>JBBGZY010002463.1:0-225000 GCA_037952925.1 Lithobates clamitans
ACAGTATTACTACAATTTATATATATGTGTATGTAGGAAGGCCAGTATGGTGGCCTGAATTTATGGGAGGAGCCCGGGGGGGTATTTTAAGCAGCCCGCTCACCTGTGGTGCTTGTCGGTTTCCTGCGCGCGATATACCTCACTAGGCCGACTATTCGAATACCAGCGTCTGCAAGTTCTTGTCTCGCAAGTTCCCGCATTCGCAATTTCCGTGCTCAAGAGTTTCGAAAGTCCGTGTTACCGATTCGTAGTTCGTACCACGCGTCTGGCTCGGCTGTCGCAGGTAGGGTCCCGTCGGACTTTTGTTTTCACGCATTGTTAGATATCATGTCACTAAACTGTGATATCAAACTTACGAATCACTCGCAAATTTCACAACGTAACCGCAATACATACCACTCGCACTATCGTTATGTTACCATTTCTCGTTATTTGAAAAACCACGCGACGTAGACGTCACTTCATTTCAGGCATGTCTAAATTGTTACCACGCGTCAGTAGACAACCGTTGTGATTCGCAATTCGCAATTTCTTATCGACGTCAGTTCGATACCAAGTCATTTCTCATTTCAGAACATTTCTAAACATTTCTAACATTTCAAACCATTTTGAATCATTTCATTCATTTCAGTCACGTACCGCGCTCCGATTCGAATCCGCTCGCATCTAAAGATGCACCGATTCGCTGCAGTTACGTAGTTACGGCCTCATTTCAGTACATGCTCCAGAGTCACGTTCATTGTCAGTCACTCGTCACGACTCACCGATTCGTACCTTTGTCATGGTTATCATTTCACTGCCACGTATCACGTTCCGATACAAATTCAGTCGCATGGAAATGCACCGATTCGTCTCGGTGTGCCCCAGGTATTGGCCACATTTCAGTACATGCTCCAGAGTCCGATTCGCAGTCAGCCACAACAGCGGCATGATCGATTTGCGCCTCTGTCATGGCAACAACTGTTACACCTGCACTTACCGCTCTCCGTTTCGAATCCAGTCGCATCTTCGATGCACCGATTCGTTACGGCGTGCCCCAGGGCTCGGCCTCATTTCTGAACATGCTCCAGAGTCCGGATCATAGCTAGTCACAGACATCGGGCGACCGATCCGCATCTCTGTCATGGGAATTAATTTCACTCCCACATATCGCATCACCGTTTCGAAACCAATCACATCCACGATGCACCGATTCGTCACGGAATGCCCCAGTTTCGGTCGTATCCATACCTATACCAGAGCTCGGTTCGTTGCCAGTCGCAAATGCGGCACAACCAATTTGAGCCTCGGTCAAGGTGAAAACATTTCTGTCATTTCGTTGTTTCATATTGCGCTCCGATTCGAATCCAGATGCATCAAACATGCACTGATTCGTCCCGGTGTGCACCAATGTTTTTTCAGTTGCCTCATTTCAGTACATGCTCCAGAGCCCGGTTCGCGGTCGATTGCAGTCACGGCAGGACCGAGCCGGACCTCCGTCATGGCAAGAGATTTCACTCATTTCATAATCAAGGCAAACATTTCAAATCATTTCGTTGTCACTAGATTGCAAATCACCTTACAAGTTACTGCTTCAAGTTAGCCAGCAAAACCTTCACGAGTTATCACCTTTCATTTAAAACGCAGTCACGGCACACCGATTCGTGCCTCTGTCATGGCATAGACATTTCACCCATTCTATTTTAATTTCATGCATCTGTCGCTTAAACACATTACAAGTCACTTTTCAAGTCAGGTAGTCAGACCCTTCACCGGTTGTCATCTGTCATTTCCTCCAGGTCAGTCAAAGTTCAAAAAAAAAAAGAAAAAAAAAGCCACACCCCGTCTTCCTTCGAAGTTCAGACATGGTCCCAATTCATTGGTTAAAACCTTTGCCTCACTACTATCCCCTCTTATAGTCGCACAATCCAATTTATGTTGGTATCATTTCATACACTTTACAAACTGATTCGTTTCAGGAGTCATTGTATACAACATACAAAAGATACGTACCGGATTCATTTCATACACCTTACAACCAGTTCATATCGGACTAAATTTCATACAAAATAAAAAATAAAAAAAAGCACAAACTCCCCGCAATCGTTGCAAGCACGCATCCAAGCATAAACTTCTTGCATTAGTTGCAAGCACACGTCGAAACATAACTTCTTGCAATCATGGCAAGTAGGGATGAGCTTCGTGTTTGTTTGAGTCGAACCCATGTTCGACTCGAACATCGGCTGTTCGACTGTCCGTCGAATTGCGAACGATATGGGCCGTTCGCGCCAAATTCTTGTGGCACGTCATGGCCCATAATTCCCTGCGGCATCGCAGTGCATTGCTGGCTGATGATTGGCCAAGCATGCACTATGACCCGCATGCTTGGCCAATCACAGCGCCGTCAGTAGAGAGAGCTGTAATTGGCCAAAGCCAGGGTGGCTTTGGCCAATTATGGCTCAGGGGATTTAGTACATGCCCCACACTATATAAGGCCGCCTGCACGGCGGCCCAGTGTAGTGTGTGTTCCGGTGTGCTGAGAGATAGAGAGAGAGAGAGACAGTGTCATTTGATTTGAGTTAGATAGATTAGGCAGAACAGTCAGTCAGTTAGCTGCACTTACAGTGTATTGTGTATATATATGCATTCCAGGTGTTGCATATATATATATATATACACTGTATTCAGTTTAGCTAGATCCGTTCCTGTTATCTTCTATCTAGACTATTTACATTTAGTGCAGTGCGTCCTGCTCACAGTGTTCAGCTAGATCCGTTCCTGTTATTTACATTTAGTGCAGTGCGTCCTGCTCACAGTGTTCAGCTAGATCCGTTCCTGCTATTTACATTTAGTGCAGTGCGTCCTGCTCACAGTGTTCAGCTAGATCCGTTCCTGCTATTTACATTTAGTGCAGTGCGTCCTGCTCACAGTGTTCAGCTAGATCCGTTCCTGCTATTTACATTTAGTGCAGTGCGTCCTGCTCACAGTGTTCAGCTAGATCCGTTCCTGTTATCTTCTAGACTATTTACATTTAGTGCAGTGCGTCCTGCTCACAGTGTTCAGCTAGATCCGTTCCTGTTATTTACATTTAGTGCAGTGCGTCCTGCTCACAGTGTTCAGCTAGATCCGTTCCTGCTATTTACATTTAGTGCAGTGCGTCCTGCTCACAGTGTTCAGCTAGATCCGTTCCTGCTATTTATATTTAGTGCAGTGCCTCCTGCTCACAGTGTTCAGCTAGATCCGTTCCTGCTATTTACATTTAGAGCAGTGCGTCCTGCTCATAGTGTTCAGCTAGATCCGTTCCTGTTATCTTCTAGACTATTTACATTTAGTGCAGTGCGTCCTGCACACAGTGTTCAGCTAGATCCGTTCCTGCTATTTATATTTAGTGCAGTGCGTCCTGCTCACAGTGTTCAGCTAGATCCGTTCCTGCTATTTACATTTAGTGCAGTGCGTCCTGCTCACAGTGTTCAGCTAGATCCGTTCCTGCTATTTACATTTAGTGCAGTGCGTCCTGCTCACAGTGTTCAGCTAGATCCGTTCCTGCTATTTACATTTAGTGCAGTGCGTCCTGCTCACAGTGTTCAGCTAGATCCGTTCCTGCTATTTACATTTAGTGCAGTGCGTCCTGCTCACAGTGTTCAGCTAGATCCGTTCCTGTTATCTTCCTACTGACAGACAGGCTTGTCTGGTTACAGTATATAAAGCTACCTGAAGAAAATTACAGGTGTTCTATTTGATCCTATTAGTACCACGGTCAGGCAGCTAGACTATTTACATTTAGTACAGTGCATCCTGCTCACAGTGTTCAGCTAGATCCGTTCCTGTTATCTTCCTACTGACAGGCAGGCTTGTCTGGTTACAGTATATAAAGCTACCTGAAGAAAATTACAGGTGTTCTATTTGATCCTATTAGTACCACGGTCAGGCAGCTAGACTATTTACATTTAGTACAGTGCGTCCTGCTCACAGTGTTCAGCTAGATCCGTTCCTTTTATCTTCCTACTGACAGGCAGGCTTGTCTGGTTACAGTATATAAAGCTACCTGAAGAAAATTACAGGTGTTCTATCCCAGCTTAGTGCAGCTACAGGCCATTAGTATGTCTGGAAGGCCAAGAAGGAGAGGCAGACAGTCACAAGCCAATAAGAGAGGGCAAGCAGGCTCTGTGTCTAGTGCTGGTCGTGCAGACGGTGCATCCTCATCAGCACGTGGCCATGGGACACGCTTGGCCTTTTTTTCAGCAGCTGGCCGTGTTGAGCCGCAACATGCGGAAGACTTGGTCGAGTGGATGACCAAGCCGTCCTCATCCTCCTCATCCTCTCTCACCCATGCCCAGGGTGCTTTGTCTGGCAAAGCAGCGGCCTCTTCCCTCAGCTCAATGTCATCAGTGACTCCTTCCCTAGCTCCACCATGTCCTCATGAGGATTCCCTCGAACTGTTTGACCACAGTGTTGGGTACATGCTCCAGGAGGATGCCCAGCGTTTGGAAGGCTCTGATGATGATACTGAGCTCGATGAAGGCAGTAACATGAGCATGGACAGAGGGGGTGCCCAAGAAGGACAGCAATCTGGCAGTCATGCTCCCCCTGCTGCAGCATACTGCCAGGTTTGCTCCAGTGATGAGGAGGGAGGGGATGATGAGGTCACTGACTCAACGTGGGTGCCTGATAGGAGAGAGGAGGAGGAGGAGGAGGAGGAGGAGGCGGCACATCACCAACGAGGCAGGATGCCCTCCAGGGGCCAGCCTAAGGGCAGCACATTGACAGCATCACACCCCAAAGCTCCACATGTGCAGGGCGCTGCAGTCTCTGCGCGTTATTCAAAAAGTTCTTTGGTGTGGGCCTTTTTTGAGACGAGTGCATCAGATCGCACCGCTGCTATTTGCAACATATGTCTCAAGCGTATCTCGCGTGGCCAAAACATCTCCCGCTTGGGTACCACATGCTTGACCAGACATATGTTGACCTGCCATGCAGTTCGTTGGCAAGCGTATCTAAAAGACCCACACCAAAGAACAAAGAGGATCTCTCCTTGCTCCTCATCAGCTGAGATTTCCAACCCCACTAGACCTTCAGTCCTCTCTGAGACCTGCAGTGAGAGGAATGAAGGTGTAGAATTAGGTGTGTCACAGCCAAGTACTTGTGGGCAATCTGCTTTTGGTACACCGACGTCAGATTGTACCAGGCAAATTTCCCTGCCCCAGCTGCTGCACCGCCGAAAGAAGTTTGCTCCCAACCATCCACATGCCCAGCGGTTGAATGCTAGCTTGGCAAAATTGCTAGCACTTCAACTGCTGCCTTTTCAGTTGGTAGACTCTGCCCCCTTCCGTGAGTTTGTGGAATGTGCGGTTCCTCAGTGGCAGGTACCCAAACGCCACTTTTTCTCACGGAAGGCGATTCCGGCTCTCTACCGGCATGTGGAAGGCAATGTCCATGCCTCGCTGGACAGGGCGGTCAGCGGTAAGGTGCATATTACCGCTGACTCATGGTCCAGCAGGCATGGACAGGGACGTCACCTAAGTTTCACGGCGCATTGGGTGACTCTGCTGGCAGCTGGGAAGGATGCAGGACAAGGTGCAGTAGTGTTGGAGGTTGTTCCGCCACCACGCCTCCAAAATGCTGATTGTGACACACCTCTCTCCTCCACCCCCTCCTCTTCTTCTTCCTCCATGGCCTCTTCCTCGGAACCAGCGGTGCTCCGTAGGCGTTCAAGGGGCTACGCAAGTACGCAGGCCAAAAGATGCCATGCGGTGCTTGAGCTGGTGTGCTTGGGGGACAGGAGCCACACTGGGGCAGAGGTTCTGTCAGCTCTGCAGGGGCAGGTTCAGAGGTGGTTGACGCCACGCCAACTTAAGGCAGGAATGGTGGTTTGCGACAATGGCACCAACCTCCTCTCTGCCCTCCGACAGGGACAAATGACCCATGTGCCCTGTTTGGCTCACGTCCTTAACTTGGTGGTGCAGCGGTTCTTGGGCAGGTACCCGGGCTTACAGGATGTCCTGAGGCAGGCCAGGAAAGTCTGTGTGCATTTCCGCCGGTCATATAATGCCAGTGCTCGGCTGACGGACCTCCAAAAGGAGTTTAACCTGCCCAAGAACCGCCTAATCTGTGACATGCCCACCAGGTGGAACTCAACGTTGGCCATGCTGCAGCGGCTGCACACGCAGCAGAGGGCCATCAATGAGTACCTGTGCGACTATGGCACCAGGACAGGGTCAGGGGAGCTTGGTTTTTTTTCCCCACGCCAGTGGGCCATGATCAGGGATGCATGCACTGTCCTGTCACCATTCGAGGAGGCCACGAGGATGGTGAGCACTGACAGTGCATGCATCAGTGACACTGTCCCCCTTGTCCACCTGTTGGAGCACACGCTGCGTGGAATAATGGACAGGGCACTTGAGGCAGAACAGAGGCAGGAAGAGGAGGAATTCCTTAGCTCTCAAGGCCCCCTTTATCCAGACAGTGTTCCTGCGTGCCCGCCGATCACACAGGAAGAGGACGAGGAGGAGGAGGAGGAGGAGGAAGATTGTGTCAGTATGGAGGTGGAGCCTGGCACTCAGCATCAGCAGCAGTCTTTAAGGGATCAGTCCCAAGGAACACATGGACTTGTACGTGGCTGGGAGGAGGTGGCTGCGGACGTTGTTGTCCTTAGTGACCCAGAGGACTCCGGACCGAATGCCTCAGCAAACCTACGCTGCATGGCCTCCCTGATCCTGCAAAGCCTGCGTAAGGATCCTCGTATTCGTGGTATCAAGGAGAAGGACCAATACTGGCTGGCAACCCTCCTTGATCCACGTTACAAGGGTAAGGTTGCGGACCTTATCTTGCCATCGCAGAGGGAGCAGAGGATGAAACATCTTCGGGAGGCCTTGCAGAAAGGTCTGTGCAACGCGTTCCCAGAGACTGGGAGGTTACAAACTCCTGTTTCTGGACAACGTGTTGCTGAGGCTTCAGTCAGTCAAAGAAGGAGCGGTGGAGAAGGTGGCCGTCTGACCGATGCGTTCAGACAATTTTTTGGTCCGCAGCCCCAAGGTATGATCGGTTCCAGCAACCATCGCCAGCGTCTGTTTTACATGGTGCAGGAATACCTAGGGGCAAGATCAGACTTGGACACCTTTCCCACCGAAAATCCTCTGGGTTACTGGGTCTTGAAAATGGATCACTGGCCAGAGCTTGCACAGTATGCAATTGAGCTACTGGCCTGTCCTGCATCCAGCGTTCTTTCGGAACGCACATTCAGTGCTGCTGTAGGCGTGGTAACTGATCACAGGGTGCGTCTGTCCACCGACTTGGTCGATCGGCTGACCTTCATAAAAATGAATCAGTCTTGGATCACCACCAGCTACCAAGCACCTGATGCTGATGTAACCGAATAATTTTTTTTGAAATCTTAGATCCCTTCAAAGACTGCCTATGCTGATGCTGAGTGACTATCCCTGAGTAATTATCCTCTTCCTCCTCAATCATCACGCTGATAGCTTGTAAGAACATTTTTGGTTCTGGGCGCCAGCACCAGTGCCTAAGGCACAATTTTTCAGCCCCTGTTTAACAGGGGCGTGTAATTACAATTTTTGATGTAATACTTTGCAGCAGGGCTCGTTCCTGCATTCCAACTAGAGTGTCTGTGAGGGGTTGCAGTGTTGTGGCACCAGCACCAGTGCCTAAGGCCCAATTTTTCTTCCCCTGTCTAACAGGGGCGTGTAATTACAATTTTTGATGCAATACTTTGCAGCAGGACTCGTTCCTGCGTTCCAACTAGAGTGTCTGTGAGGGGTTGCAGTGTTGTGGCACCAGCACCAGTGCCTAAGGCCCAATTTTTCTGCCCCTGTCTAACAGGGGCGTGTAATTACAATTTTTGATGCAATACTTTGCAGCAGGGCTCGTTCCTGCGTTCCAACTAGAGTGTCTGTGAGGGGTTGCAGTGTTGTGGCACCAGCACCAGTGCCTAAGGCCTAATTTTTCAGCTCCTGTTCAACAGGGGCATGTAATTACAATTCTTTATCTAATATTTCACAGCAGGGCCCTGCGAGGGCTTACAGTGTTGCCACAGCAACACCTAAGGCCCAAATTTCTGCTGAGTATATAGGGCAGGACCCTACTTTCAAACATCTAACTTACAAACGACTCCTACTTGCAAACGGAAGGAGACAACAGGAAGTGAGATGAAATCTACCCCTAGGAAGGGAAATTCTCTCCTGTAAGAGTTAATATGGGAAAACAATTTCTCCTTTCCACTGATGCTTTCCAATCCTTGTTCCACAAAAAAACCCAAATTTTCAAAAAACATTTTTCATTGGGACAAAAAAGTGAGGTGAAATCTTCTGAAGAGGAGGAAAGACAGCAAAACAAATGTCACAGGGGTGATAACCCTTCCCTATGTTTTCCAAAAAGCTTAAAAAAGATTTTTTGGCTGGAGCTAAACACGTTAAAAATGTACCCGTTCAAAATTACAAACAGATTCTACTTAACAACAAACCTACAGTGCCTGTCTTGTTTGCACCGCCTGTATACTGCTGTTCAGAGTATATAGGGCCTGGTGGCCCCACACCTTTCCTTATTTTAATTTGGGTGCGGGGTTCCCCTTAATATCCATACAAGACCCAAAGGGCCTGGTAATGGACTGGGGGGTACCCATGCCGTTTGTCTCACTGATTTTCATCCATATTGCCATGACCCGACATGACATTAAACCCGCAAGCAGTTTTAAATGAGATTTTTTCCTTTAAAAATGACATTTGGTGCAGGGACTGTTCTAAACATGGGAAACACGCGTCACTTTACAGGCATACTATAGATACCCCCCAGGTACGATATTTAAAGGAATATTTCACTTTTTTTTTTTACTTTAAGCATCATTAAAATCACTGCTCCCGAAAAAACAGCCGTTTTTAAAAGTTTTTTTTGCATTGATACATGTCCCCTGGGGTAGGACCCGGGTCCCCAAACCCTTTTTAGGACAATACCATGCAAATTAGCCTTTAAAATGAGCACTTTTGATTTCGAACGTTCGAGTCCCATAGACGTCAATGGGGTTCTAACGTTCGTGCGAACTTTCGGTCCGTTCGCGGGTTCTGGTGCGAACCGAACCGGGGGGTGTTCGGCTCATCCCTAATGGCAAGCACACATCCAAGCACATCTTCTTGCAATCGTTGCAAGTACGCATCCAAACATAACTTCTTGCAATCGTTGCAAGCGCACATCCAAGCACAACTTCTTGCAATCGTTGCAAGTACGCATCCAAACATAACTTCTTGCAATCGTTGCAAGCACACCCAAGCACAATTTCTTGCAGCACATTTTCTTGCAATCATTTCAAACACGCAACCAATCATAAACTTCTTGCAAACATTGCAGGCATGCATTTAAGCATAACTTCTCGCAATCATTGCAAGTACGCATCCAATTACAACTTCTCGCAATCATTGCAAGCACACATCCAAGCATAACTCTTGCAGTCCTTGCAAGCCCGTGCAGTAATTCGTACTTCTCACAGTCACCACAAACACATCTTCAGCGACATAAACTCCCTTGCAATCGTTGCAAGCACACATTTAAGCACAACTCTGATGCCCCGTACACACGTTCGGATTTTCCGATGGAAAATGTCCGATCAGAGCGTGTTGTCGGAACACAAAGTTTGAGAGCAGCATACAAAATTTTCCGACAACAAAATCCATTGTCGGAAATTCCGATCGTGTGTACACAAATCCGACGGACAAAGTGCCACGCATGCTCAGAATAAATAAAGAGATGAAAGCTATTGGCCACTGCCCCATTTATAGTCCCGACGTACGTGTTTTACGTCACCACGTTCAGAACGATCGGATTTTCCGACAACGTTGTGTGACCGTGTGTATGCAAGAAAAGTTTGAGCCAACATGCGTCGGAAAAAATCCTAGGATTTTGTTGTCGGAATGTCTGAACAAAGTCCGACCATGTGTACGGGGCATTACAGTCATTACAAAACACGCATCTTAGCATAACTTCTTGCAAACATTGCAAGCATACACCCAAGCATAACTTTCTGCAATCATTGCAAGCACGCATCTAGTCACAAACCTCTTGCAATTGTTGCAAGCACACATCTAAGCATAACTTCTTGCAATCATTGCAAACACGTATCCAAACATAACTTCTCGCAATCATTGCAAACACGCATCCAAGCATAACTCCGTGCAAGCACATACAGTAATACGGACTTCTCACAATCACTGCGAATACATCTCTATTGACACAAACTCCTTTGCAGTCGTTGCAAGCACGTATTTAAGCACAACTCTTGCAATCATTGCAGGCCTTGCATCTTAGCATAACTTCTTGCAATAAGTACAAAACACATTCCCAGTGGCACACAATTAGTCACACATCATTCTTCAGTGGCACTTAATCGGTCAGTTGTCTCCAATGGCATCTACATACGATCCACTCGTCATTTCTGTATCATTTCTCGCTTAGGTCAGTTGAGTTCAGGTTCAATCCCACACCGGGTATCGTATTACCACACACAGCTGGCTCCTTCTCATAACACCATCAGGCTATACCTAGCCAGCATCCAGCATTTCCTGTCCTTACAGGACCCCAGAGAGCCGCCTGTGTCTACGACCCATACAGTAAGATCCCTTCTACGTGGCATCCAGAAGCATCAGCCCATAGCTAACGGCAACACTTGCCCATCACAACTGCCATCTTTACGACATGTCCCAAACCTCACACATTCCCCAGTCTAGTCATCCAAGCAGCCATCTACTTGGCCTTCTGTGGTTTTCTACGGCCTAACAAATTTACTTTTACTGGCACTAGCAGCCAGGTACTACGTAGACACCACTTGACTCGCTGATAAAACCATTACGTATTTCAGCTTTCGGTCTCCAAAACTCAACAAACCGGAACCGAGGTCTACAATAACCTCTTCCGAACTAACAACTCCACGCAGGCCAGCCTCCCCCTTGACAAGCGGACCCGCATCAGGACAGTTCCCTAAGACTTCACCCATACACGGGTGTGTACTAAGAAGCAGCTTCAGTCTTTCCCGGGAATGCTCAAATTTACAATACAGGTCATTTCCCCAGGATCGATATTCTGTGTCTTCCTCTCCCACACACAGGACCCCTTGTAGATCCTTAATTTAGACGCCCGGCGGTAGCGGACCTATCAATGCCGGAAAGTCCCGTACTACGTGCATCGGTATATCAATGTTTATACCATCCATGTCGCTCTCATCACCCCAGGTAGTGACAGATGCCACAGCCTCCACAGGCTTCGCTGCACATTGTGGCCACCATTGGTTTACAAGAACATGGCCTCCAGAGACACTCCAAACTCCGTGTTTACACGGACTTCTTCCCTCTTCAAGCTATACCAGGTCATGGCAGCCGCTCAACTCTAGGGTCATATCTGGACAGGACAGGCCGGGGCTTTTGCCACCGACAACCGGTCTGAGGCGATCTTCTTGATGAATCCAGGTCCGCATCGCTCGGTTATGTGCGCAGGCAGGTGCAATTATCTTGGCAAGACCAGTCCACTGTACGTTCATTCCAGGCCGCCATCCTCGGGGACATGTTTACTATCCTTACTAGTTCGCCATTTGGCCTTCTCCCCAGTTTGACCATATAAGCAGCCATTAACTTAGCCTACTACGGGTTCTGGCGGCCCAGCGAGTTCACCCGCAGCAATCCCGCAGGCCAAGTTCTGAGTAGTTGGCTCTCTACCAACACCATTTCTTCCTTCACCTTGCAGCATCTAAAACCCAGCAATCAAGCCCCGCGATAGACATCCATCTCCATAAAATGTCCGGTGTCCTGTAACCATACTCGACAGCCTACTGTTACTCCTACCGGTACACTCAAACTCTAGTCCCCTATTACCTTTTCAGGCAAACCCTTGAGTGCCTGCCAGTTCATCAAACACCTGGGGGTTCTTCTATGCAGTCTACACCTCGACCCCAGTCAGTACTCCGGTCACTCTTCAGTTTCGGGGCAGACTCGGCAGCATTTCGGCATAGGTCCCAGACCACATCATTAAGAGATTTAGCAGGGGAAACTCTGCCTACCTCGCCCAGTACATCCCCACTCCTTAGGTGGAAACGGCACAGGCATTCACCAGCTTGCTCAATAAACAAAGATAAATCTAATAAAACTACACCCCTACCTGAATGTTTTTGCCCTCTTATTTTGGCATACCGGCCATTAGACCAAGGCACACTTTCGGGTCCATTTCATATGGTAAGTCCACACTTCCAGGTCTATTTCCGATGGTAAGTCTCATGTTAATTATAAATGTTATCTATGTCCATATCGGACATAGGGCTCCAACCATAAGTAGGAAGGCCAGTATGGTGGCCTGAATTTATGGGAGGAGCCCGGGGGGGGGGTATTTAAGCAGCCCGCTCACCTGTGGTGCTTGTCGGTTTCCTGCGCGCGATACCCACCCTCCCATCCCCATTTCAGAGCATTTCTCAACTATTCATTTCTCTTTACAGAATAATCATTTCTTAAACCAGGGTATGCCCCCTTATTTTGGCATACCGGCCATTAGACCAAGGCACACTTTCAGGTCCATTTCATATGGTAAGTCTTAAGTTAATTATATGTTATCTATGTCCATATCGGACATAGGGCTCCAACCATACATATATATATATATATATATGTATATATATATATATATATATATATACTGTTGAAGTGCACATATCCTGCCTAAAAATGTGTTTTTATTTTTATCCAGTCCTGAGATTTACACAGCTCTGCCATACAGCACATCACTCTCTGATTTTTCTCTGCTACAATTAAAGCTGATCCCAGCTAAAGATTTACCTTTGGGGTGAGTTCCGCTCCCCACTACAAAGGTTAATTCCTTGTTTTGCCTAGAGGATGATGATGGTAATATACTTACTTTATTCCTCGCTCTCTTATAGGGCGTACACACGGTCGGACTTTGTTCGGACATTCCGACAACAAAATCCTAGGATTTTTTCAGACGGATGTTGGCTCAAACTTGTTTTGTCTACACACGGTCGCACAAAGTTGTCGGAAAATCCGATCGTTTTAAACGCGGTGACGTAAAACATGTACGTCGGGACTATAAACGGGGCAGTGGCCAATAGCTTTCATCTCTTTATTTATTCTGAGCATGCGTTGGCACTTTGTCCGTCGGATTTGTGTACACACGATCGGAATTTCCGACAACGGATTGTCGGAAAATTTTATCTCCTGCTCTCCAACTTTGTGTGTCGGAAAATCCGATGGAAAATGTCCGATGGAGCCCACACACGGTCGGAATTTCCGACAACACGCTCCGATCGGACATTTTCCATCAGAAAATCCGACCGTGTGTACGGGGCATTAGGCTTCCTCCTCTTTGTATGATCAGTCCCTAACAATCAGGATGAGTAGTACATGGGAAATGTGGGGAGATAGTTACATTTTTTCTTTAATTTTGCTCCTACATCCTGATCCACTGATACTCAACTCCAGCAATCCCATGCCAGACCTTCCTCTACCCAGACATCCCAACCTGCAGAAACTCATTTCAGGGAGGTGGCACTACGCACCCACAAAATATTGAAAAATTGATTTAAACAATATTTTGCCCCCCAGGGCAAAATATTGTTTAAATCAAATTTTCAATATTTTTTTCGCAGTTCTTCTGGGGAAGGGGGTGGGTGGTATGTGGACGTGTCAGTAAGTTTTTTTTTATATTTAATAATTGATTTTTTAACCATTTAATTTGTTTTTAATTTTTTTTCACATTTGTTTGGGGGGGGGGGTTGGGGCAGTGGACAGTGTTGGTAGGGCAGGGGAGAGAGGTGTCAGTATTTTATTTATTTATTTATTTTTTTTACACTTTTTCATTTTTTTTAAATATTTTTTGGGGGGCTTTGGTGAGATGTCAGGGATCTAAACAGACCCCTGACATCTCCCCTTTGAGACAGACAAAGGGACTGAGGACACACATTCCCCAGTCCCTTTGTCAGCACTAAAGATGAATGAACAGAGGACAGATGCTCCTGTCCATTAATAAACTGAGCAAAGTAAACACAATTTACTCTGCTCAAGGAGCAATCTCGCTCGCTGTGTCCATTAATTAGTTCCCCCCGCAGCCGGCGGGAGAGGAGGGGAGGGGAGCCAGAGGAGAACAAGGGGGGGTGCGGAGAAGGACATGGAGGGAGCTGGAGGAGAACGGGGGTGGAGAAGTACATGAAGAGGGGGCCCGGGAGAAGCACACAGAACAGCTGGGAATGATCGGTGCGGCTGGAGGGACAGCTGTGATCACCAATCTCCCTGTATAGCTTTTTAGCTGACAGCCGGGGGTGGGAGAAAAGAAGAAGCGGCTATCACCTAAAAATCTATACAAATGAGATTGTTGATCACAGCTGATCCCCGCCACACCGATCATTCCTGGGAGATCAGGAGGCGCTTGCGGGTGTGCGGGAGCCGCCCCAGAAGTGCAGGAGTCTCCCGCACCTTCTGGGAGACTTGAGATGTCTGCTCTACCTCAGCCGATACAAAATATCCAGTGCTACTTGGAATAGGCGAGCATGTGACCCCCACCTATGTGACAATGCTCAGGCCTTGAGGCCAATCACTAATCCCCAACACTTGCCTGCCCAAAAATATTTTTTCTTTTTTTTTCTCAGCCTTGACCATAAAATGATATATACAAAGTCCTTATCAATTCCATGTAAACACAGTGCTATGGAGTATACATGACTTTATTGTACCTTGGATATTTATTTGTTTTAAAGCATTAGTAAACCGCAGTTGGTGAAAAAAAAAAAAAATCCCTGCAAGGCAATGTCATAATGTGTAAGTACCGTATGCTTCGCATACTAGCAAATTATGAGAAACCTAAGAACGAAGCCCTCCAGCGGCACAATGTCATCGCTGATAGGGCTTCCATCTTCCTCTGGTCTTCCTTCCAGGTCCGTGGCCCCCCCGCTACATGAGCGGTTGTGGGCATGATGACGTTACGGGTCTGTTTACTGCACGGCCTCTGAAGATCCTGCACTGTATGCCGGACCTTCAGAGCACATGCTCCGTTGACGTCGCTGGCTGCATACACTCTGAATATCTCTTAAACAGTGCAGGTTTAGGAGATATTCACAGTACCTACAGGTAAGCCTTATTATAGGTGTACATGTAGGTATAAGTGGTATAACAGAGTTTACAACCACTTTAAAGGTCTGGCATTAAAAACAAACTCTTGGATAGGAACCTAAGTAGGAACCTAAAGTTCTGCTGTTGTTCACTGAGATCAGGTAGCTTTTTTCTTAATTGTAAGCGAAACATGCAATGTCTTTTCTGCAGTTAAATATGCCTAACTGCTTGCTCTCAGTGATCCCCCACATGGTCAGCTCCACTTACAGCCAACCCAATCCCTGTGTGCCTTAATGACGCCTCCTGCACATGCACCAGAGTGATGTCATCCCGCGACAGCCAATGAAGATGGCTGAAAATTGGCACACTGAAGGAGATGCTGGCACTGGCAAGGAACTGTTGGAGGGAAGGTAAGTATTTGCTGCCTTTACTTCGGCTTTAACATAATCTTTGCAGACTGCGACGCGTCACGGTTTCTAAGCTCAATAGTAGAGCCAGAACAGTAAGTTTACACCATATCAGATATAGTTTCCAGGGCTTTCTTGACCACTTTTATTTTAAAAAAAAAGTCAAAGTTCATACAGGTATGTCTTCCCACATAGGGGGTTCTCACCACCAATGCAATAAACATAACATTCTGACTCCTGGCTCTCTTGTGATAGCTTTACTGCTCTGTTTAGTACCCCAGTGGTCCTCCTGACCATCAAACATATCCCAGTGTACGTGCACAGCTGCTGTACTTTTAGCTCTGCATCTTTCCTCTGCGTTCCCTAGCTGCTCTATCCTTCCTGAACTCTCTTTCAGGCTCGAGCCTTGGTCTGTCCCAACCTGGACAGCATGGTGCATAGCAGCACCTCTCACGGCTCCCTTCACACACTGACCTCCTCGGGTGGGCAGGACTCTGACCTCTAACTCTGTCTCTGACATAAACCCAGCACACACCTGAGCCATTAGTGTGCTTGCTAACCAGAAAACCTGGTGTAAACCATCATTTTACACAGTGGCACGGGGTCACCCTGCTACAAGACCTTTGTGATTATTTTTGTCCCAAATTAAATTGTACCATGTATACTATTTTACAGTTGCACCCATGATTGAACATGGTCCCTGACTGACACAGAATGAATATCACACAGAAGATTCTGCTTCTTAACCTTTTTCAAGGTAAACCGGATTTGTATTTTGAGAAAACTTGATAATTATAAACTATAACAAAAAAAAAAAATGAACAAATATTTTCATGTTTTTGGCAGGACTTGTGTGTCAGAGGTGGGAGTTCCCAATCGAAATTGTTGGATTGATTGGATCCTGTGTGGAGATTCCCTGTACATTCTACCCTAAGAGGAATTCTGGGCCATCCAGTACTGTTTGGTATTTATATAGTCAATCAGGATATCCTCAGATTTTTAGAAGTCGAAAAAGCTCTTCAGTAATACCGGATTACAGAGGCAGAACCTCACTAGTACCTGGGAGTAACAGCTGTTCACTGAGGATAGACCCTGTGAGAAGAGAGGATGGTGGGGAATTCTATTTCCCAGGAGAAGATGAGGATACTAATGCCTGGACAAAACAAGGTCAGAGGACTCTACAGCTTCATGTCACAGGTAAACATTTGTTTATGGAGATAATGGGCAGGCTGCCTATGGCAACACAGTTCAGGGTATGCGATTGTAGGCTGCCAGATGTTATATTGGTTTTTATATATGTAAGCTCCTTGGATTTGAACACAGACATTCTTTCAGTTATATTGTTAGACGTGTTAGAACCTTTGTTGGAACTTTATTGCAGTTTCTGTAGCCACTGAAGTGGCCATAAACAGAGGAAGTGATCAAATCGCTCTATGGGGGCACAATCAGCAATTAATGCAGGTGTACTAAAATTTTGCCCCCCCCAAGTACCGTATTTATCGGCGTATAACACGCGCCGGCGTATAACACGCGCCGGCGTATAACACGCACCCCAAGTTTAGGAGGGAATTTTAAGGAAAAAAAACTTTTAGGAGGGAAGTTTAAGGAAAAAAAACTTACATTAAAATGCCCATCAATGCAGCCTTATCTGTCCATCTGCAGCCTTTTCAGTGTCAGTGCAGCCTTGCCCCAGTGCAGTCTTGTCAGTGCAGCCTTGTCAGTGCAGCCTTGTCAGTGCAGCTTTGTCAGTGCAGCCTTGTCAGTGCAGCTTTGCCCCAGTGCAGGTGCAGCCTTGTCAGTGCAGCTTTGCCCCAGTGTAGGTGCAGCCTTGCCCCAGTGCAGCTTTGTTAATGCAGGTTTGCCCCAGTCCAGCCATGTCAGTGCAGCTTTGTGCACTCGGTGTAGATATAAATATGGCGCCGAGACTGCAGGGAGCCGAGATACACATACCCGAGTGTTCTCGGCTTTTTTCGGCGCCGCTCACAGTCACGCCCAGTCCCGACCTATGATGGACATAACACAGGTCCAGGGGCAGGACTGGGTGTGATGGCGGGGCCGAAAAAAGCCGAGAACACTCGGGTATGTGTATCTCAGCTCCCTGCAGTCTCGGCACCATATTTGAATCTCCCCACGGCTGTGTATGTCGGCGGCGACTGCAGCAATTGCCGCGATCACTCGGATGACACAGAAATCGGCGGGGACCAGCCTATAACACGCACCCACGATTTTCCCCTGATTTTCAGGGGAAAAAAGTGCGTGTTATATGCCGATAAATACGGTAAATGAGAAGAGAGCTGTAACAGTACGATGACCAGCAGGGCGGTGCTGCCAATTGAGATGGCCAGCCTGGACAGCATGGTGTCATGGTGGGGTTGACAACGAGCCTCAATGTCTATATACTCTGTACTCAGTGTACCTCAGTAATACTGAAAATGATAAAATCACAGGCTCAGAATTACTGAGCTTCCTGCCCAGGCACTACATCTGTTACATAGGCAGGAGCAGAGCCTGAGGTCCTTCAGTGATGTGAAGCCTGTTAACAGTGCAGGCTCAGCATTACTAAGCACAGTGCTGTTGTTCTTATATCCGAGGGCAGATATTTTTACTCAGGGACACTGAGCTTCCACTTTTTAAAAGTGCTGTGTCACTAAACTGACTGCCTGTGTATATGCTAACACCCCCAAAGTGGCCATCTTTGCCACGGGGAAGAGTGGGGGTGGGATTATCATGGCAGGAAAAATGGCCAATTTGGGTGGCATCGGTTCCTGGCATGGTTTTGCTGACCTGCCAATGCAATCCATTCCTGGAACTACACAGTCTATGGAAAATCTGAATGAGATTGTACAATCAAATGTTGCCTTGCATGGCCTGTTTAACAGGCTAATGCCCTGTAGACACGATAGGATTTTCCGACAACAAAATCCATGTTTTTTTTCTGACGGATGTTGGCTCAAACTTGTCTTGTATACACACGGTCACACAGATCTTGTCGGAAATTCCAAGCGTCAGGAACGCGGTGACGTACAACAACTACGACGAGCCAAGAAAAATTAAGTTCAATAGCCAGTGTGGCTCTTCTGCTTGATTCCGAGCAAGCGTGGAACTTTATGCGTCGGAATGGTGTACACATGATCGGAATTTACGACAAGGGATTTTGTTGTCGGAAAATTTGAGAACCAGCTCCCAAATTTTGTGTGACGGAAAGTCCAATGGAAAATGTCCGATGGAGCCTACACACGGTCGGAATTTCCGACAACAAGCTCCCATAGAAAATTTTCCGTCAGAAAATCCTATCGTGTGTACGGGGCATTAGTTGTTATTCAACATCTTAGAATATCACCATAAATGGTGCCAAATTCTTACACATCATAAGAGCTTTACAGTGACCCTATGCAAAGTAGGTGTAGGTAATGTTTTAGAGGTTGGCCTAGTTAGAGTGGATATTAGACAATTACTTCTTTGCTAAAAACTGTATCTGGTACGTCATTGGTCTTCAAGTGGTTTTACTGGGATTATGACTGCTGCTGCAGGCATGACCTCGGTATTGTTTTTTAGAGCCGGTGGTTGGCTCTCTTGTAATAGCAATTGGAGCAGCTAACTAGCTACTTGACTGCTATTACAGGCAGCAGGAGGGGACTCCCCCCCTCCTGCCACCTGCTTAGGCTCTCCCGTCACACAAGGAGACCCGAGCTAGCACCTGCAGCATCTGCCGGCTAGTTGGACACCCAAACAAAGCTGTGATTGTCTTTGATCGGCTCACCGCTATGGTAACTTGGAAGTGATGACCTGAAATCACATCCTGTTTATCCGGATGTCATTGGCGCCATTTTCAAAAACTCAGAAGCGTTTGAAAACACTGATCTTGTTGCAAAGTGATTAAGTGCAGAGGAGAAATTTGGGGTCATATAGACCCCAGATCTCTCCATAAAGAGTACCTGTCACATTCCTATTTCTGTCACAAGGATGTTTACATGTGACAGCAATAAAAGTGATAAAAAAATTTAAAGCAACAGTGTTAAAATAGAATAAAATTAAATACATTATAAAAAGTGGGTTGTGTTTTGTTTCTTTTTTTCAAGAAAAAAACAAACACATTTAAATTGTATTTCCCCCCCAAAAATTGCATTTGAAAAACTGCTGTGCAAATACCGTGTGACAAAAAAAATTGCAAAACCCACCAATTTATTCTCTAGGGTCTCTGCTTTAACAAATATATAATTTTTGGGGGTTCTAAGTAATTTTCTAGCAATAGAAATTGATTGTTACATGTAAACAAAAGTGTCAGAAAAAGCCTGGTCTTCAAGTAGTTATTGCAACACACATAGATGAGTAGATCACAATGGATCAAGCAGTTATTGTACTTTAATGAATTCTCCATATAAAATGCTTGCACAGTTTTTCTATCCCAAGACATTTCCCACTGTTTACGTGTTACATGGGGAGTGCTGTCAAGCAAGGAAAGGTAATACAAATATGTAATAGACTCAGTTCACAAAGCTCTAACACTAGTCTGAGGTTCTCTATTTTTAGCCATGTGACTTTAATTTTCTTACTTCAACTAAAAATAACTTTCCCTTTTTTGAAAATAAGAATACTTATCTTAGTGTGTTAGCTTTGTGAACTAAGCCTAATGTAAGCAAAAGCAATTAAAATGATATTATGGAAAGCCAATTAAAACTTGGAGGGGCAGTATAATCAGGACTCTGAAAGTAAGTGAGGAAGTCAGGAGTTCCAACTGTTTTGCAGGTTACTTTCTTTTACATTGAAGAATCTGAACTAAAGCAAGAACCTCATTTCATGAACTTAACCATAACATTTTTCAGATACTCCAAACAGAGCAGAACTTTCTGGAAATGGAGAAATGGTTGAAGGACGTCCTGAAAATATTGCATGCGCTGTAGTGCACACATGTGGCTCCAATCCACCTTCTCTAAGGTTGAACAAAGCTGGCCAAACCGAGAGACAATCTGTAGATCTATCTGGAGGAAACTGGAGAGAAATATTAACAATCAGATATATTCCTTCACATGATGATGACAAAACAGATATTCAGTGCACAACAATTTATCATAACGGGAGAACGTCACAAATGGTAGCACCACTGAACATCAAATGTATGTAATACAGTCAATAAACATTTAGCAGAAATTTCCCAGTTATTGAACCCCAATGCCTTTGAATCCAATACATTCAGCAAGAAAAACATAAAAGAGGATTTTAAAGGGTTACCTAGCGGCACTGGTCAAGTAATCACTGTCATTTATAACACACGCACCTAGAAGATTTGACAGCAGAGAATGTTTAGTGAATGTCGGATTCACTCCTTTATAAATATAGCACTTAGTGTTATGGATTCAGGGTTAGGTTATAATTTGGATAAAATAAGGGGAGTAAAAGTTAGGAAAAAAGGTTAATGTTAGGATCGGATTAAAATGTAAGTTTTGTATACCGTTAAACTTTTTTTTTCTTCCTGCAAAGTAAAGTCTTAATGTGCTAGAATGTATCTCATACTAGCACATTATGTGAAACTTACCCTAAAACGTGTGATGTCAGCGCTGCAGCCACTTCCATTTTCACCCGTCTTGCTTCCGAGTTTGCGGGCTCCGGCTCTGTGACTGGCCGGAGCCACGATGATGTCACTCCCGCGCATGTGCGTGGGAGCCGGCCTTCACAGCACAGGGCTTGGAAGGAATGGCACCGGTGTCCGTTCCTTCAGAACGCATGCACTAGTGATGTCACTGGCTGCATGTAATGTAAATATCTCCTAAACGGTGGAGGTTAAGAGATATTCACACTACCTATAGGTAAGCCTTATTATAGGCTTACCTATAGGTGAATGTCAGCAGAGGAAGTTTACTTCCTCTGTAGGGTTGAGTTAAGGGACTTGCTTTGCTTGAGGTAAGGGTTAAGGATTAAAGTACACATGCCCAGACTATGGACAATAAAATATTCACATATAATTAGCAAGCAGTAAAGGAGATGCAAGCCACCCACCTCTTTAGCTGCATGTAATGTAAATCCATTCATTCTCAAAGATCCTCAAAGGTGACAATAAAGACTCTAAAATCAGGTTCAGTACATTTCTAACAGCTTAGAAGCACATACTGTGTGTTTATATTAGAGGACAGACAGCTTGTCAAGATTCTGCTCTCCGTAGAACATAATAGGTAAAAAAAAAAAAAATGATTGTGTGCATTTGTTGTGAATAGTGAAGATGAATTTCTCAAGAATGCCTACATCTACAGAAAATATGTAAATGTTTTAATGTACATAGTCTGGACACAGATTCACTAGGGTTGTTAATCGTTACACTTTAGGGTTACATTAAATCAGGAATCTCCAAACTTTCCAAACAAACAGCCAGTTTTCTGTCCTTCAGACTTTAGGGGGGCCGGATTGAAGCCAGTCTGGGTAGAAAATATCCCAAGATAGGCATCAGTGGAAGTAAACAATGTCTCAGGTGTGGTGTTCAGTTGCACAGTACCTGTGGTCAAATAGGAGGAGGAATAGAGCCCCATCATTGGCGTCAGTGAGAGGAATAGTGCCCCGTCATTGGTATTACCAGAAAGGACAGAGCCCCATCCCTGGCATCAGAGGGAGGAATAGTGCCCCACAATTGGTTTCAGTGGTTGGAATAATGCCTCATCATTTATATTATTGGGAGGAATAGTGCCCCATCATTATTGTCAGTTGGTGGAGTTTTGCATTACTGCTGGTGTCAGGAATAGTGCCTCAAATCAGTGAGAGGAATAGTGCCCCAAGGCCACAGTTTGAAGACCACTGGATTCAAGATTTAGGTTAGGAAGAGGCTAAGGTAGTGTTAGGATCAAGTTAAGACATTCATTTTAGGAGGTCCCAGAATGACCTTCTTGCAAAAAAATTACAAGACGTATGAAATTTACAGAGCGTGCCAGGTGCTTTTCTTTGGATGTGTCAATAGTTCGGGGTGAGGATAAGCTACTGTGCATTTGGTCTGCTGAGGTAGTAATCAACTGAGAGAATGGAAAACTTTCACTGGTTAAGTTTTAGAGTTGGGTTAAGCTATAAGGTAAGTGTGAGGTTAAGGGCTAATCATTAAGGTTACATTAAAGCTTACATTTTGAGGTTGGGTCAAAGGATACGGTTATCCTGGGGTACGTGTTAAGGTCAGTTTAAGGGTTATATTTGATGTCTAGTTTAAGGGTTCAATGCTACTGGCCTAATGGTTCAGTTAATGTTAGAAGTCAAAGGGAGTGTGAGGTTATTTTAATATTATGTTTGTTCTGGCTGCAAAAACAAGACCAATATGCTGCTGTTTCTCCTCCCCTAACTCTCTGAGCTCCTTATGCAGCTGAGAACAGAGGGTATGTGATCACTTATAAAAAAAGGGGGGAAAAGGTATTTAGAATTTTTTTTTTTTTATGTTTACACCAATGTTTATGTTTACACTAATGTTTTGCCTTTCATTTCTATTTTAAAGTGGTTGTAAAGGCTCAAGGTTTTTTAACTTCATGCCTTAAATGCATGAAGACAAAAAACCTTCCATGTACAGCGGCCCACCCAATACTTACCTGAGCCCCATCTTGATCCAGCGATGTGCACGAGAGCAGCGTTTTTCCTGAGTCTCTTTCTTCTCATTGGTTGAGTCATTGGCTCCTGCTACCGGCAATCACAGCCAGTGAGCCAATGAGGAGAGAGCAGGGACAGGGCCGAAGCCGCCCTTTGCGTGTGGATGGACACATAGAGCAGCAGCTCATGAGCCACCATAGTAAGCTGCTTGCTCTGGGGTCACTCGTCAGGAGGGAGCAGCCTGGAGCATCGGCAGTGGACCCGAGAAGAGGAGGATTGGGACTGCTCTGTGCAAAATTACTACACAGAGCAGGTAAGTATAACATGTTTGTTATTTTAATGAGGGAAAAATAATTAGGCCACTTTAAACTGAATGTAATGTTTTACAAGGTGAGGGATCACATATACTTTAAGGAGCTCAAGAGGTCAAAGGGTGTGTGAGGTCCTTTTATTTTTAGACTTGTTTTTGGCTGCAAAATACCTGCACTGTGATCCACCTGGTGTTCTCAGTTCTGAAAAACAAGGTAACTTTGTTAAGGAACTAAAGAAAAGTAAAAGGGATATCTCACCTTTGAGTCGACAGTGGTGACTCCCGGGCTTCTTATTCCATTGTTCCAAAAATTCCAGTAATAAAATTTGCTCCTTACTATACTGTGATTTTAATTCCCTTTTAAGCACTTGTGGTGTAGTTTTAGTTGTAGAGGAACAATCATTTGGGCTTCTAACAACAGAAGTACTAGGGTACACCTGGAAATTGTGTAGAGGATATTTTACTACTGAAAGTCCTGAGAGATTTAGGAAGTCAGCATGTCATGCATCTCACCAACAAGCAGGAAAAAAAAAATAAAAGTCTACAGTGGAATTGTCTTTTAAGCAAAAAATATTCTTTTCTTCACCAGATGCACCAAAAGATGTGACAGTCAGCTTACCCAAAAACGAAGAATTTTTGGAGGGTAGTGATGTGATTTTAACATGTTCCAGCACATCTAACCCTCTTCCACACACATATGAATGGTACCGTGGGAATAACAAAATTAAATTAAGACCTGAAGTTCAGAGAATCATAGTACAGAATGTCAATAAAGACACAGAACCCTTTTCTTGCGTTGTAATAAATACTGTTGGGAGAGGAGAATCACCACCAACATCGATACCTGTGCAATGTACGTATATCATAACTCTGCAGTAATAGGTGACCTAAGGGTTAAATTAAGGGTCAGATTAAGATTAAGGGTCAGATATTGTGTAAAGTCCCTTTATATTTTTTTGTCTCCAAATCTCCTTCACTAAGAACCACCTGGAGCCGAGTTCTCAGCTCTAAAAAATAAGGTAACTTTTTTTAAGAATCTAAAGAAAAGCAAAAATGATATCTCATCTTTGGGTCAGCAATAGTGACTCCCTGACTTCTTATTCTATTGTTTCAAAGACTTCAGTAATGACATTTCCTCCTCAGTAAATGGTGTCATCATTTTTTTTTTTTTTACTTATTTTTACTTTTAGAGGAGCCATCGTTTGTCCTTTAAATGACAGCAATAGTTGGGTACATCTGCAAAGTGTGAATATTTTACTATTTAAAGGGACACTGTCATGAAAGGATCATGCAGGTTGCCAACAATGAACTCTCCTTTGTAAATCCTAGTTCCTGTCAAATGAAAGCTTTGGCTTCAATGCCGTCTG
The DNA here is from genome assembly GCA_037952925.1 of Lithobates clamitans. Taxonomy (NCBI): domain Eukaryota; kingdom Metazoa; phylum Chordata; class Amphibia; order Anura; family Ranidae; genus Lithobates; species Lithobates clamitans. The sequence continues at coordinate 24,710 of JBBGZY010002463.1, forward strand.
AGTAGCTAACCCGGAACAAGCACAAAAACAATGAGTTCTGACACTTTTCTGAAACTGATTTAAATCATGCTTGTTCTGGGTCTGTGATTCAGAAGTACTTAAAGTGGATGTAAATCCCATTCATGAAATGTGACCTGGGCACATCTATCTGTAGTGTTTACTTATCTCTCTCCAAAGCCCCGAGTCTCGTCTCTTTCTGCTACTTGGTTCTATAACTTCTGACAAGCTCTCCGACAACCGAGATAAAACCAGGCTGAAATTTGTGCCGGGGAGGGTGCATAGAAATAGATTAGCAGAGAGCTGGTCTATTCACAGCACAGCTCTGCACATTTCTTCCTTCCTCTGCCTATGTGGATAGGGGGTGTGTGCCTTTCCTCCAATCAGCTGTCACACAGTGTATGCCAAGAATCCACACCCACAGATGGAACTGGAAGAGAAAATTCTAACACAATGTGTACTTTCTAAACAGTCTAGAAAGTTGAAGACAGCAGATATACATGTAAACCTTATGTAGGGAGAATTGTTTCACCTCTGTGTATCATCTGAGGCTGTGGTATATGTGAGGGTTTACATCCACTTTAAGTGAGACACAGCCAGGCACCTAGCATTTTCAGGGGGAGACCAGCAATGCTTCATACTTTCCTCATAACAATTTAAGGCTCTGAGGGATATAGGAAGTCAACATGGCATGCAGCTCGTCAGCAAAAAAACCCAAAAAAACAGAAATAACAGTTTCAAGTGGAGTTACCCTTTAAGGAAAAAATATTCTCTTCTTCACCAGATGCACCAAAAGATGTGAAGGTCAGCTTCTCCAAAAATGAAGAGCTTTTGGAGGGTAGTGATGTGATTTTAACATGTTCCAGCAGATCTAACCCTCCTCCATACAGATATGAATGGTACCGTGGTAATAGCAAAATTAAGTTAAACTCTCAAGAGCAGAATTTAAGAGTACAGAATATCAGCAAAGACACTGAACCTTATTCTTGTGTTGCAATAAATATTCGTGGGAGAGGAGAATCACCACCAATAGAGATGCCTGTGCAATGTATGTATATCATAATTCAATAGTAATCGAGACAAACCTATAGATTGTAATATTTTATTTTACAACACATTTTATGTGTTTTGTAGATGCTGTTACTGGAGTTCAAGTCATTGTGCTTCCCCCAACAGAGGGAGCCACTGAGCTAAAGTGCAATTTTATGAGTAGCAACCCCAGTGTGACTCATTACACCTGGATGAAGGATGGAAATATCCTGTTAAATAAAACTGAACAGATCCTGGTATTAGACAACAATGAGGATAAATCAGGGATGTACTCCTGCATTGCTCACAGCACAGCTGGAAACTCCACCTCCGCGGAGCTGGAATTTAAAGGTCAGAAATAAAATACATTTTTGTTTACACTTTTAAGGAAATCCTTTTAGTTTTTCCAGCCATGTCCTTTTGTCCCTTTCTGAGGCACACTAGCAATCCTGTACTAAAAATCACCTAAAAATCACCACGTATTGTTTAACAGGGGCATGTAATTACAATTTTTGATCTAATATTTCACAGCAGGGCCCATTCCTGCGCCCACCAAGAGTAACTGTGAGGGCTTACAGTGTTGTGGCATCACCACCACCACCACCACCAAAGGCCCAATTTTTCTGCCCCTGTTTAACCCGTGCAGGTAATTACATTTCTTGATCTAATATTTCACAGCAGGGCCCGTTCCTGTGCTCAACAAGAGTAATGCCCCGTACACACGATCGGACATTGATCGGACATTCCGACAACAAAATCCTAGGATCTTTTCAGACGGATGTTGACTCAAACTTGTCTTGCATACACACGGTCATACAAGGTTGTCAGAAAATCCGATCGTTCTGAACGCGGTGACGTAAAACATGTACGTCGGGACTATAAACGGGGCAGTGGCCAATAGCTTTCATCTCTTTATTTATTCTGAGCATGCATGGCACTTTGTGCGTCGGATTTGTGTACACACGATCTGAATTTCCGACAACGAATTTTGGGGTCGTAAAATTTTATAGCAAGCTCTCAAACTTTGTGTGTCGGAAATTCCGATGGAAAATGTTTGATGGAGCCCACACACGGTCTGAATTTCCGACAACAAGGTCCTATCACACATTTTCTGTCTGAAAATCCGTCCGTGTGTACGGGGCATAACTGTGAGGGGTTACAGTGTTGTGGCACCACCACCACCACCAAAGGCCCAACAGGGAAATGTAATTACAATTCTTGATATAATATTTTACAGCAGGGCCCGTTCCAGTGCCCAACAAGATTAACTGTGTGGGCTTACAGTGTTCTGGTACCACCAACACCTAAGGCCCAATTCTCTGCAGAGTATATAGGGCAGGCCGTATAGTATATACTGCTGTTCAGAGTATATAGTGCCTGGGGGCCCCCCCACACCATTTTTTTAAAACATTTGGGTGCGAGTTCCCCTTTATATCCATACCAGACCGAAAGGGCCTGGTAATGGACTGGGGGGGGCGACCCATGCCATTTTTTTTCAAATATTTTCATCTATATTGCCGGGACCCGACAATACATTACAGCTGCAAGCAGTTTTAAAGGACTTTTTTTCCTTTAGAAATGTCATTTTGCTGCAGGGACTTTTCTAAACACGGGAAAACTGCGCCACTTTACAGGCATACTATAGACACCCCCCAGGCATGATATTTAAAGGAATATTTAATTTTTATTGTTTTACTTTAAGCATTATTAAAATCACTGCTCCCGGAAAAACGGCCATTTTTAAAACTTTTTTTTGCATTGATACATGTCCCCTGGGGTAGGACCCCGATCCCCAAACACTTTTTATGATAATAAATTGCATGTAAGCCTTTAAAGTGTGCACTTTTGATTTTTCACATTTGTGTCTCATGGACTTTAACGGTGTTTGCGTGTTGGGACAAATTTTTTGCCTGTTTGCATGTTCTGCTGCGAACCGAACTGGGGGTGTTCGGCTCACCCCTAAAGCTGGCCATAGGTGTGTGATGGAGGTTAAATGTATGGGTGCAATTTAAGTGTCAGACAATTATTATTTGAAGCGATTGATGTATGAACATACTTGACTCAGTTGGCTGGGAAAGTCAAACATCTTCAACTGTTACCTTGTGAAACATAAATCAGGGGTGTTTCCTGTTGTCTGTATCAGATCTTCACACAATATAGCCAAATCTGACCACTGCGTGACAATCATCTTATGTCTGTGCGTTACTTTACCTTGAACCTGTAATGGGCTCCTTGGCCTTTGCTGTCTTGTTCTTTATGTAACATTGCTCCGTTTGTACATGATCATTCATTGTATCTACTAACTTTCTTCTGCATAGATAGCTACCCCAATAAAGACTCAACTGGCAACTGGGAATACAGTTTTATTTTAATTCTGATTCTGGGGATTTTGGCTGGAGTCATCTTTCTAATTGTGATTGTCTACTTTGTTACAAGGTAAGTCAGCCAAGTTGCCCAAGGGAAATACAGCCAGTTTTCAGACCAACCTACTTTTAGTCCATGGACACCTTTGTGACCGTTGGACCTCAATGAAAAAAGCACAATGACCTGTGTTGGCCCCTAGGAGCCAATTAAAAGCTTTTCTATCTTACTTTCCCATATTTTCAGGAAATAATGGCAAAATAGGGCATTATCAGGAGTTTTGACCAAAACAGTATCACCCACAATCTCCTGCAGCCCAGGCTACAACTCTAGTGGTCCAAAGAGTGCGACTCGAAGGCTGTTCTCAGTTGCTTGGTAGCTGGTGCAGCTACAGTAAGATCACAAGGCCTGGTCTGCGAAAAGCCAGAGTCTAGAACCAATGACTACACATGATTTTTTCCTGGGTAGGTCACATGGTTGGAATGCCAACATTTGGGAATATATGTATCAGGAAAAATATATTTTCGTTCCTCTCATATCATATAACATAAAAACAGAAAAGTAACTGCAGAAAAAAAGACTGAGCAGTCTATCGAGTCTGCCTGCTTTTTTGTTTGTTTTGTTTTTTTGTTTGTTTTATGTATTTATTTATTTTTCGTTAACTTCTTTGTCTGAATATAAATCTATGTTTGTCCCAAGCAGTGCCGTCTTTAAGGCAGGGCGAAAGGGGCAGCTGCCCTGGGTTCTGTCATTGTTGTGGGGCCCAAAGCAGCTGCCTCATACTTGCCAACTATTTCAGTTTAAATTCCCTTGTCCTTTGAAGTTTTAATCCTGTGCTGTATCCCGATATCTCAGTGTGAAGTGCTGGTACTAATGCTGCCCAGTTCTGCCCTGTTGTTGTGTACAGATGACTCACCTGCAGACCCCGTGTTTACATGTAAATAACCGGCATTCATATGTAAATAGCAGCAGCATTACTAAGTAAATAGCTGCGGCCGGTGGCATTGATATGTAAATAAAGGCAGCATTCATATGTATATCATGCTCCCCTGCAGTGAGGAGATGATGTGCTGTAACCTCTAGCAACCCATCAGTGAGCAGTATTACTGTACAGTAATCACTAGCAACCAATTAACAAGCAGAAATCATTTGCTGTAACCTCTAGCAACTAATCAGTGAGCCGTAATGTGCGCTGTAACCTCTAGCAACCAGTCAGTAAGCAGTAATGATATGCTGTAACCGCTGACAACCAATCACAATTGCTGCCTGATTTGATACAGTAAATTGATTTTAAGTCTAGCTGCTATTTATTGAATGTCTCAGAGCAGGTGGAGAGTGAAATTGCATGGTGGGGGGGCCAAGAAAATTTTTGCCCAGGGTCCAATCAATATTAAAGACGGCCCTGGTCCCAAGCATGTTTAAAGCCATTTACTGTTGACTGTCTCACTACCTTTGCTGGAAGTTTAGTCCAAGTATCAACTACCCTTTCAGTAATATATATCATATAACATAATTAATCAGATGGTGCTAGAAGGTAAAAGTAAAAAAAAATCGGCATTCGGCAGGATCTAATAAACATGTGAAGGCTTTATTTAGACATAGGTTAAAATACAAATTAATCAGACCCACTAACTGCTTGAACCTTGCCATACGGAGCGGTTGTCTGAGCACTGGTGCATCTCATTACCTGCATTTAGAGATTGGGTTGAGTGCAATGGATCTCTTTTGCCTGTATGTGCTAAAAAGTATTGGAGGTGGATAAAACAACCCCTTTTGCTACACATAAATCATAAAATGTTCTTGCATTTCAATCAGCATAAAAGTTTATAAAACGAGAATGAAATAAAACACCTTAGAATTAAAATGTTTTAACAAGCTTTTTTGAATTGAAAGTTTTAATCCTGTATCATACACGTTGTAGTTTAAATTGATCTTTAATGGATTTGTGGTTTAGGTATGAACTTAAATTTAGCTTTTCATCCCTCTTTAGTGATAAGAAATAAATATTACTGCTAAACAGTAATATTATTATTATTATATTTTTCTATAGAACTAAAGCATGTCAAACATCATCAAGCAGTGAGGTACGGTATGTCATTTAAAGAAAATGTAGTGTTTTTGCAAATTCTTTATTTTTCTTAATTTCTGTTTATAAAACCCAAATCTTACAAGAAGTGACTAATTTCCAACCTGAGAAAGGCCCTATGCTTCTCTTTCTGGGATACCCACCACCAAAAAACAAATCCCCAGTTCCCTCTAACATAATTCCCCAAGAAAATCTTCAATGGACCCTCCACTGCTACTCATAGTCCACAGGAACATCTTCAATCAATGGATCTCTCCCTCCGACCATAGGCGTCGTTAATAGGGGGCTATTGAGGCTGGAGCCCTGAATGTGGGCTCAATAGCCCCGAGTGTCTAAGCAGGAAGTAGCAGTGGCGGCAGCCGCATTTTACTTTTGGTGTAATGCACGGGGAGTCAGGAACGATCTGATCACAAGCAGGGCTGGCCAGGGTCACTATTCATAAGGCAGCATATGCGTCTTATTGTGCCAGGCTAGGGGGGCAATAAAATGCGCCTGTGAAGACATCCCAGCACTCTGTGCAGAAACAGTTCTCTCTCTCTGCCCCCGTTCTGTCAGCCTGCTTTCTCCTGCTTTCTGTCTCCAGCCTGTAGTGCCGCCCTAGCAGCATCAGTGATCAGAGGAGGGGAGAGAGCCGGGACAAGGAGCAGCCAGCCGGCCCGAAAGTGCTGCATTAACATGGAACCGGCTGGGGCGAGTGAGATGGAAGCCCTGCATGTAACCCTGCCTGGGCTTGCTGTGATTTCCCCTCCCTCCTTCTCCTCCTGGATCATCAGAGATCTGTTGTGGGAGGACAGGCAGCATTTCCACTCTCCTCGAGGTAAGTCCTGAGTCCACCACCGCCGCTGGCTCAGGCAGCACGTTCAGCTGAATTAAAAAAAAACTTTGAACCTACTGTCTGCATTGCATTATGTACACAGAGGAACAGATAGGTTGGGGGGGGACAGAGAGGAACTGATGTGCAGGGGGGAGAATAGATGTGCAGGGGGGTACAGAGAGAAACTGATTTGTGTGTGTGGGGGGGGGGGTTAGAGTGGGGACCAGAGGTGCGTGGGGTCTACATTGGAGAACAGAGGTGCGTGGGGTCTACATTGGAGAACAGAGGTGCGGGGGGGGATACAATGGAGAACAGAGGTGCGGGGGGGATACCGTGGAGAACAGAGGTGCGGAGGGGGGGTACAGTAGAGAACAGAGGTGTGGGGGGTCTACACTGAAGAACAGAGGTGCGGGGGGGAATACAGGGGAAAACAGAGGTGCGGGGGGGGATACAGTGGAGAACAGAGGTGCGGGGGGAAACAGTGGAGAACAGTGGTGCAGGGGGGGATACAGTGGAGAACAGAGGTGCGGGGGGATGCAGTGGAGAACAGAGGTGTGGGGGGGATACAGTGGAGAACAGAGGTGTGGAGGGGGGGATACAGTGGAGAACAGAGCTGCTGGGGGGGATACAGTGGAGAACGGAGGTGCTAGGGGGGGATATAGTGGAGAACAGAAGTTCTGGGGGGGATACAGTGGAGAACAGAGGAGCGGGGGGGGATACAGTGGAGAACAGAGGTGAGGGGGGGATACAGTGGAGAACAGAGGTGCTGGGGGGGATACAGTGGAGAACAGAGGTTCTGGGGGGATACAGTGGAGAACAGAGGTGCTGGGGGATACAGTGGAGAACTGAGGTGCTGGGGGGATAGAGTGGAGAACAGAGGTGCTGGGGGGGATACAGTGGAGAACAGAGGTGCTGGGGGGGATACAGTGGAGAACAGAGGTTCTGGAGGGGATACAGTGGAGAACAGAGGTGCGGGGGGAGATACAGTGGAGAACAGAGTGGCTGGGGGGATACAGTGGAGAACAGAGGGGCTGGGGGGGATACAGTGGAGAACAGAGGTGCTGGGGGGATACAGTGGAGAACAGAGGTGCGGGGGGGATACAGTGGGGAACAGAGTTGCTGGGGAGGGGGGGTGCAGAGGGGAACAGGCATTCAGGGTGGTACAATGATGAAAAGGTGCACAGGGGACTACAGTGATGAAGCAATTGTGGTGATCTGATGTATGAAAATACAGGAATTGGGGTGATCTGAGGTGTGGAGGTTCAAGTTCACCTTTGTAAAAAAATAATAAATGTAGATCTTTTTGCAGGTAAAAAAATGTTAATTTATTATTATTTTTATTAGGAGTAAAGCATTGTCAGTGTATCTGCCTGCTCGTATGGACAGGCAGTTACACAGTTAGCCTGTCCATATACTACCCAGGTCAGTGTATGTAGGTCAGTGTATGTAGGTCAGGTAGGTCAGTGTATGTAGGTCAGTAGGTCAGTGTATGTAGGTCAGTTAGGTCAGTGTATGTAGGTCAGTTTATGTAGGTCAGGTAGGTCAGTGTATGTAGGTCAGGTAGGTCAGTGTATGTATGTCAGGTAGGTCAGTGTATGTATGTAAGGTAGGTCAGTGTATGTAGGTCAGGTAGGTCAGTGTATGTAGGTCAGGTAGGTCAGTGTATGTATGTCAGGTAGGTCAGTGTATGTAGGTCAGGTAGGTCAGTGTATGTAGGTCAGGTAGGTCAGTGTATGTAGGTCAGTGTAGGTCAGGTGTGTCAGTGTATGTAGGTCAGGTGTGTCAGTGTATGAAGGTCAGGTTATGTATGTATGTCAGTTAGGTAGGTCAGTGTATGTATGCATGTATGTCAGGTAGGTAGGCCAGTGTATGTATGTCAGGCAGGTAGGTAGGTCAGTGTAATGGTCAGTGTGTCAGGCAGGTGAGTTTAGTGGTCAGCACTGATGGGCACTGGTAAGCCAGGCAGCAACCAGCAAGTGAGCTTACCCCCCGCTACAAAACCCCACCGCCCAGCCAAAAAAAAGCCCATGCCACATACACACCTCCTCCCGCCGTTGCCAGCCTTGGACTTTGGGCTGAAGCCCCTGGTCTTTTTGCCACCTAGCAACGCCCCTGCCTCCGACCATATCCGAAACGATAAGAAATCTCAAAACCCTGCTATGTCTAGAAAAATTGGATGCCATGATCCTAAACAAACTGGACAAATAACAATTTTTTTAAAAAATGGTCGCCGTTTATCGAACACTGTTTGACATCTTCAGAAAAAACTACTTAAATTAACCTTCCTTCTCATTTACCAAAAAGAGACTCATTTCAACCACGAAACCTCTTCAAGTTTAACCATACCGAGCCATCTCTTAAGTCCCACCTCATAAAGAGGATCACTCTTTATGATACTGTTCGGATGTCTACATTATACCTTATACATATGATCGCTATATGTTAGGACCGATACAACTAATAGGATTACATGTGGACTATTATTATTTTTATTACTATTCAGGTTTTTCGACAACCTCCACCTCTCCCCTCCACTCCTCAACCCCCACAAATTACCCTTCTCCTTTCTTCTACTCATCCCCAGCTATCCCCTCTTCTTCTCTTCCAAACTTATTTTCCACCCCTCTTCTTTTTGTAGTAATGTTTGCTATTATCTTTGCCGAGATTGTATACCTTTTCCGACAACAATGTATGAAAGCTACTTCTTGTCAAAATTAATAAAATATATAAAACAAATAAATAAAAAAAACCCCAAAATTTAAGGAACTGCTTTTCTTTCTCTCTTTCTTCCCATTCCCAGAATTTGCAACAACCAGATGCCACATATATGGATCTTGTGAAAACAGAGGTTTCAAGTGATTATGATACTCTAAAGGTAATGAAATAACCAATGTATTTCAATTCATCCGAAGAAATATACAGGTTCACCAAACAGCACAAATCATACTATTTATTCATTGACAAGATTCAACTTCTTTAGTTGAACTTACAAAGACTCTCAGGCCCCATTCACACTTGTGCAAATTGTCATGTGACTTTTGCACCTCCCCTCATGTTGAGGGCATGTGGCTTGGTATGAATGGGGGAGTGGCGCTCACTTGTCAGAAGAACCAGAAGAAGATGAAGGAAGAAAGAAGAAGCATTTAAATAAAGGAATTGTCAAAAACTGTCTCTTGTCATTTTTAACACTTTTTGACAGTTTTTTAGTGAAATGGTAGGGGTAAGTACCCCCTTACCATTTCACACAGGGGGGGGCCGGGATCTGGGGGTCCCCTTGTTAAAGGGGGCTTCCAGATTCCGATAAGCCCCCCGCCCGCAGACCCCCACAACCACCGGCCAGGGTTGTGGGGATGAGGCCCTTGTCTTCATCAACATGGGGACAAGGTGTTTTGGGGGGCTACCCCAAAGCACCCTCCCAATGTTGAGGGCATGTGGCCTGGTACGGTTCAGGAGGGGGGGGCCGCACTCTCGTCCCCCCCACTTTTCCTGCGGCCTGCCAGGTTGCGTGCTCGGATAAGGGTCTGGTATGGATTTTTGGGGGGACCCCACGCCATTTTTTTTTTTTTTGGCGCGGGGTTCCCCTTAAAATCCATACCAGACCTGAAGGGTCTGGAATGGAATTTAGGGGGAACCCCACGTCAATTTTTTTTTTAAATTTTGGCTGGGGTTCCCCTTAATATCCATACCAGACCTGAAGGGCCTTGTATGGAATTTAGGGGGACTCCCACATCATTTTTTTTTTAAATTTTGGTTCGGGGTTGCCCTGTGGGGAATTCCCATGCCGTTTTTATCAATGAACTTCTATTTGTATTGTCGGCAATGCAATAGCCGCGGTAGTTTTAAATGTGTTTTTTCCTTCAAAATGTCATTTTGCTGTCAGACTGTTCTAAACACGGGAAACATGCGCCCCTTTACAGGCATACTATAGACACCCCCCAGGTATGAAATTTAAAGGGATATTACACTTTTATTGTTTGACTTTAAGCATTATTAAAATCACTGCTCCTGAAAAAACGGCCGTTTTTTTTGCATTGATTCATGTCCCCTGGGGCAGGACCCAGGTCCCCAAACACTTTTATTGACAATAACTTGCATATTAGCCTTTAAAATTAGCACTTTTGATTATTCATGTTCGTGTCCCATAGACTTTAACGGTGTTCGCGTGTTCGAACGAATTTTTTTCCTGTTCGCATGTTCTGGTGCGAACCGAACAGGGGGGTGTTCGGCTCATCCCTACTCCCTAGCAACATGGTTAACCCTGCAGCGCCCCCTCCTGGTTAACCCCTTCATTGCCAGTCACATTTATACAGTAATCAATGCATTTTTATAGCACGGATCGCTGTATAAATGTGAATGGTCCCAAAAATGTGTCAAAAGTGTCCGATATGTCTGCCGCAATATCGCAGTCATGATAAAAATCGCAGTTCACCGCAATTACTAATAAAATATAATAATAATAAAAATGCTATAAATCTATCCCCTTATTTTGTAGACACTATAACTTTTGCGCAAACCAATAAATATACGCTTATTGCAATATTTTTTACCAAAAATATGTAGAAGAATACATATCGGCCTAAACTGAGAAAAAAATTAGTTTAAAAAAAAAAAATTGGATATTTTTTATAGCAAAAAGTAAAAAATATTGTGTTTTTTTCAAACTTGTCACTATTGTTTTGTTTATAGCGCAAGAAATAAAAACCACAGAGGTGATCAAATACCACGAAAAGAAAGCTCTATTAGTGGGGGAAAAATGATAAAAATTTCATATGTATACAGTGTTGTATTACCACGCAATTGTTATTCAAAGTGCGACAGCGCTGAAAGCTGAAAATTGGCTTGGGCAGGAAGGGGGTGAAAATGCCCGGTATGGAAGTGGTTAAACACATTGACACAAACCGAGCACTGAAACCCCAACCACAGAAACAACTACACAGTAGAGCAGTTCCTTATTGCTCCTATGCTGGACTGGATGCCGATTTTGTTGACCAGATTGGGTCTTTTTTTTTTTCTTCTCAGACCAGTTACAGGAAAGATTCATCTGCTAATCTGTTTAGATACATATCTCCTGGCTGGAGATAAAGTGCTTGAATTTGTGCCTGGGCACACAAGAATCTTCATAAGAGCAATGAAAGAATTTGAATATTAGTAATTAATAGTATGATCTGTGCTATTCGTTGCAAATGGGTTTTGCTCTGTTTTTAAAGTCTTCAGTATTCCTGGATACGTTCATGGGCTGCAAAGTTCAAAGTGGTTGTAAAGGCAGAAGGTTTTTTCATCTTAACCTCCCTGGCGGTATGATTATTTTGGATTCTAGGTACTGAAAGCGGTACAATTATTTTGCATGGAAATTTGGCGTTTTATATTGTAGGCCTGTAATTCTTAACAATAACACACTTAAATCTGTCCAAACAAGACTCTAGTAGATATCCCGGGTATGATGAAGTTTGAAACACAAAAACATAAATTATAATATAATAAATAAATATAAATAATTAAAAAAAAATATATATAATAATAATAAAATAAAATTCCCCATGATTCACTATCGCTCAATTCTGCAAGTGTTCTAATTTACTATCGTTGTTTTCTAGCTGGTCTAAAGCCACTTTTGACGTAAAGGGACACTTTTTGGTTGCTATGGACAATCTCCAGTTTGCAGGCAGAAAGAACAGTATATATCATATAAAACTGCATGCAGGGCATGGACCAAAGCACTGGGGACAAAAGAAATGTGAAATCATTTCATACAGTACTGTAATCTGTTAGATTACAGTACTGTATGTGTTAAGGTTTGTACATTTTTTTGAATTTGCCGCCAGGCTCCGCCCCTGTGCGTCGCGGCGCTCGCAGGGAACGGAGCCTGGCACGGAGAGGCTTCGGAGGAGACACAGCCCGCAGACACAGCGGAGGACATCGCAGGATCCTGGGGACAAGGTAAGTAATGCCGCACCAGGATCCTGCAATGTAATCCCGAGTGTGGCTTGGCGTTACAGCTAATGGGACTGAAATTTAACCCCGAGCCACACTCGGGAATACCGTCAGGGAGATTAATGCCTTCTATGCATTAAGATAAAAAAAACCTTCTGTGTGTAGCAGCCTCCCCTAATTACTTACCTGAGCCTCTTCTCTATCCAGCGATGTCCACAAATACCTAAGCTGTCTGGGACACTCCTCCTGATTGGCTGAGACACAGCAGCGGTGCCATTGGCTCCTGTGGCTGTCAATCGAAGGCAGTCAGCCAATCAGGGTAGAAAGGGGGCGGGCCAGGTCGGGGCTCTGTGTCTGAATGGATAAACTAAGCTCTTACTCGGCTCGGGTGCCCCCATAGAAAGTTGCTGGCTGAGGGGGGCACGGGATAGGAGGGTGGGGCCAGGAACAGCAAAGAGGGACCCGAGAAGAGGAGGATCCAGGCTGCTCTGTGCAAAACCAACTGCACAGAGGAGGTAAGTATGACATGTTTGTTATTTAAAAAAAAAAAAAAAACAAGACTTTACAATCACTTTAACTTAAGGATCTCCTAGATTGATTTTGGCTAGTGCACTGACTATTGGAAGCCTGACAGTTTTAGTGGTGAGCATTTTCTATTTCAAATCTGCTGCCACATACACACACACATCCCCCCCGCCGTTGCCATCCTTGGACTTTGGGCTGAAGCCCCTGGTCTTTTTGCCACCTAGCAACGCCCCTGCCTCCGACCATATCCGAAACGAGAAGAAATCTCAAAACCCTGCTATGTCAAGAAAAAATGGATGCCATGATCCTAAAAAAATGGACAAATAACAATTTCAAAAAAAGATGGTTGTCCTTTATCTAACACTGTTTGACATCTTCAGAAAAAACCTACTTAAATCCACCTTTCTTCTCATTTAACAAAAAGGGTCTCATTTCAACCATGAAACCTCTTCAAGTTCAACCATACCGAGCCATCTCTTAAGTCCCACCTCACAGAGATCACTCTTTATGATACTGTTCGGATGTCTACATTATACATATGATCGCTATATGTTAGGACCGGTACAACTAATAGGATTACATGTGGACTATTATTATTTTTATTACTACTCTATTCAGGTTTTTCATCTGGGGTTACCGAGGGGAGACAACCTCCAGCTGTCCCTATTCGGTTTCCCCTCTCCCCTCCACTCCTCAACCCCCACAAATTACCCTTCTCCCTTCTTCTACTCATCCCCAGCTATCCCCTCTTCTTCTCTTCTAAACTTATTTTCCACCCCTCTTCTTTTTGTAGTAATGTTTGCTATTATCTTTGCCGAAATTGTATACCTTTTCTGACAACAATGTATGACATCTACTTCTTGTCAAAATAATAAAATATATAAAAAAAAAAAACACCCAAATATTAAGAAGCTGCTTTTCTTTCTCTCTTTCTCCCCATTCCCAGAATTCACAACAACCAGATGCCACATATACGGATCTTATGAAAACAGAGGTTTCAAGTGATTATGATACTCTAAAGGTAATGAAATATCAAATGTATTTCAATTCATCCGAAGAAATATACAGGTTCACCAAACAGCACAAATCATACTATTTGTTCATTGACAAGATTCAACTTCTTCAGTTGAACTTACAAAGACTCTCAGGCCCCATTCACACTTGTGCGACTTGTCATGTGACTTTTGCACCCCCCGCTCATGTTGAGGGCATATGGCCTGGTATGGTTGGGGGGGGGGGAGCTCACTTGTATGCCCCACTTCCTTTCCTGGCCTGAAGGGCTGCATGCTTAGATAAGGGTCTGGTATGGATTTTGGTGGGGACCCCATGCTGTTTTTTTTTTGTTGTTTTCATTTTGCCAGGGGGTTCCTCTAAAATCCATACCACACCCGAAGGGCCTGGAATGCATGGGACCCAACGCCATTTTTTTTATTTATTTTATATTGCTAGCTTTCTTTTTTTACATTCAGCTGACTATGGGAAAACCCGCTGACAGCTGATGAGTCATCGATTGTTAACGACATGGCAGCCGGCTTCTTGGCCCGCTCCTTAACCACTTCTTCCCCCGAAGGATTTACCCCCTTCCTGACCAGAGCACTTTTTACAATTTGGCACTGCGTCGCTTTAACTGCTAATTGCGCGGTCATGCAATGCTGTACCCAACCGAAATTTGCGTCCTTTTCTTCCCACAAATAGAGCTTTCTTTTGATGGTATTTGATCACCTCTGCCGTTTTTATTTTTTGTGCTTTAAACGGAAAAAGAACAAAAATTTAAAAAAAAAATGATATTTTTTACTTTTTGTTATAAAAAAAATCCAATAAACTCAATTTTAGTCATACATTTAGGCCAAAATGTATTCGGCCACATGTCTTTGATAAAAAAAATGTCAATAAGCGTATATTTATTGGTTTGCGCAAAAGTTATAGTGTCTACAAACTAGGGTACATTTTCTGGAATTTACACAGCTTTTAGTTTATGACTGCCTATGTCATTTCTTGAGGTGCTAAAATGGCAGGGCAGTACAAAACCCCCCCAAATGACCCCATTTTGGAAAGTAGACACCCCAAGGAAATTGCTGAGAGGCATGTTGAGCCCATTGAATATTTATTTTTTTGTCCCAAGTGATTGAATAATGACAAAAAAAAAAAAAATTACAAAAAGTTGTCACTAAATGATATATTGCTCACACAGGCCATGGGCATATGTGGAATTGCACCCCAAAATACATTCAGCTGCTTCTCCTGAGTACGGGGATACCACATGTGTGGGACTTTTTGGGAGCCTAGCCGCATACGGGGCCCCGAAAACCAAGCACCGCCTTCAGGATTTCTAAGGGCATAAATTTTTGATTTCACTCCTCACTACCTATCACAGTTTTGAAGGCCATAAAATGCCAAGATGGCACAAAACCCCCCCAAATGACCCCATTTTGGAAAGTAGACACCCCAAGCTATTTGCTGAGAGGCATGTTGAGTCCATGGAATATTTTATTTTTTGACACAAGTTGCGGGAAAGTGACAATTTTTTTTTTTGCACAAAGTTGTCACTAAATGATATATTGCTCAAACATGCCATGGGTATATGTGGAATTACACCCCAAAATACATTCTGCTGCTTCTCCTGAGTACGGGGATACCACATGTGTGGGACTTTTTGGGAGCCTAGCCGCGTACGGGGCCCCGAAAACCAAGCACCGCCTTCAGGATTTCTAAGGGCATACATTTTTGATTTTACTCCTCACTACCTATCACAGTTGTGAAGGCCATAAAATGCCAAGATGGCACAAAACCCCCCAAATGACCCTATTTTGGAAAGTAGACACCCCAAGCTATTTGCTGAGAGGCATGTTGAGTCCATGGAATATTTTATTTTTTGACACAAGTTGCGGGAAAGTGACAATTTTTTTTTTTTTTAGCACAAAGTTGTCAATAAATGATATATTGCTCACACAGGCCATGGGCAGGCATATGTGGAATTGCACCCCAAAATACATTCTGCTGATTCTCCTGAGTATGGGGATACCACATGTGTGGGACTTTTTGGGAGCCTAGCCGCGTACGGGGCCCCGAAAACCCAGCACCGCCTTCAGGATTTCTAAGGGCGTAAAGTTGTGATTTCACTCCTCACTACCTATCACATTTTTGAAGACCATAAAATGCCCAGATGGCACAAACCCCCCCCAAATGACCCCATTTTGGAAAGTAGACACCCCAAGCTATTTGCTGAGAGGCATTTTGAGTCCATGGAATATTTTATATTTTGACACAAGTTGCGGGAAAGTGACAATTTTTTTTTGCACAAAGTTGTCACTAAATGATATATTGCTCAAACATGCCTTGGGCATATGTGGAATTACACCCCAAAATACATTCTGCTGCTTCTCCTGAGTACGGGGATACCACATGAGTGGCACTTTTTGGGAGCCTAGCTTTATACGGGGCCCCGAAATCCAATCACCGCCTTCAGGATTTCTAATTGCATAAATTTTTGATTTCACTCCTCACTACCCATCACAGTTTCGAAGGCCATAAAATGCCAAGATGGCACAAAACCCCCCAAAATGACCCCATTTTGGAAAGTAGACACCCCAAACTATTTGCTGAGGGGCATGGTGAGTATTTTGCAGCTCTCATTTGTTTTTGAAAATGAAGAAAGACAAGAAAAACTTATTTTTTTTTCTTTTTTCAATTTTCAAAAGTTTGTGACAAAAAGTGAGGTCTGCAAAATACTCACTATACCTCTCAGCAAATAGCTTTGGGTGTCTATTTTCCAAAATGGGGTCATTTGGGGGGGGGGGTTTGTGCCATCTGGGCATTCCATGGCCTCCGAAACTGTGATAGGCAGTGAAGAGTGAAATCAAAAATTTAGGCCCTTAGAAAGCCTGAAGGGGGTGCTTGGTTTTCGGGGTCCCGTACGCGGCTAGGCTCCCAAAAAGTCCCACACATGTGGTATCCCCGTACTCAGGAGAAGCAACAGAATGTATTTTGGGGTGTAATTTCACATATTCCCATGGCATGTTTGAGCAATATATCATTTAGTGACAACTTTGTGCAAAAAAAAAAATTGTCTTTTTCCCGCAACTTGTGTCACAATATAAAATATTCCATGGACTCGACATGCCTCTCAGCAAATAGCTTGGGGTGTCTACTTTCCAAAATGGGGTCATTTGGGGGGTTTTTGAACTGTCCTGGCATTTTATGCACAACATTTAGAAGCTTATGTCACACATCACCCACTCTTCTAACCACTTGAAGACAAAGCCCTTTCTGACACTTTTTGTTTACATGAAAAAATTATTTTTTTTTGCAAGAAAATTACTTTGAACCCCCAAACATTATATATTTTTTTAAAGCAAATGCCCTACAGATTAAAATGGTGGGTGTTTATTTTTATTTTTTCACACAGTATTTGCGCAGCGATGTTTCAAACGCATTTTTTGGGGAAAAAACACACTTTTAAAATTTTAATGCACTAAAACACACTATTTTGCCCAAATATTTGATGAAATAAAAAAGATGATCTTAGGCCGAGTACATGAATACCAAACATGGCATGCTTTAAAATTGCGCACAAACGTGCAGTGGCGACAAACGAAATACATTTTTAAAAGCCTTTAGAAGGCTTTACAGGTTACCAGTTTAGATTTACACAGGAGGTCTACTGCTAAAATTACTGCCCTCGATCTGACCTTCGCGGTGATACCTCACATGCATGGTGCAATTGCTGTTTACATTTGACGCCAGACCGACGCTTGTGTTCGCCTTTGTGCGAGAGCAGGAGGGGACAGGGGTGCTTTTTTTTTTTTTTTTTTTCTTTATTATTTTTTTGCTTTTTTATCTTATTTTTAAACTGTTCCTTTCATTTTTATTTTTTTTAATCATTTTTATTGTTATCTCAGGGAATGTAAATATCCCCTATGATAGCAATAGGTAGTGACAGGTACTCATTTTTGAAAAAATTGGGGTCTATTAGACCCTAGATCTCTCCTCTGCCCTCAAAGCATCTGACCACAGCAAGATCGGTGTGATAAAATGCTTTCCCAATTTCCCAATGGCGCTGTTTACATCCGGCGAAATCTAAGTCATGAAATGCTCGTAGCTTCCGGTTTCTTAGGCCATAGAGATGTTTGGAGCCATTCTGGTCTCTGATCAGCTCTATGGTCAGCTGGCTGAATCACCGGCTGCATTCTCAGGTTCCCAGTTGGGACAGGAGAGCCAGAGAAATACATGGAAGACGGTGGGGGGGGTCATTCCCTCCCACTGCTTGTAAAAGCAGTCTAGAGGCTAATTAGCCACTAGGATTGCTTTTACATGAAAGCCGACCGCTGGCTGAAAAGAATGATGCAAAGATGATACCTAAACCTGCAGGCATCATTCTGGTATAACCACTCAAAGTCCAGCAACATACCAGTATGTTGCTGGTCCTTGTTGGGCATATATTGTAAACTTTTTTTTCATGCAACCTGCGGGCTGAACAAAAAAAAGATATTAATCGGTGGGTATGCCCACCATTAGAATACCTCCCTTCATCCACCCACTTCTAATGATGGGCATACATGCACCGTTTATATATGCTGAAGCATGGGGGCATCCTCCCGCAAAAGGCAGGAGCAAATCGCTCCTCCACCCACTGCTGCCCCCACGCTTCGGCATATATGCTGAAGTATGTAACTGTGGTGGTGAAATCACCTCTGACAGCGCTGGAGTCACGGCTTTATGTATCGTGGGAGCAAACGCTGTTGCAGTCAAGATAAATAAATCCGTGCTGCAACTGAATGGCATACCTGCTAAGCAAATGATGGTTAACAAAAAACAAAGTAACATTACAGTATAACAGTAATACTTACCATACCTGCAAAGCAAATATAAAAAAAAAACATAGTAAAAATAAAACATTTAACGCAACCTGTGCCTACCTAAAATATATATATGCCGAAGCATGGGGGCATCCTCCCACAAAAGGCAGGAGCAAATCGCTCCTCCACCCACTGCTGCCCCCACGCTTCGGCATATATGCTGAAGTATGTAACTGTGGTGGTGAAATCACCTCCAACAGCGCTGGAGTCACGGCTTTATGTATCGTGGGAGCAAACGCTGTTGCTGTCAAGATAAATAAATCCGCGCTGCAGCCTAATGGCGTACCTGAAAACAAAAAAATGGTTAAAACACAGTAAACTATAAAAAAATTACATACCTGAAAAGCAAACATGATAAAACATAACAATAAAACATTGCAGAATAGAATACAGTAAAAAAGAGCAGAACAATAGAGAGAAAATAGAGAGAGAGAGAACAATAAAACGACAACTATTTTTGTTTTTTTTATTTTATATTTTTTTTGTGTACTTTTTTTTTTTTTACATTTTTTTTTTGTAACTGTAACTTTTAAAACTGTAACGGTTCCAGGTTTGGGTCTCTCAAAATGCGATGGCATCTTGGGAGACCCTGTGAAAGTGTGTCCTAGTCTGTGCAGTGCTGTACCCTACGCTAAAACTCAACTAGTGTATGGTAGCGTTCAAAACATTCACCAATGCAAAGACCAGGATTGCCAGGACAGGAGGGACAATAATACCAGGTGTCACGCCTAAATCCGCGCTTTCTGCAGACACGACATTTTCTTTGGGGGGCTCGTTGGGTAGGGGTACTCTGGAGGACATAAGGAAAATGCCTCTCATGCAGCCGGCCTACTGCATTTGGTTGGGGAAGGTGAGGTGGAGCACCGTCTGGAAACAGAAGGGCTCTGACGATCTCTTCCTGGAATTTAAGGAAGGATCCAGTCCATCCTGAAGCTCTGTATAGCACATGAGCGTTCAGCAAAGCCAATTGAAATAAATAAACAGACACTTTTTTGTACCAGCGTCTGGCCTTACGGGCAATTAGGTATGGCGCCAACAACTGGTCGTTGAGGTCCACCCCTCCCATATTAAGGTTATATTCGTGGACACAGAGGGGCTTCTCCACAACACCAGTCGTCGTAGTAATTTGCGTCGTAGTTGGGACTGGGGATTAGCGGCGATGTGTTGACCAGCGTATAAATTGCTTTGGTCCACAATAGATCTATAGAGATCTTCGGTGAAAAACAGCGAATAAAAATCCAGTGGCATAAAATCAACTGTTTCCACCTGAATTCCGGGTTGGCCAGTGAATGGGGGCAATACGGGTGCTGCAGAAGTTGTGGGTACCCAATTCGGATTGGCGAATTCAGCAGGAAGGGCACTATGGGCACGACGGGCCTGTGTTCGTCTTCTTGGTGGCAGCGGGACCCTACTAGTGCTTGCCACCTCACCAGCTTGAACTGCACTTATGGGACTCGCCACGTCACCACGTGATACTGCAGTGCTGGATGTACGACCAGGGTGTACTAGGCCGCTGGTGCTTGCCAGTTCACCAGAAGGAATAGCGGCGCTAGTACTTCTCTGCTCCATACGAGAGCCCTGCGGTTCTTGCACTTCAAGGACTGAAGAAGTTCGGGTCTGGTACGCCTGATCCTAGCAGGGACCACAACTCCGTCGTCAGAGCTATCTGTCATGGAGCCGCTGTCCTCTACAGGATCGTATTCTGAGCCTGAACTTGACAGATGAGTGACTTCCTCTTCACTATCTGTCATGCTCAGAAAGGTGTAGGCCTCTTCACTAGTGTACCTTCGATTTGCCATTTTGGGCTCTAAATTTAGGGGTACACTAGTGAGTCTCACAGGCAAAAAAGCTCCTGACTGTCAGCGACTGATTCAAAACGCTACCAAAAAACTGTTAGCGATCGCAGGGATCAGGCCTGACTCTGCAAACGCTGAAGTTATGTGTGCTTAGTGTTTTGTGACAGTTATGGATCGATACTGCACTTGAGTGGGCTGGGCTGGGCTGGGCCGAGGGGCAAAACGCAGGTGCTAGCAGGTATCTGGGCTGATCCCGCTAACACTGCGTTTTTTTGGGGGACCCTAAACTGCTGGGGAATATAGATCTGATTGGATCAGATATCGATCCGTTCAGATACTATAGCACTAAGGGAGGTGTATGCTGCGTGCGTGGGTGTTAGCGGTACTGGCGCTAATCTGACGCTGCCTGGGGCGACGCAGACCTTATCTGACCCTAAAAACTTAACTTATATCACCGCCGGGCAATTAGGGGGTTAAACCTTTATAAGGTAATAAATGGCGGGTGCCCTAAAACTATAATAAACTATAATAAACAAACCAACTAACCAGCGTCACCCGTAACAATTATATGGTGATCACTGGTGAAAGGGTTAACTAGGGTTCAATCAAGGGGTTAAAACCTTTAGTAGGTAGTATATGGGGGTCCCTGTCGCTATAAAGCACTGACGGCGAACCTATATACTTACCTCCCTAACTATCGTCACCTGTGTCACTAATACAGCGATCAGAAAAACGATCGCTTAGTGACACTGGCGACGGGGGGTGATCACGGGGTTAAAACTTTATTAGGGGGGGTTAGGGGGGTACCCTAGACCTAAAGGGGGGTACCCCAGACCTAAAGGGGGCTAACCTAACTGCCCTAACACTTATAACTGTCACAAACTGACACCAATGCAATAATCAGAAAAAAAAACTGCTATTGGTGTCAGTGTGACAGGGGGTACAGGGGGGTGATCAGGGGGTGACTAGGGGGTGACAAGTGTGCCTGCGTGTTCTACTGTTAATGTAGTGTTGGTGCAAACTTACTTGGATGTCTTCTCTCCTCGGCGCCGGAACGAAAAGACCGGCTCGAGGAGAGTGACATCACTTCCTCCGCTTCTGTTTACATTCACAGAAGCCGAGGAAGCCCGTCATTGGCCAGGAGCGATCGCGAGAGGGGAGCCACGAATGAGTGGCCTCCCCCTCACCTTTGATCCACCCTGACCTGAATCCGACCGCCGCTGGCACCGAGGGGGGGTCCGACCGGACCCCCCACCCGCGGGCAGGCTAGGACGTACCTGTAAGCCCTTTTGCCTGCCCGTGCCGCTCTGCCGACGTACATCGTCGTGCGGCGGTCGGCAACTGGTTAACAACCTGCTACTCTTCACACAGAATTTGAATCGGTCGATCATTTTTCAACTGCACATTCAAATTGTACAGAAAATTTGGAATTTGTTAGAAAATAAAGAAAGCAATTACTTTTTCTTTTATCTCCTTTCTCTCTTCTACCTTTTCCCCCTATTCTCTCTCTCCTTTTTCAATTTACTCTTTATATAGTTCTGGTAGCAGAACTTTTATTTCCTTGGTTATCATTATACCAAAGGTACATAGTTCCAATATGTAGATTTTAGATTCTGTAATAAATTGTTATTATTATTTTTTTATTATTTAAAAACTATACTCTTGATAATAATTAAGACCTTTTTTTTTTATCTAAAGGTCATCTTATATTAACCTGGTCTAAGTTGGTTTTATCCTTTCTTATACAATGTATGACGTAATCTTTTGAGTCGTTAGATCCATGCTAAAATTGTTTTAGTTAACTACAGTACTTTTCGTTTATGTTGGAACTACAACTTAATATTATTACCATACATGTGATCTTTTCTTTTGCTGCCACCATATGTACTTATGTATGCTAATTATTAAAATTCAATAAACAAATTTGATAACAAAAATAAAAAAAAGAAACCAAACAAAACAAATGCATTTTTTCATTCTACACATGTCTTTGTAGAGCACCAACAAAACGATTATATTGGTCAAAGCCAAAGTCGTAAAAAAGTCACAATCATCCAAAGTTGCATCAAGTCACAGGGTAAAGTCACAATGGAAATTGCACAATATTTAAGTGTGAATGGACACATTGACACAAACCGAGCACTGAAACCCCAACCAGGGAAACAACTACACAGTAGAGCAGTTTCTTATTGCTCCTATGCTGGTCTGGATGCAGATTTTTTTGACCAGATTGGGTCTATTTTTTTCTTCTCAGACCAGTTACAGGAGAGATTCATCTGCTGATCTGTTCAGCTACATATCTCCTGGCTGGAGATAAAGTGCATGAATTTGTGCCTGGGCACACAGGAGTCTTCATAGGAGCAATGGAAGAATTTGAATATTGGCAATTAATAGTATGATCTGTGCAATTCTTTGCAAATGGGTTTTGCTCTGTTTTTAAAGTCTTCAGTGTTCCTGGATACGTTCATGGGCTGCAAAGTTCAAAGTGGTTGTAAAGGCAGAAGGTTTTTTCATCTTAATGCCTTCTATGCATTAGGATAAAAAAAACCTTCTGTATGTAGCAGCCTCCCCAGCCCCCCCTAATTACTTACCTGAGCCTCTTCTCTATCCAGCGATGTCCACGAATACCTAAGCTGTCCGGGACACTCCTCCTGATTGGCTGAGACACAGCAGCGGTGCCATTGGCTCCTGTGGCTGTCAATCAAAGTCAGTCAGCCAATCAGGGGAGAAAGGGGGCGGACCAGGTCGGGGCTCTGTGTCTGAATGGATAAACTAAGCTCTGACTCGGCTCGGGTGCCCCCATAGAAAGTTGCTGGCTATGGGGGCACTCGATAGGAGGGAGGGGCCAGGAGCAGCAAAGATGGACCCGAGAAGAGGAGGATCCGGGCTGCTTTGTGCAAAACCAACTGCACAGAGGAGGTAAGTATGACATGTTTGTTATTTTTCACAAAAAAACAAGACTTTACAATCACTTTAACTTAAGGATCTCCTAGATTGATTTTGGCTAGTGCACTGACTATTGGAAGTCTGACAGTTTTAGTGGTGAGCATTTTCTATTTCAAATCTGTTGCCATTGTGGCATCTACAACATAGAAGTACACCATTCCAAAGAAACAGCTTAGGTTAAATGTATTAAACCTAGACTTCTAATATGCACGGCAATGCTAAGTGATAGAGAGTCATACAATCTTCTTTGTTGGTTGCCCATCTAGAGAAGACTCCAGCTTTAATTAAATAAATAATGCATCTGTTTTTTTTTAACTACAGACATCATTCCCCCATCAACCTGCCACTGAAAGAAGAGTCGTGCCTTCAGATCATCATTATGAAAATTTTGAAAGAAAATAACAAAAGAAACTCCTGAGTTTCTAGGGATCTACTGTCTGAATTTGTAAATGCCCATAAATCTATTATTTATGTACCTTTTGCACCTAGTTTGTTGGCTGTGAAACCCCAGAAGAAGGAAGTGAGGAGGGGGAATCTCAGCCGAATGTCCTGTCCATGTTGTTAGATCCTGGACCAGGGAAGACTATTTCACAAATATTCCTATGGTCCAGTAGCCTAACTGCAGCTGCTCAGTGTATGTTTGCATTATTGTGACAAACAGAATATCTCTGCTCTGTATCTCTTAGGCCCCTTTCACACTGGGGCAGTGGGGGCATCGGCGGTAAAACAGCGCTGTATTAGGCCGCTAGCGGTGCGGTTTTAACCCCCGCTGGCGGCCGAAAAAGGGTTAAAACCGCTCGCATAGCACGGCTATAGCCGCGGTATTGCCGCGGTATAGCCGCGCTGCCACATTGATTTCAATGGGCAGGAGCGGTTTAGGAGCGGTGAATACACCGCTCCTTCACCGCTCCAAAGATGCGGCTTGCAGGAGTTTTTTTCTTCTCCTGCCAGCGCACTGCTTCTGTGTGAAAGCCCTCGGGCTTTCACACTGAACAAACAGCAGTGGCTGTTTTGGGTCGGTTTGCAGGCGGTATTTTTAGCGCAATAACGCCTGCAAACCGCCCCAGTGTGAAAGGGGTCTTATGGTTATTTCACATGCACAGTGCCAGAAAACTAGGTCTGTGCTACTATGTGTAGTGGTCACCTTCCAGTATTTTTGTAAGTAAACCTGTTTATTGCAATAGAGTTTGTATGCAGATCTAGTTTTCGTTAACTCGGTTCCTTCTGATCTAGGATTCCTTTAACTAGTTTTAGCTTAGGGCTCGACAACCAGCATAGGCTAGAACCAAGTTAGGCTTCTGTGGCCACGTTATGGCCTATAGGTCTAGTAGCATGTCAGCTTAGAAACTTTTAGGGAGTGACTAAAGAGTAGATAGGCTGATTGGCAGTTCCAGTGACACACCACAATTCCTACTGGTGAGAAGCTCCGTTCCATATCGTTTGGACAACAGGTCTAGGAATCATGTATCATATCTTAAGTGCCCCCTACCCTAATGTTATTGGGGTTTAAAAAATGGTTTGTATGAATAAATTAAATGGAATATAAAGCCAAAATGTTTATTTGTAAGATGTACAGTATCTCACAAAAGTGAGTACACCCCTCACATTTTTGTAAATATTTTGTTATATCTTTTAATGTGACAACACTGACACTTTGCTACAATGTAAAGTAGTGAGTGTACAGCTTGTATAACTGTAAATTTGTTGTCCCCTCAAAATAACTCAACACACAGCCATTAATGTCTAAACCGCTGGCAACAAAAGTGAGTACACCCCTAAGGAAAAATGTCCAAATTGGCCCCAAATTGGGCCCAAATATTTTGTGTGGCCATCATTATTTACCAGCACTGCCTTAACCCTTTTGGACATGGAGTTTACCAGAGCTTCACAGGTGAAATAAAGGCAGGTAGAATGGGCTTTTAACCATTCTCTAAAGTCCATCCAAAAGTGGAACTTCCACTTTAAGGACTCCTGACCCCCTGACATGCCACATTTGGCATGTCCTTTTTTTGGGGGGGGAGGGGGCGGGTGCCTAGTTTTTCTCCCCCTCCCTGCAATCTTCTGGGGCAGTTCACAGGTCCCACCAGGTTGCCCAGCCATTCAGGACACTCGCACATGCACATTGAGCACCCGGCTGTGAAGCTGCAAACTGTCACAGCCGGGTGCCTACACTAGTGATGCCGGTGCCGGGAGAGGCAGGGGAGAGAACCGAGGCTTCGGATGGCTGCATCACTGGATCGTGGTACAGGTGGGTGTGTGTTTTTTTACATTTTTTTTTGTAGCTCCTGACTTTTAATAAACACAAAAACAGCTGGAACTCCGCTTTAAGAACAAGTCTGGCTTTAGATATACCGTATCTATCAGCGTATAACACACACTTTTTTCCCCTTAAAATCAGGGGAAAATCGTGGGTGCGTGTTATACGCTGAACCGTTGCCTCAAAGGGGAAGGAGGGACCGAACGCTGCCGAAATAGACAGAGCCGAGTGTACTCGGCTAGGCTCGGCTCCGCTCGCAGTCACGCCCAGTCCCACCTCCTAGCATTTACGTCCCACTATTGGACCGGTGTTGTGTCCATCATAGGAGCCGGGCCAAGAGGCGAGACTGGGCAGAACTGCGAGAGAAGCCTAGAGGAGCCGAGAGGAGCCGAGTACACAGGACATCCGGCTCTGTCTATTTTGGCGGCAACATTTAACCACTTGCTTACTGGGCACTTAAACCCCCCTCCTGCCCAGACCAATTTTCAGCTTTCAGTGCTCTCAAACTTTGAATGACAATTACTCAGTCATGCAACACTGTACCCAAACAGTTTTTTTGTCTTTTTTTTCATACAAATAGAGCTTTCATTTGGTGGTATTTGATCACCTCTGGGTTTTTTCATTTTTGCGCTATAAATGAAAAAAGACCGAAAATTTTGAAAACAAATGCCTTTTTCTTCGTTTCTGTGATAAAATTTTGCAAATTAGCAATTTTTATTCATAAATGTTGGTCACAATTTATACTGCTACATATCTTTGGTAAAAATAACTCAAATTAGTGGATATTATGTGGTCTGTGTAAAATTTATAGAGTCTACAAGCTATGGTACAAATCATAAAAAAATGATCACATCTGATCACACCTGATGTACTGAGGCCCATCTCCTTTCTTGAGACCCTAACAAGCCAGGAAAGTACAAATGCCCCCCAAATGACCCCTTTTTGGAAAGTAGACATTCCAGGGTATTTAGTAAGAGGCATGGTGAGTTATTTGAAGTTGTCATTTTTTCCCACAATTCTTTGTAAATTAAGGGTTTTTTTTTATTTTTTATATTTTTTTCAGAAAATTGTCATTGTAATAGCTTATTGACTTGTTGACTACCTATTACACTTTTGAAGGCCCTAGAGCACCAGGACAATGGAAACGCCCACAAAATGACCCCATTTTGGAAAGCTAACACCCCAACGTATAATCTATGAGGCATAATGAGTCTTTTGAACTGTTCATTTTTTTCCAGAATTTTTTCGAAAATGTCGAAAAAAATGAAAACGCATTTTTTTTTACACAAAGTTGTCCGTTTCTAAGATATTTCCAACACATAGCATTTACATAGCAAAAATAACACCCCAAAATACATTCTGCTACTCCTCCTGAGTGTAACGATACCACATGTGTGAGTCTTTTACACAGCCTGACCACATACAGAGGCCTAATATTGAAGTAGCACTTTCAGGCGTTCTACGAGCATAAATTACACATCTCATTTCTCACCCACCTATTACATTTTTGAAGGCCCTGGAGCACCAGGACAATGGAAACGCCCACAAAATGACCCCATTTTGGAAAGCTAACACCCCAACGTATAATCTATGAGGCATAATGAGTCTTTTGAATGGTTTATTTTTTTTCCAGAAGTTTTTGGAATATGTGGAAAAAAAATGAAAACACATTTTTTTTACACAAAGTTGTCCGTTTATAGGATATTTCCAACACATAGCATTTACATAGCAAAAATGACACCCAAAAATACATTGTGCCACTCCTTCTGAGTATGGCAATACCACATGTGTGAGACCGTTACACAGCCTGGCCACATACAGAGATCCAACATGCAAGGAACACCATCAGGTGTTCCAGGGACACATAGCATGCATATACCAAGAATTACACCCCAAAATACATTATGCTGAGCAAAGAGAAACAAAAGATTACCTGTGGTTTTAGTAGTACAGTTGTCCACAGGAGGATAGCACTGGTCCAGGCAGCAGGCAGGGACTTGGTCAGCAACAGCGAACACAATTTTTCAGGCAGCAGGCAGAAATACTGTCCATAGTCAGTACAGGCAGCAGGCAGGGATACTGTCCATAGGTCAGTGCAGTGCAGGGTCAGTGCAGGCAGAGATTGTCAGCAGTGCCAAAATATTGGTCTTGGTAGTAGGCAGGAACAAGGTCCATGTGCTGTGGTCAGTGCGATAAACAGAGGCATGACGGCAGTAACTCCTACAGGCAGCAGGCAGAAGTAGGGCCTCGTTCAGGACAGAATGGGGACAGGGGTAGAGGCTTCTCCCACCCAAATCTCTTTGAAGCCTCCGAGTCTCCAGACCCTAATCTAGGAATGAGAAAACAAAGAAAATTGTTTTCTTCATCCAGAAAAACTATTCTGGAGCCCCTCACATATGTGAGACCCCTGTGTTGAATCCCATTAGTCCAGTTGCAGGGTACAAGATCAGTCCAAGAGGCAGGCAAGAGGCATGGTCAAACAGTCCAAGGTCAGTTCCAGATCAGGCAAAGGTATGTACAGAATCGTTAGGCAGAAGCATGGTCGAATAACAGTCCAGGGTCAGTTCCATATCAGGCAGAGGTATGTACAGAATCGTTAGGCAGAAGCATGGTCGAAAAAACAGTCCAGGGTCAGTTCCAGATGAGGCAGCGGTATGTACAAAATCGGCAGGCAGAAGCGTGGTCAAATAACAAGCCAGGGTCAGTTACAGATCAAGCAGTGGCATAAGGGGTGTGAAGGCAGGAACTGAGGATTACGGTTACCATACTTCACTAATAATTTAGTGAAGTATGGTAACGGCGGAAGCATTCACCTATACAGAGGCCTGGTTCGGAAGGACATTCTGCACAATAATAAGATGTGTCTCTTCTGACTGCTGCTCTGGTACACACCTTACATCTTTTTTGACGTCTTTGGCCTGTTGGTCTGGGAGGGAGTTTATCTGGAAAGTGGCGCTCGGAGAGTCGACTAACAACATCTGATCGGATGTTTACTGGTGGGCCGTTCGGGAATATAAGGGCAATGTAAATTTCCTCCTGGTAGCCAAGGAAGGGTTGGGGGTTTTGGGTGGATTTGCGGTAAATGATATAAGAGTTGTATATGGCCAATTGAAAAAAAAAATCGCTACTTTTTTGTACCAGTGGTATGTCCTTCTTGAGGCAAGATATGGTTCCAACATTTGATCGTTGAAGTCGACTCCCCCCATAAACAAATTGTATTGATGGATGCATGTGGGTTTCTGGATGGGGCCATTCCTTCTGGGGATTTCCACATAGGTGTTGTTGTGGATGGAAGACAACATATACACATCCCTTCTGTCCCTCCACTTCACTGCCAGAATCTCTTTGTTACGCAGACATGCCGCTTCTCCTTTTCTCAACTTCTTATTAACAAGACTTTGAGGAAAGCCCTTCCGATTTTTTTTCATGGTGCCACATGCTGGCGTCTTTTTCCGATGAAGGTTGTGAAACAGGGACAGAGAAGTGTAGAAGTTATCTACATACAGGTGGTATCCTTTGTCGAGTAGGGGGTATATGAGGTCCCAAACAACTTTCCCGCTGGTTCCCAAGTAGTCCGGGCAATTAGGAGGCTGCAGCTGGGTGTCCTTCCCTTCGTACACTATGAAGGAATATGTGTACCCTGTGGCTCGGTCACATAGTTTGTACACCTTCACCCCATAGCGGGCCCTTTTGCTGGGGATATATTGCTTCATTTTAAGCCTGCCGCTAAATTTCACAAGGGACTCATCTACACATATTTGTTGGTCCGGGGTGAACAGCTGGGGGAATACTTAGGAAAAATAATTTAATATTGGGCGAATTTTGTAAAGCCTGTTAAAATTTGGATCAGTTCGGGGAGGGCACTGGGTATTGTCGCTGAAATGTAGGAACCTCATTATCAGATACCTGGTTCTGGGCATTACCGTGGAGAAGAGCGGCATGTGGTGGAGGGGGTGGGTTGACCAATAGGAACGGAATTCGTTTTTTTTGGTGAGCCCCATATTCAATGTGAGGCCCAAAAAAACCTTGAACTCCTCCACTGTCAGGTCTCTCCACTCATAGGGACGGGCATAATATGATGTGGGATTTTGCAAAATAAATTGCTGTGCATACAGGTTGCACTGGGCCACAATTGACGCCAACATGTCCTCCGTAAAAATTAAATTAAAAAAATTAATTGGGGTGAAATTCCCTGTATCCACCTGGACTCCTGGCTGGGCCGAGAAAGGGGGAACGCTAGCTTCTCCTGAATTAGGAGGAAGCCACAAGGGGTTCTGAAGTGCAAAGGGAAGGCTGGCATGGGACCTAACCCTTTGGGGCTGGGGTGACACCCCCATGGTACTTGGCCTTTCTTGCCGAGGCACTGCGGTGCTAGTGGATGGCACTGCAGTGCTAGTGGATGCCACTGCGGTGCTGGCGGATGCCACTGCGGTGCTGGCGGGTGCCACTGCGGTGCTGGTGGATGCCACTGCCTCCTCACTAGAACGCCTCCGTTTGGCGGGCCGAGTTTCTTCCTCCTCTGAGTCTGTAAGTGTTTCACTACTGAGGACTAGCTCGTAATTTACGTCAGAATCCGAATTGGAAAGGGAATCTGAAAAAGAGAGCTCCGCATTGCTCTCGTCGGCCGTAGAAAGAATTTGGTATGCCTCCTCGGCGGAAAAGCTTTTTTTGGACATGGCTGCTGGTGGTTATGAGATTGCACAGCTGTGTGCTAAGCCTGCACTGATGAGGTGGCACTGATTGATGGCACAGATGTGCACTGATGAGGCGGCACAGATGGGCACTGATCGCACAGATAGGCACTGATGAGGCGGCACAGATGGGCACTGATCGCACAGATGGGCACTGATGAGGCGGCACAAATGGGCACTGAGTCAGCACAGATGGGCACTGAGGAAGCAGCACAGATGTGCACAGATTTACACTAATGAGGTGGCACAGGTGGGCACAGATATGCACTGATATGGCACAGGTGAGGTGGCACAGATGGGCACTGATGAAGCAGCACAGATGGGCACTGATAAGGCAGCACAGATGGGCACTGATAAGGCAGCACAGATGTGCACTGAAGCGACAGATGGGCACTGATTGGTACAGATGGGCACTGATGAGGTGGCACAGATTGGCACTGATGAGATGGCACAGATGGGCAATGATGAGGTGGCACAGATGGGCACTGATGAGTTGGCACAGATGCGCACTGATTGCACAGATGCGCACTGATTGCACAGATGCGCACTGCACAGACGGGCACTGATGGGCACAGACGGGCACTGATGGGCACAGACGGGCACAGATGGGCACAGATGGGCACTGATGATGCACTGATGGCACAAGTGGGCACTGATGTGCACAGGTGGGCACAGATGGCACTATATTGGTGTCACTGTGGGCACTGTTGGGCACTTTTTGGGCACACTTTGCTGTTTTACTACTCACAGAAGCTCTCTCTCCTCACACGCTGTCTCTGTGTGAGGAGAGAGAGAGCCAGCAATGAGAGATGATCTAAATTGTTTACCTTTTAGATCATCTCTCATCGGAGGCGGCGATCGCGCTGTAAACGGCCGCTGTGATTGGCCGTTTACAGCGATCTGTGATTGGCTGTGTCCAAGGGACACGGCCAACACAGATTTTCCCCGAGGCGCGCTCACGAGAGCGCGCTGGGAATGAGGAAAGGGGACGACGTCAATGGACGTAGTCCCAGTATTTCAGATCCGCGCTGTTGCCGTCATTTGGCAATGGCCCGGATCTGAGAAGGTTAAAAACGATCATGCATTTCTACAAGAGGCATGGGAATGCCTCTCCATGGTGATTCCTCTCCATGGTGATTCTTCATGATGACTTGGCTCATGTCACCCATGTGTGACATGAGCCTAACACTCCTACATGTAGACATCAGTAGGCATGTGTTAGCATATGATGTATTGACATGGATTTTGGATGCTTTGTGCTTAGATTACATTTGGCTTCAATAGCAAAATGCAGATCAATGCACTCAAGACTTCTGCAATGATGGGCAAGGCTGCAGATGGACACTGATAAGGCTGCATTGATGGGCATTTAAAATGTAAGTTCAAAAACAGTGTCAGATATTGCACTAGATTTATGTTGCCCTCTTTTACTTTTTTAATAAAAAAAAATTACAAAAAAAGTTGTATTACATAGATAGCTACATTATCTATATCAGTGATCGTTAACTTGTGATCTGAACTACTTTTTCTGTTCATCAGCTATCCTTAGTGCTAAGGTAATGTATTTTATGAATGGCCCAAGACAATTCCTCTTCTTCCAATGTGGCCCAGGAAGGTCAAAAGGTTGTACATCCCAATCTCAATGAAGAAAACTAGCAACCTGGGTCTCCGAGTTGAGCGGACCTGATGGGGAAAATATTTTAAATAACCAGGGATGTAAGATCCAGAAAACCCTTGAGCACCTAGAATAAAATATACGTGGCTCCTCCCATGGGTAAATGGGTTTCAGTTTCAGCTCCGGAATTTAGTCCACCCAATCTCACTCAGACTACACACTTTTGACACTCTCCGTGAGAAATTTGATATCCCCTCACACCTTTTCCATTTCTATTTACAAATTAGGCATTCCCTGACCCTGCTCCTGACTCTAGATAATACCACCCCCTTTGAATATCTATGTGCTCAGAGCCCAGATCAGTTACACTTAATATCTTCTATCCGCAATATCCTTCATGAGTCTACCCCCCTCACTGAGACCACCCATCTATATATGAGAAGATGGGCCCACCTTATAGGTCGACCCATTAGCTCTCAGTTGTGGGATAGGATCTGGTCTTCTACTTTTAAGTCTTTAAAATGCGTTCTCCAGAGGGAGACAGCCATCAAGATTCTCATGTTTTGGTATAAAACTCCCGAAGTCATTCACAAACATGATTCCTCAATTTCAGCTAAATGCTCACACTGTGGGACAGGTGTAGGCTCGTTGTTTCACATTTTTTGGCAATGTCCTATGATTCAGCCCTTGTGGCATGAAGTTATGATACTAATTCAAAAGGTGGTAGATGTGTCCCTTCCGCTTGATCCCCTACATTATCTACTGGGTCTTCCTTTCTTAGGTATTACCAAGAAAGGCAGTCAACTGATTTCATACAGCCTTCTGGCTTCCAAAAGACATATTCTATTATGCTGGCTAGCCAACATTTCTCCCCCCCATGGTCCAGATTTCTTCAATTGATAGCTGAGATTGGAAGGATGGAATACCTGACGGCCTCTGTACACAATAATATTCCCCAATTTAACATAATTTGAGACCCTTGGAATCAATCGGAATACGGAACCCCTCTGCCAACTATTACATCATAAACTGTTATCTCTTCTGCAGGTTTCTCCCCCTGATACA
The DNA here is from genome assembly GCA_037952925.1 of Lithobates clamitans. Classification (NCBI taxonomy): domain Eukaryota; kingdom Metazoa; phylum Chordata; class Amphibia; order Anura; family Ranidae; genus Lithobates; species Lithobates clamitans. The sequence continues at coordinate 57,678 of JBBGZY010002463.1, forward strand.
TACTGAATTGTACCCCTTAGAGCTCGTTACTCCTACTTGTATACCCTAAAATTGCTTTTATATACATATATGACCTCTGTTTTGTTTCTTATTTTTGTCTATGAGTTGTCCCTACTTCCTGGCGTGTCGTGTAGATCACAGCTGTGTTCTGCATATGTGGACATTTTTATTTATACCATCATATATTTTGTTACGCTTATTATGTTTGTACACTCTGTGACATTTTGTTTTTTGATATTCCAAAAAAAATACAATTAAAAAAAAAAAATATGTGACTATCAAAAAGACCAATAGTAATTGTCCTCATCCCGCTATCAACTAAATTCAAGCCCCGTACGGGACAAATAAAAACAATTCTTAGCATATCACCATGATAGCCATTGTCCACTGAACTACAAACTAGCCTGTGTCATCACCACCTTATGTCCAACTGTAGTAATTTTGGGAGGCAAAAACGTTATTCCAATCAAATATTCACAGTAGGCTACCTTTTCCCACCTGAGTACAAGCTATTAATACATTACTAGGACATTTATCAGTTCTGTGATACTTTAACTGAAAATGACAGTCGTGCAACACTGTACCCAATTGATCTTAAACCTGCTGTTTTTAAACATATGTGGGGGTAATAAAGTGATACATCTTGATATTACCAGTACCTATTTACTCAATGCAGGTTCATTTTTTAGATTTTACAAGGAAAGGAAATATCATTGAATATGTTCACCAAAAGCTAATGAAATAGTTCCAAAGAAAGACCGGGGGGCTGATTCACTAAAGGCATATAGCATAGGTGTGCACAGCCTATTGTATTAGTGTGTGCACCCCAAACCTATTAAAACATGGACGGTGTTAGTAGGGCAGTGGATGGTGTCAGTAGTTTTTTATTTTTATTATTTTTTTTTTATTATTTTTGAAAAAAATTTTTAGGAGCCCCATTGGGGGGCTTTGGTGAAATATCGACAGGGGGTGATTAGAGTGTTCCCAGGAACACCTGGCACACCCCCTGCGCACACCTATGGCAAATAGACTGTTCACTTTGCAATGGAATTTTATCTTAGCTTAGTGAGTGGGGTAAAGCTCTGCTGGCTGCCATCATCTCACCATGTGCAAGCAAAAATGCATTTTTTTTCCTTGCACGTGATTGGGTATTCCTTGCAAACTGAACCTTCACCACATTCACTAAGCTCTGGGGAAATTCTCTTGCAAAGTGCAATGTCTTTTGCAAAGTGAACATCCTATTTATCTTTAGTAATTCAATTCCAGAGATACCAAAATAATTACTTACAGAATAAAAAGTTGTGAGACTGGTCTAAAGACTTAGGTTACAACATCCAAAAATTACTCTTCAAAATCTATCCCCTATTTTGTAGACGCTATAACTTTTGCGCAAACCAATAAATATTTTTGGATTTTTTTAATTAAAAATATGCAGAATACATATTGGCCTAAACTGATGAAGGAATTAGATTTTTTAATTTTTTTATTGTGTATGTTTTATAGCAGAAAGTAATAAATATTGAGTTTTTCTCAAAATCGTCAGACTTTTTTTGTTTATAGTGCAAAAAATTTAAACCGCAGAGGTGATCAAATACCACCAAATGAAAGTTCTATTTGTGGGGAATTTGGGTACAGCATCAGTTAGGGTAACGCAGTGCCGTATCTCAAAAAATGGCCTGGTCATTAAGGGGGCAAATCCTTCCGTTCCTTAAGTGATTAAATACATTTAGATACTTTTTAATCTACTTTTGAGTACTTCCTTCCCAACTGGGGTCACAGTGGCAGCTGTTAAAGTCAGTTTTTTCACTTTCCTTACATATGTTTGGATGTGGTGCCACACTATGCGCGTGTTTGTCTCCATTGCCCAATGATGCAGATGCTGAGAGGACCTCACCACAAGACGGCCAATAGGAAGTGTCTACATCAAGAGGACACCAGAAGTATGAGCCTACCTCGAGAAGACTCAGGACCAGAATGCCATATGACCATAGCTTTAGGTGAAGAAAAGGGGTATTAAATTTGTTTAATTTGTTTTACATAGCAATTATTTTTTTTATAGAGAGAACCCAGAGAGTAGCTTTAACATAATACCTGATGATCCTGCAATGAATGTCCTCAGGCACTTCTTGTTATAGGGTAACTTCACTTCGTCCCTGTCTTCCAATTCTCTTTTGTTGTCACCCTTCAACAAGGGCATGCATTATATGCAGCCATGGACCACTGCTGTCACCATCAGGAAAGTGAGGGGGGCAGGTTTGTTTGCCGCCCCCCCCCCCCAAAAAAAACAAAATATTGAGCACCAGCTGCTATCTGCTGAGACCATAGCGTGAGTGGAGGACATCCTGGGCCCACCCCCTGAGGAGACATTATCACAGCACCCTGTACTCACAGTGTTATGATGCAGAGAATAACACTGAGAACATCACACAGAATTCTAGCGGCTCTTATAAAAAGCAACCTGAAGGGGAAGTGGTCACATTCAGCAGAGATAGTATAATAACCACTGATAAATGTTTCACTTCCCGCTGCATGTAGCCGAAGGTTTGACCCGGTTGGGTTGGGTTGAATAATGTTGGACTTCATTTAACTTGAAGGACTGAGATAAACTTGTTATGAATAATTAGTACTATGGGGAATAGCACAGGAGAAGGAATGAGTATTGCAGCCAGAAATACCTTTTTATTTCAATTAAAGCTGGGGCACCAATACAAAAAATCAAAAGCCTATAGTTGGACTCTACACTGGCCATAGGCATGAGCTGGAGGTTAAATGTATGAGTATAAGTCAAGTGTCAGACAATTCATATTTAAAGTCATTGATGTATGAACAGGCATTACTCAAAAATCAAACATCTTCAATTCTTTCCTTGTAAAAGATAAGTTTGGGGTGTTGCCTGCTGTCTGTAATCATAGCACATGTTCTGTTTCAATAGTCTTTATTTGGTTTTAACAAACAGTGAACATGCAAAAGTTACGCCCACACAGGCGCTAGCATTGAAGCGGTAACAAGAGTTAGCTCACATGGAAGGCAAAAAAAATGAGGTGATACATGAACAGAAGAAACAAGAGCTAACATAACAGCAATGAAAAAGAGTGTTTTAGGGCCCATGAGGACCAAGGGGTCCCGGAAAGGCTCCCCACAACTATGGGGTGTCCCTTGGGCCCTCCATAATCCAAAAGGTGGTGCAATATATAGCCTAGACAGATCTAAAAGGGAACAAAAATCAGAAGAAAGTGAGGCAGAAAGGTAAGGCTAGAGGGAAGGAGCTCGCGCACCAACCGAATAGGGAGCTGGAAAAGAGAAAGAAGAGTCTAGGAGGGAGGTTAGAAGATTAGAGACCGGGAGATGGGGGGGGGGGTTAAGGGCTCAGGAGCATCGGGGACGTCTGTTACAGGCGGCCCAAGCTGTCTGGCGGCAGGGTAGGAAAGGCATATGACAGCCATGGTTCCCAAATTTTGAGAAACTTAGCATGAGAGTCGTTGTGGATGCTCCACATCTGTTCATTAGGCATCAACGCGGTCATGCAATCTCTCACCCCCTAAGAGGGAACAGATGTTTTTTCCAGGCTTGCCAATTGTTCTTTTATCATATCACATCTTCATCCAATCCAGTCAAAACCGCGGCAACTGGGTAACAATCCTCTTATGTCTGTGAGTTCCTTTACCTTGAACCTGTAATTGACTCTTTGGCCCTTGTTGTCTTGTTTTTGTAACATTGCTCAACATTTGTAAATGATCATTCATTGTACCTTCTAACTTTCTTCTGTATAGATAGAAACGCCAATAAAGGCTGGCATTGAATACAGTTCTATTATATTTCTGATTATGGGAATTTTGGCTGGAGTCATCCTTCTGATTGTGATGAAACAAAAAGTATAAAGTGGGCACTAATTAAACTACCGTATTTATCAGCGTATAACATTTGCCGGCGTATAACACGCACCCTCATTTTAAGAGGGAAGTTTCAGGAAAAAATATATATTTTTAAAATAAACAACTTTGAAGCAAATTAAGGGTCAGTGCCCATCAATGTCCATCTACAGCCTGATTAAAGAGGAAGTAAATCCCGATGGGTTTTACTTCCTCTTTTGTGCCCCGCAAGGCCTGCAAATGAGAAGCATGATGCATACTAGCCCATTATATGACACTTACCTGCAAACGAACCCCACGCTGTCCCCTGAGCAAGCCGCGTCCATCTTCACCCCTCTTCCTTCCGGGGCCACGGACTCCGGCTCTGTGACTGGCCAGAGTCGCGTGAGAGCCGTCAGTCACGGCACATGCTGGGGGAAGAAACAACACGGTGGTCTGTTTCTTCACAGCGCATGCACCAATGACGACATCGGCGCACTACAAGTGAAATATCTCCTAAACGGTGCACGTTTAGGAGATATTTCCACTACCTATAGTTAAGCCCTATTCTAGGCTTATCTATAGGTAAAAGTCAACAAAAAGGGTTTACGACCACTTTAATGCCCATCTGCAGCCTGATTAATGTTCTCAATGCAGCCTAAATAAAGTCCTCAATGCAGCCTGATCAATGCATCAATGCAGCCTGATTAATGCCTTTTTTTTAAAACTAATTGTAGTTAGTTTGCAGCCTCACCATCTCTCATAAAAGCAGCTTGAATCAGGAAATCACAGAGCCGTCATTTCCTCTTCACTCAGCTCTCACGTCACACACACACAGTCCCGCCTCCGCCATCGGCATTGGACTAGCTCCTGTGATTGGCAGAACACTGGTCCAATGCCGGTGGCGGAGGCAGGACTGTGTGTGTGTAACGTGAGAGCCGAGTGAAAGCCGAGTGAGAGCCCAGGAGCCAAGTAGAGAGGAGATGATGGCTCGGTGAATTCCGGTGGCGCTCGCCCCCCTCCGAGGTATGCTGTCTGCATATAACACGCACCCCTGATTTGCCCCCGATTTTCAGGGGAAAAAAGTGCGTGTTATATGCCGATAAATATGGTACATACATCCTAAAATTAACATGTGCTAGGTAATAAAGATTACACCCACTGTAATAATCATTATTGTGCAATATCAAAGATAAAAAATGCACAACAAAATACAAAGAAAATGCACATAAAAAATCACAACAAAAAATTCCACAAAAATGCTGTGAAAGAAATTTTAAATTGTTAATACTAGTGTTCTATCAGTGAAATACATGCATATACATTCAAAAATGAAATAATGTGATAATCACTATTGTGCAATGCCAAAAACAAAAAAATGCACAACAAAATGCACAAAAAAATCGCACAAAAAATTTCACAAAGATGCTGTGAAAAAATTCCAGTTATTAATACCAGTGTTCTATCAAGGATAACTTCTATCAATGATAACTTGATATACATATCAAAAGTAAAAAGTGCTGTAAAAATATGCAGATTAGGGATGAGCTTTGATGAACATCGGCTGTTCGATCGTTCAACGAGGATCAAACATTATGGGCTGCTCGTGGCAAATTTGAGCGACGCGTCACGACCCATAATGCACTGCGTCATCGCAGCATGCACTAGGACCCGCATGCTTTGGCCAATCACAGCGCCGTAAGCAAACAGAGCCATAATCGGCCAAAGGCAGGGTGCCTTTGGCCAATTATAGCTCAGGGGGTTAAGTACATGCCCCACACTATATAAGGCCGCCTGCACGTCGGCCCTGTGTAGTGTGTTGCTGGCATTATAGAGAGATAGATAGAGAGAGAGCGAGTGTGTCATTTCATTTACTTTGAGCAGGCAGTTTATTCAGTTAGGTAGATCTCACTGCAGACCGTTCCTGCTGTACTATTTCTAATCTACTTCAGGCAGGCATTTGACCCAGTTTAGCTAGATCTCACTGCAGACTGTTCATGCTGTACTGTTTCTAATCTACTTCAGGGAGGCAGTTGATCCAGTTTAGCTAGATCTCACTGCAGACCGTTCCTGCTGTACTATTTGTAATCTACTTCAGGCAGGCAGTTGATCCAGTTTAGCTAGATCTCACTGCAGCCCGTTCCTGTTGTTCTGTTCCTCATATACTACAGGCAGGCAGTTCATTCAGTTAGCTGCAGTATATTCAGTACTGTATCCTGTTCAGCTAGATCTCACTGCAGACCGTTCCTGTTGTTCTGTTCCTAATATACTACAGGCAGGCAGTTCATTCAGTTAGCTGCAGTATATTCAGTATACTGTATCCAGTTTAGCTAGATCTCGCTACAGACCATTCCTGTTGTTCTGTTCCTAATATACTACAAGCAGGCAATTCATTCAGTTAGCTGCAGTATATACAGTACTGTATCCTGTGCAGCTAGATCTCACTGCAGACCGTTCCTGTTGTTCTGTTCCTAATATACTATAGGCAGACAGTACATTCAGTTAGCTGCAGTATATTTTGAGTACTGTATTCTGTGCAGCTAGGTCTCACTGCAGACTGTTTCTGTTGTCCTGTTCCTAATATACTATAGGCAGGCAGTTCATTCAGTTAGCTGCAGTATATATTGAGTACTGTATCCTGTGCAGCTACATCTCGCTGCAGACTGTTCCTGTTGTTCTCTTCTTAATATACTACAGGCAGGCAGTTTTCAGTTAGCTGCAGTATATTCAGAATCGGTATATATATATATACATCCCAGCTTTGTGCAGCTACATCTCACTGCAGGCCATTCCTGGTGTACCTATTCAAATACATTACATTACATTCTGGCTGTAACAGAACAACAGGAATGGTCTGTAGCGAGATCTAGCTAAACTGGATACAGTATACTGAATATACTGCAGCTAACTGAATGAACTGCCTGCCTGTAGTATATTAGGAACAGAACAACAGGAACGGTCTACAGTATGTCTGGAAGGCCAACAAGGAGAGGCAGACGCTCACAGGCCACTAAAAGAGGGCAAGTAGGCTCTGTGTCTGCAGCCAACATTGCTGGTCGTGGACACGCTGCATCCTCAGCACGTGGCCGTGGGGCACACTTGTCCTTTTTTTCGGCAGCTGGCTGTATTAAGCCACAACATGCAGAAGAGTTGGTAGAGTGGATGACCAAGCTGTCCTCATCCTCCTCATCCTCTGTCACCCAGGCACTTTGGCTGCCAATGCAGCTGCCAAAGCGGCCTCTTCCATCGGCTCAATGTCATCAGTCACTCCTTCCCTAGCCCCACCATCATGCCCTGAGGAGTCCCCCGAACTGTTCGACCACAGTGTTGGGTACATGCTGCAGGAGGATGCGCAGCGTTTTGAAGGCTCCGATGATGGTACCCAGATTGAGGAAGGCAGTAACATGAGCTCAGAGAGAGGTGGTGCCCAAGAAGGACAACAAACTGGCAGTCATGTTCCCCCAGCTGCAGCATACTGCCAGGTTTGCTCCAGTAAAGAGGAGGGAGGGGATGATGAGGTCACTGACTCTACATGGGTGCCTGATAGGAGAGAGGAGGAGGAGGATGAAGAGGAGGCACATCTCCAATGAGGCAGGATGGCCTCCAGGGGCCAGCTTAAGGGCAGCCAACTGACTGCATCACACCGCAGAGCTCCGCGTGTTTTTTCAAAAGTTCTTTGGTGTGGGCCTTTTTTGAGACGTGTGCAGCAGATCGCTGTTTGCAACATATGTCTGAAGCGTATCAAGCGTGGCCAAAACAGCAGCCACTTGGGCACCACATGCTTGACCAGACATATGTCGAACTCCCATGCAGTCTGTTGGCAAGCGTACTTAAAAGACCCACACCAAAGAACAAGGCAGACCTCTCCTTGCTCCTTATCAGCTGGGATCTCCAACCCCACTATACCTTCAGTTCTCTCAGAAATCTGCACTGAGAGTAATGAAGGTGTAGAATTAGGTGTGCCAAGCACTTGCGGGCAATCTGCTATTGCTACACCAACGTCCGATTGTAGCAGGCAAATTTCCCTACCCCAGTTGCTAAACCGGTGAAAGAAATTCGGTCCCAGCCATCCACATGCCCAGCGGCTGAATGCTTGTTTGGTTAAATTGCTAGCACTCCAACTGCTGCCTTTTCAGCTGGTAGACTCTGCCCCCTTTCGTGAATTTGTGAAATGTGCAGTACCTCAGTGTCAGGTTCCCAAACACAGAAGGTGGCTGCGGATCAGGTCGTCCTTAGTGACCCAGAGGACTTCGGACCGAATGCCTCAGCAAACCTGCGCTGCATGGCCTCTCTGATCCTGCAAAGCCTGCAAAAGGACCCTCGGATTAGTGGTATCAAGGAGAGGGATCAGTACTGGCTGGCAACCCTTCTTGATCCACGTTACAAGGGTAAGGTTGCGGAACTTATCCAGCCGTCGCAGAGGGAATAGAGGATGAAACATCTTCGGGAGACATTGCAGAAAGGTTTGTGCAATGCGTTTCCAGAGCCTGGGAGGTTACAAATACCTGGTTCTGGACAACATGTTGCTGAGGCTTCGGTCAGTCACAGAAGGAGCGGTGGAGAAGGTGGCCGTCTGATAGATGTGTTCAGACAATTTTTTAGTCCGCAGCCCCAAGGTCTGATCGGTTCCAGCAACCATCGCCAGCGTCTGAATACCTAGGGGCAAGATCAGACTTGGAGACCTTTCCAACCGAAAATCCTCTGGGTTACTGGGCCTTGAGGATGGATCACTGGCCAGAGCTTGCACAGTATGCAATTGAGCTACTGGCCTGTCCTGCATCCAGCGCTCTTTCGGAACGCGCATTCATTGCTGCTGGAGGCTTTGTAACCGATCACAGAGTAGAGTGCGCCTGTCCACCAATTGGCTCACCTTCATAAAAATGAATCAGTGGCATAAAAACAGCAGCCGCTTGGGCACCACATGCTTGACCAGACATATGTCGAACTCCCATGCAGTCCGTGCATCCAATGTCTGCAGATTGTAATTGGAGATCTTTTTCCCATTTGGTAGTATAGGTTGGGGGCGTAGAGGTAATGTGTGATAGTAAACGGGTGTATAGGTTGGAAATGAGACCACGTTTGTGTGGATCAGATTTACAGGCTTGTTCGAATATAGTGAAGCTTGGGGATTTCGTATCAGAGGGTGCATTGTTGTGAAAAAAGTTTTTTATTTGAAGATATCTAAAAGTTTCTGTATGTGGGAGATCATAGTTTTCATGAAGAGTAGAAAATGATGTGATTAGAGAAGATTTATACAAATGATGAGCGCAGGTCAAACCAGCTCTTGACCATGCCGAGAATGAGTTTGGGGAGGACCAAGCCGGGTAGAATGAGGGATTATGGAGGAAGGAGAGAAGAGGATTATGTCTAGATTGTAGGCGAAATCGGGTTTTTAACCTATCCCAAATGGATAGGCTGTCTTTGGTAATACACTGTGTTTTCACATAGTGTGAAACAAACCCATCTAAAAGAGGAACTCTCATTTCCTGGATGTTACAACAAAAACTTAGTTGCAATAAAAAATAACTGTGAATATGAAGTAACACTGAAACGGACAAAGAAAATAAAATGATTGTTATCATTGAATATGTTCACCAACAACAAAACAAATGAAATAGTACCAAATAAAGATGAGGGGGCTGATTCAATAAAGACAAATAGACTGTTCTCTTTGCAAGACAATTTTCCATTGGCTTAGTGAATGAGGTGAAGCTCTGCTGACTGCCATCATCCAATTATGTTTTCCTTGCACATGAATGTGTTGGTTTTTTTTTGCAAAGTGAAGCATTACCACATTCAATAAGCTCTGGAAAAAATCCCCGTGCAAAGTGCAACATCCATTGTAAAGAGAACAGCTTATTTGTAAATCAAACCCAAAGAATGCAAATTATTACCTACAGAATATAAAGTTGTGAAAAGGTGTTCTCCTTTATAGCATAAAGGGTCATCATGGGGCTGGCTGTGCAATCGAGGAAGCGATAGCTGGCTCCTAATTATTAGGGATTTAGAAGTGCAGAGTGGGCGGGAGGTGCGGTGGGTGAGGAAAGGACAACACAGAATCCAAAGGGCTTGTGAGTGTGTTTATCCTGTATAAAGGAGCATCACAGGTAAGTGACATATTACCTTCTGGAGCAGAGTATACTCACCTTCATCATCCACGTCCTTCAACTGGACCAGATGCTGAGCCGTGCTAATCCAGTGATTCAGGGTATTTAGGTAGTTAGGGTAGGCAATATTTTTTGGGGAGTGCCCATAGAGCAGCTTTAAAGTAGAAGTTTAGGGTTTTCAAAAAAACAAATATTCATACTGACCTCTATGCTCCAGCATCAGTGTGATGCTGCAGCTGTCCCTCATCGATTCTTGAGACTGAGAACTGAGTGATCATGTGACTGCTGATCGCTCAGTCCTTGGTCTGTGTTTAGAATGGAAAGCAGTGACTGTCAGTCACTGCTCTCTGCTCCTCCTCACTGGAGTGCTGGGCAAGAGAGGGGCGAAAGTGGCTGTCTTCGGCTCTGAGGTGGATCAGGCAATAACCCACTCTCGACTATGTGCATCTCAGATGCCCTAGCAGAAGTTCTAGTAGGACGAAACGCGTCAATCTTGGTTTCACCGCTCCCCAGTGCCCTTGCTGGATGCTGGGGCCCACTAATCTAATGATGCAAATCTTGAGAGAACCCCGCAATGGGAAAACCAAAAGGAAGTGTTCAAGTCATGCAGATAGCAAAGAGGACACCCAAAGAAGGAGCCCACCTTGAGAAGACTTTGGACTGGAAAATCATGTGATCATGGATTTGGGTAAGTAAAATGGGTATATAGTTTTTTTTTTAGTTTTTTTTTTTTTTATGGCATTAGTTGAAGTTGAGGTGGAGTTGGGGTGAGGGGTGCATGTGTGTGTTTGTGAGGTCAGTCCAGAGAGTACCTTTAAGGTAATACCTGAAGATTCTGCAATTAAGGTCCTTGTTTAGACACTTCTTTTTCTAGTGTAGAACCACTTTGTCCCCAATTATTCCAATTCTCCTTTCTTGCGACCCTTTAACACAAACATCAAACTACAAGAGGCTATCTGAGCACACATTATGGAGTCCTAGTCCAATGGTGTCACCATTAGGAAACCAACCTGAGAAATGTCATGGAGTCATCACTGGAGTGCTTGTAGACAGAAAGTGGCTGCAGGAGTTTAGCTGTACCAATATGCTAAGGATGAAAAAAGGTGAAAAGGCAATTGTTTATTATACACAACGCATAGCTCAAACTACATGTCAATCGGTTTGGGTTTGCTATCACTTTAATGCTAACTGACAACATAGAATAGTAATACTGTATACAATCTTATTTAATAAAGGATGTAATAAGCTAAATGCTAATCTAAAGTGCACAGTAACTATTTAGAATTCTCTCCTTTAAGGATATTACTGGCACAAGGTGAATTCTGATTGGTTGCTCTGAGTTAGCATTCAATATTGTGGTGGTGTGGTGATTGACTAACCCCCCTGTGTGGTGGAGATCCCTCCCCTGTCACCCTTTTTATCTCTTGGTGTCAGGAACACTTGTCAGAAGTGACTCGAGCAGATACTAGAGGAATGAGGTAGCAGACAGAAATTATACTTAGTGCTCTGGACTGAGATGAGTACACACTATAGAGGATTGTGCTTTGTTCATATTTCATGTCTGAGGTTTACAATCACTTAAAATAAAAGGATCAGTCATAATGTTCATGGGTTTTGTTTTGTTTTTTGTTGTTGTTTTTATTATATTTTTATTCACTCTTAAAAACTGTTTCCTATGATAACTGCTTTAAATCTAGTCAAGCCTAGTTCTATGTTAGGATACTTTTGCCATAAATAATGGATCTCCTGGATTTTTTGAATGACCTTTCCCTATATAGGGACACAGCATATGGGACTAGATGAATTTTATTTTTCTTTCATGTTTAGTTTTATTTGACCTATTATGTACTGTAACCTTCTAGGTATTGTTCTGTTGGATTGTGTACTAATAAAACCTTTTGTAAAAGAAAATAGAAAGATCAGCAACACAGAACCGCTGCGAAGCTCTACTAAGCAAATAGCAGAGCTTGTACTTGCAATAGTCTGTTTCAAACTATACATGATAAAAAAAGCTTTGAAAATAGTAAAACTCATTGATGAGAATATTTAACTAACTACAATTATGTTGCTCAAAATAAAAAAGGAAATAAAAAAAAAATACCATTGTTCCCTCTTTGCTGTTCCTGTTCCTTCTTTCTCCGCTGTCTGCAGGACTTCAGCAATAAAAGCGGTATTCAACCAAAAACAAACATTTATTATATTACAGCTTAGCAGTTCTTGGATGTGGTGACTGCATTGGTCTTTTATTTCCGCTTTTTCCCTCTGTTTTCACCTGGTGATCCTGCCAGTAATGCACTTCCTGTCCTAGAGTGACAACACCGGCTCACTGTGCTCTATCTATGGAAGAGCAACATTGTCACTCCAGCACAGAAAGTGTGTTTGAACTACATTAGATTATTTGTGGGATCAACATTTACTTTTTGCATATAGCTAACATGTATAACAAAATGTTTTTAATAGTAAAAATGTAAATAGCACTAACAGAGTACATTTTGGAACTTATCAAAAAGAACTTTGTTCACTTTGATCATCCAATCATGCATGTAGCAACTGAAAATCTGCTTGTACATCTTTCCTTTCCCTTTCCCTTCCCTTTCCCTCCCTTTCCCTTCCCCTCCCTGTCCTTTCCTTTTCCTTTTTTTCCCTTTCCTTTCCCTTCCCCTTCCCTTTCCCATATGCTCCCTTTTCCTTTCTCCTTTCTTTCCCTTTCCCTCTCCCTTTCCTGTCCTTTCTTTTCCTTTCCTCTCCTTTCCTTTCCTCTCCTTTCTCTCTCCTTTCCTTACATTTACTTTCCTTTAGCTTACTCTTTCCTTTTCCTTTCCTTTCTCTTTCCCTTTTGCTTTTCCTTCTCTTCCTCTCCCTTTTCCTTTCTCTTTTCCTTTCCCTTTTCCTTCCCTTTCCATTCCTCTCCCCTTCCTTCCCTTTCCCTCTCCTTTTCCTTTTCCTTTTCCTTTTCCTTTTCCTTTTCCTTTTCCTTTCCTTTCCCTTTCTTATATTTCTCTTCCCCTTCCCCTTTCCCTTCCCCTCTCCCTCTCCCTTTCCTTTCCCTTTCCCTCTCCCTCTCCCTTTCCTTTCCTTTCCTTTCCTTTCCTTTCCTTTCCTTTCCTTTCCTTTCCTTTCCTTTCCTTTCCTTTCCTTTCCTTTCCTTTCCTTTCCTTTCCTTTCCTTTCCTTTCCTTTCCTTTCCTTTCCTTTCCTTTCCTTCTCCCTTTTCTTTCCTTCCCTCTCCCTCTCCCTCCCTCTCCCTCTCCTTTCCTCTCCCTTTTCCTTCTCCTCACCTCTCCCCTCTTCCTTTTTTTTCCCTTCCCTTTCCTAGGACACATTCAGCCTTTTTCCAAGCTTTATATGGCGGCACCTAAAAGTAAAAAATATTTTTATCAAATGAAATATTTAGATATATATTACATGAAAAAGATATACAATAACAGAATGAAAACCTTCTATATTAAAAATAAATAAAGAATACTGACCCCACACTATTATAGTTTGCTTTTAATATCAATCTTTATTTACAACAGGAAGTTTCTCACTTCAGGAAATACCAGAAAGCCGTAACTTCTGCAAATCGTAAGATCTGTACTTATGTGTCTCATGTAGTTCCAGTCCGTACTTCTCATTTCTGAAATCTAACATCCACAGGAGAAGACGAGCCGAGCAAGTAAGTAATTAATATACTGTAAAATGGTAAACTGACAAATTTAAAACACAAATTGAATGTTATTACTATATTGTCTTATTTTCCATTTTGTCTTTGCCATATGTTCAATAATATTGCTTTTTTAGGTTGTTATTTAGTACAAGCTGCTGTTTTTTAACATTTTCTGATCGCTCACAACTATACAAAGATCACAAATAAAGAAAATTTCTGTATGTGGGTAATTCATAAAAGCACAACCCTCTTAAATAGTGTTATTTCATTAATGGCTTGGCATTGATGCATTTAAGCTGAACACCAGGCAAACAGCTATATACAGTATTACTAATATATATATATATATATATATATATATATATATATATATATATATATATATACACTGTTGAAGTGCACATATCCTGCCTAAAAATGTGTTTTTATTTTTATCCAGTTCTGAGATTTACACAGCTCTGCCATACAGCACATCACTCTCTGATTTTTCTCTGCTACAATTAAAGCTGATCCCAGCTAAAGATTTACCCACTACAAAGGTTAATTCCTTGTTTTGCCTAGAGGATGATGATGGTAATATACTTAGTTTATTCCTCGCTCTCTTAGGCTTCCTCCATTTTGTGTGATCAGTCCCTAACAATCAGGATGAGTAGTACATGGGAAATGTGGGGAGATAGTTACATTTTTTCTTTAATTTTGCTCTTTCATCCAGATCCACTGATACTTAACTCCAGCAATTCCATGCCAGACCTTCCTCTACCCAGACATCCCAACCTGCAGAAACTCATTTAAGGGAGGTGGCACTACGCACCCGCAAAATATTGAAAAATTGATTTAAACAATATTTTGCCCCCCCAGAGCAAAATATTGTTTAACCTCCCTGGCGGTATTCCCGAGTGTGGCTCGGGGTTAAAATTCAGGACCATTAGCGGTAACCCTGAGCCACACTCGGGATTGCATCGCAGGATCCTGGTGCCTCCTTACTTACCTTGTCCCCAGGATCCTGTGATGTCCCCCACAGTGTCCGCGGGCTGTGTCCTGTTCCGAAGCCTCTCTGTGCCAGGCTCCGTTCCCTGCGAGCCTCGCGCCGCACGGGGGCGGAGCCTGGCGGCAAATTCAAAAAAATGTAAAAAGCATAACACATACAGTACTGTAATCTTACAGATTACAGTACTGTATGAAATCATTTCACATCCCATTTGTCCCTAGTGCTCTGGCCCATGCCCTGCATGCAGTTTTATATTGCATATACTGTTCTTTCTGCCTGGAAACTGGAGATTGTCCATAGCAACCAAAAAGTGTCCCTTTACGTCAAAAATGGCTTTAGACCAGCTAGAAAACAGCGATAGTAAATTAGAACACTTGCAGAATTGAGCGATAGTGAATCGTGGGGAAATTTATTTTATTACTATTTATTTTTATTTTTTTTAATTATTATTTTTTTTTTATTATATTATAATTTATGTTTTTGTGTTTCAAACTTTATCATACCCGGGATATCTACTAGACTCTTGTTTGGACAGATTTAAGTGTGTTATTGTTAAGAATTACAGGCCTACAATATAAAACGCCAAATTTCCATGCAAAATAATTGTACCGCTTTCAGCACCTAAAATCAGAAAGAATTATACCACCAGGGAGGTTAAATCAATTTTTCAATATTTTTTTCGCAGTTCTTCTGGGGAAGGGGGTGGGTGGTATGTGGACTGTGTCAGTAGGTTTTTTTTTATATTTAATAATTGATTTTTTTCACATTTGTTTTTTTTTTTGGGGGGGGGGGGGTTGGGGCAGTGGACAGTGTTGGTAGGGCAGGGGAGAGTGGTGTCAGTAGTTTTTTTATTTTATTTTTTTTTACACTTTTTCATTTTTTTACAATTTTTTTACAATTTTTTTTAAATATTTTTGGGGGGGCTTTGGTGAGATGTCAGGGATCTAAACAGACCCCTGACATCTCCCCTTTGAGACAGACAAAGGGACTGAGGACACACATTCCCCAGTACTAAAGATGAATAAACAGAAGACAGAGGCTCCTGTCCATTCATAAACTGAGCAAAACACAGTTTACTCTGCTCAGTTATCACAGGACACAGGAGCGATCTCGCTTGATGTGTCCATTAACTAGTTCCCCCTACAGCCGGCGGGAGAGGAGAGGAGGGGAGCCGGCTGCGGGAGGATGAGGGGTGCTTGAAGGAGAACAAGGGAGGTGCGGAGAAGGACATGGAGGGGGACGGAGGAGAACGGGGCTGGAGAAAGACATGGAGGGGGCTGGAGGAGAACAGGGACAGAGAAGGACATAGAGGGGGCCCGGAAGGAGCACATAGAACAGCTGGGAATGATCAGTGCGGCGGGAGGGACAGCTGTGATCACCGATCTCCCTGTATAGCTTTTTAGCTGACAGCCGCGGGAGGTAGAGAAGGAGAAGCGTCTGTCAGCTAAAAATCTATACAAAGGAGATCAGTGATCACAGCTGATCCCCGCCGCACTGATCATTCCTGGGAGATCGGGAGGCGCTTGCGGGTGTGCGGGAGCCGCCCCAGAAATGCGGGGGTCTCCCGCACCTTCCGGGAGACTTGAGATGTCTGCTTTACCTCAGCCGATACAAAATATCCGGTGCTACCTGGAATAGGCGAGCATGTGACCCCCACCTATGTGACAATGCTCGGGCCTTGAAGCCAATCACTAATCCCCAACACTTGCCTGCCCGAAAATATTTTTTACATTTTTTTTTCTCAGCCTTGACCATAAAATGATATATACAAAGTCCTTATCAATTCCATGTAAACATGGAGTGCCATGGAGTATACATGACTTTATTGTACCTTGGATATTTATTTATTTTAAAGCGGTAGTAAACCGCAGTTGGTGAAAAAAAAAAATCCCTGCAAGGCAATGTCATAATGTGCTAGTACTGTATGCATCGCATACTAGCAAATTATGAGAAACCTAAGAACGAAGCCCTCCAGCGCCGCGATGTCACCGCTGATAGGGCTTTCATCTTCCTCTGGTCTTCCTTCCGGGTCCGTGACTCCCCGCTACATGAGCGGTTGTGGGCATGATGACGTTACGGGTCTGTTTACTGCAGATCCTACAAGATCATGCACTGTATGCCGAACCTTCAGAGCACATGCTCCGTTGACGTCGCTGGCTGCATTAACTCTGAATATCTCTTAAACAGTGCAGGTTTAGGAGATATTCACAGTACCTACAGGTAAGCCTTATTATAGGCGTACATGTAGGTATAAGTAGTATAAGAGAGTTTACAACCACTTTAAAGGTCTGGCATTAAAAACAAACTCTTGGATAGGAACCTAAGTAGGAACCTAAAGTTCTGCTGTTGTTCACTGAGATCAGGTAGCTTTTTTCTTAATTGTAAGCAAAACATGCAATGTCTTTTCTGCAGTTAAATATGCCTAACTGCTTGCTCTCAGTGATCCCCCGCATGGGCAACTCCACTTACAGCGGCCAACCCAATCCCTGTGTGCCTGAATGACACCTCCTGCACATGCACCAGAGTGATGTCATCCCGCGACAGCCAATGAAGATGGCTGAAAATTGGCACACTGAAGAAAATGCTGGCACTGGCGAAGAACTGTTGGAGGGAAGGTAAGTATTTGCTGCCTTTACTTCCGCTTTAACATAATCTTTGCAGACTGTGACGCGTCACTGTTTCTAAGTTCAATGGTAGAGCCAAAACAGCGAGTTTACACCATGTCAGATATAGTTTCCAGGGCTTTCCTGACCACTTTTATATAAAAGAAAGTCAAAGTTCATACAGGTATGTCTTCCCACATAGGGGGTTCTCACCACCAATGCAAAAAACATAACATTCAGCCTCCTGGCTCTCTTGTGATAGCTTTACTGCTCTGTTTAGTACCCCAATGGTCCTCCTGACCATCAAACACATCCCAGTGTATGTGCACAGCTGCTGTACTTTTAGCTCTGCATCTTTCCTCTCCGTTCCCTAGCTGCTCTGTCCCTCATGGACTCTCTCTCAGGCTCGGGCCTTGGTCTGTCCCAACTTGGACAGCATGGTGCATAGCAGCACCTCTCATGGCTCCCTTCACACACTGACCTCCTCGGGTGGGCAGGACTCTGACCTCTAATGCCCCATACACACGGTCGGACTTTGTTCGGACATTCCGACAACAAAATCCTAGGATTTTTTCCGACGGATGTTGGCTCAAACTTGTGTTGCATACACACGGTCACACAAAGTTGTCGGAAAATCCAATCGTTCTGAACGCGGTGACGTAAAACACGTACGTCGGGACTATAAACGGGGCAGTGGCCAATAGCTTTCATCTCTTTATTTATTCTGAGCATGCGTGGCACTTTGTCCGTCGGCTTTGTGTACACACGATCGGAATTTCCGACAACGGATTTTGTTGTCGGAAAATTTTATCTCCTGCTCTCCAACTTTGTGTTTCGGAAAATCCGATGGAAAATGTCCGATGGAGCCCACACGCGGTCGGAATTTCCGACAACACGCTCCGATCGGACATTTTCCATCGGAAAATCCGACCGTGTGTACGGGGCATAACTCTGTCTCTGACATAAACCTAGCACACACCTGAGCCATTAGTGTGCTTGCTAACCAGAAAACCTGGCGTAAACCACCTTTTTACACAGTGGCACGGGGTCACCCTGCTACAAGACCTTCGTGATTATTTTTGTCCCAAATTAAATTGTACCATATATACTATTTTACAGTTGCACCCATGATTGAACATGGTCCCTGACTGACACAGAATGAATATCACACAGAAGATTCTGCTTCTTAACCTTTTTCAAGGTAAACCGGATTCGTATTTTGAGAAAACTTGATAATTATAAACTATAACAAAATTTAACAAAAAAAAATGAACCAATATTTTCATGTTTTTGGCCAGGACTTTTGTGTCAGAGGTGGGACTTCCCAACCAAAATTGTTGGATTGATTGGATCCTGTGTGGAGATTCCCTGTACATTAAACCCTAAGAGGAATTCTGGGCCATCCAGTACTGTTTGGTATTTAAATAGGCTATCAGGATATCCTCAGATTTTTACAAGTCGAAAAAGCTCTTCAGTAATACCGGATTACAGAGGCAGAACCTCACTAGTACCTGGGAGTAACAGCTGTTCACTGAGGATAGACCCTGTGAGAAGAAATGATGGTGGGGAATCCTATTTCCCAGGAGAAGATGAGGATACTAATGCCTGGACAAAACAAGGTGGGAGGACTCTACAGCTTCATGTCACAGGTAAACATTTCTTTATGGAGGTAATGGGCAGGCTGCCTATGGCAACACAGTTCAGGGTATGGGATTGTAGGCTGCCAGATGTTATATTGGTTTTTATTTATGTAAGCTCTATGGATTTGAGCACAACATTCTTTCAGTTATATTGTTAGATGTGTTAGAACCTTTGTTGGAACTTTATTGCAGTTTCTGTAGCCACTGAAGTGGCCATAAACAGAGGAAGTGATCAAATCGCTCTAATGGGGGCACAAACAGCAATTAATGCAGGTATACTGAAATTTTGGACCCCCTTAAGCAAATGAGAAGAGAGCTGTAACAGTATGATGATCAGCAGGGCGGTGCCGGCAATTGAGATGGCCAACCTGGACAGCATGGTGTCATGGTGGGGTTGACAACGAGCCTCAATGTCTTTATACTCTGTACTCAATGCACCTCAGTAATACTGAAAATGATAAAATCACAGGATCAGAATTACTGAGCTTCCTGCCCAGGTACTACATCTGTCACATAGGCAGGAGCAGAGCCTGAGGTCCTTCAGTGATGTGAAGCCTGTTAACAGTGCAGGCTCAGCATCACTAATCACAGTGCTGTTGTTCTTTTATCCAAGGGGGCAAATACTTTTACTCAGGGACACTGAGCTTCCACTTTTAAAATGCTGTGTCACTAAACTGACTGCCTGTGTGTATGCTAACACCCCCAAAGTGGCCATCTTTGCCACGGGGAAGAGTGGGGGTGGGATTATCATGGCAGGAAAAATGGCCACTTTGGGTGGCATCGGTTCCTGGCATGGTTCTGCTGACCTGCCAATGCAATCCATTCCTGGAACTACATAGTCGATGTAAAATCTGAATGAGATTGTACGATCAAATGTTGCCTTGCATGGCCTGTTTAACAGGCTAATGCCCTGTACACACGATAGGATTTTCCGACAAAAAAATCCATATTTTTTTCTGACGGATGTTGGCTCAAACTTGTCTTGCATACACATGGTCACACAAATCTTGTCGGAAATTCTGAGCATCAGGAACGCAGTGACGTACAACACGTACGACGAGCTGAGAAAAATGAAGTTTAATAGCCAGTGCGGCTCTTCCGCTTGATTCCGAGCAAGCGTGGAACTTTGTGCGTCGGAATGGTGTACACACGATCGGAATTTCCGACAACGGATTTTCTTGTCGGAAGATTTGAGAACCAGATCTCAAATTTTGTGCGAAGGAAATTCCAATGGAAAATGTCCGACGGAGCCTACACACGGTCGCAATTTTCGGACAACAAGCTCCCATAGAACATTTTCCGTCAGAAAAACCTATCGTGTGTATAGGGCATTAGTTGTTATTCAACATCTTAGAATATCACCATAAATGGTGCCAAATTCTTACACATCATAAGAGCTTTACAGTGACCCTATCCAAAGTAGGTGTAGGTAATGTTTTAGAGGTTGGCTTAGTTAGAGTGGATATTAGACAATTACTTCTTTACTAAAAACTGTATCTGGTACGTCATTGGTCTTCAAGTGGTTGTACTGGGATTATGACTGCTGCTGCTGGCATCAACTCAGTATTGTTTTTCAGAGCCGGCAGTTGGCTCTCTTGTAATAGCAATCGGAGCAGCTAACTAGCTACTTGACTGCTATTACAAGCAGCAGGAGGGGACGTCCCCCCCTCCTGCCACCTGCTTAGGCTCTCCCGTCACACCAGGAGACCCGAGCTACCACCTGGAGCATCCGCCAGCTAGTTGGACACCCAAACAAAGCTGTGATTGTCTTTGATCGGCTCTTGGAAGTAAGGATCTGAAATCACATCCTGTTTATCTGGATGTCATTGGAGCCATTTTCAAAAACTCAAAAGCGTTTGAAAACACTGATCTTGTTGCAAAGTGATTAAGTGCAGAGAAGAAATTTGGGGTCATATAGACCCCAGATCTCTCCAGAAAGAGTACCTGTCACATTCCTATTGCTGTCACAAGGATGTTTACATGTGACAGCAATAAAAGTGATAAAAAAAAAATTAAAGCAACAGTGTTAAAATAAAATAAAATTAAATACATTATAAAAAGTGGGTTGTGTGTTTTGTTTCTTTAAAAAAAAAAAAATTAATTGTATTTTCCCCACCAAAAATTGCATTTGAAAAACTGTTGTGCAAATACCGTGGGACATAAAAGAATTGCAAAACCCACCAATTTATTCTCTAGGGTCTCTGCTTTAACAAATATATAATGTTTTGGGGTTCTAAGTAATTTTCTGGCAATAAAAATTGATTGTTACATGTAAACATAAGTGTCAGAAAAAGCCTGGTCTTCAAGTAGTTATTGCAACACACATAGATGAGTAGATCACAATGGATCAAGCGGTTATTGTACTTTAATGAAGTCTCCATATAAAATGCTTGCACAGTTTTTCTATCCCAAGACATTTCCCACTGTTTACGTGCTACATGGGGAGTGCTGTCAAGCAAGGAAAGGTAATACAAATATGTGATAGACTCAGTTCACAAAGCTCTAACACTAGTCTGAGGTTCTCTATTTTTAGCCATGTGACTTTAATTTTCTTATTTCAACTAAAAATAACGTTCCCTTTTTTGAAAAGAAGGATACTTATCTCAGTGTGTTAGCTTTGTGAACTAAGCCTAATGTAAGCAAAAGCAATTAAAATGATATTATGGAAAGCCAATTAAAACTTGGAGGGGCAGTATAATCAGGACTCTGAAAGTAAGGGAGGAAGTCAGGAGTTCCAACTGTTTTGCAGGTTACTTTCTTTTACATCGAAGAATCTGAACTAAAACAAGAACCTCATTTCATGAACTTAACCATAACATTTTTCAGATACTCCAAACATACCAGAACTTTCTGGAAATGGAGAAATGGTTGAAGGACGTCCTGAAAATGTTGCATGCTCTGTAGAGCACACATGTGGCTCCAATCCACCTACTCTAAGGTTGAACAAACCTGGACAAACCGAGAGACGATCTGTAGATCTATCTGGAGGAAACTGGAGAGAAATATTAACAATCAGATATATTCCTTCATATGATGATGACAAAACAGAAATTCAGTGCACAGCAACTCATAACAGGAGAACGTCACAAATGGCAGCACTACTGAACATCATATGTATGTATTACAGTCAATAAACATTTAGCAGAATTTTCCCAGTTATTGAACCCCAATGCCTTTGAATCCAATATATTCAGCAAGAAAAACATAAAAGAAGATTTTAAAGGGTTACCTAGCGGCACTGGTCAAGTAATCACTGTCATTTATAACACACGCACCTAGAAGATTTGACAGCAGAGAATGTTTAGTGAATGTCGGATTCACTCCTTTATAAATATATGGCACTTAGTGTTATGGATTCAGGGTTAGGTTATAATTTGGATAAAATAAGGGGAGTAAAAGTTAGGAAAAAAGGTTAATGTTGGGATCAGATTAAAAATTAAGTTTCAAAGCGGTTGTATAATGTTAAACTTTTTTTTTCTTCCTGCAAAGTAAAGTCTTAATGTGCTAGAATGTATCTCATATTAGCATATTATGTGAAACTTACCCTAAAACGCATGATGTCAGCGTTGCAGCCAGTTTCATTTTCACCCGTCTTGCTTCCGGGTTTGCGGGCTCCGGCTCTGTGACTGGCCGGAGCCACGATGATGTCACTCCCGCACATACGCTTGGGAGCCGGCCTTCACAGCACAGGGCTTGGAAAGAATGGCACCGGTGGCCGTTGATTCAGAACGCATGCACTAGTGATGTCACTGGCTGCATGTAATGTAAATATCTCCTAAACGGTGGAAGTTAATAGATATTCACACTACCTATAGGTAAGCCTTATTATAGGCTTACCTATAGGTGAATGTCAGCAGAGGAAGTTTACTTCCTCTTTAGGGTTGAGTTAAGGGACTTGCTTTGCTTGAGGTAAGGGTTAAGTATTAAAATACACATGCCCAGACTACGGACAATAAAATATTCACATATAATTAGCAAGCAGTAAAGGAGATGCAAGCCACCCACCTCTTTAGCTGCATGTAATGTAAATCCATTCATTCTCAAAGATCCTCAAAGGTGACAATAAAGACTCTAAAATCAGGTTCAGTACATTTCTAACAGCTTAGAAGCACATACTGTGTGTTTATATTAGAGGACAGACAGCCTGTCAAGATTCTGCTCTCCCCGTGGAACATAATAGGTAAAAAAAAAAATAATGATTCTGTGCATTTGTTGTGAATGGTGAAGATGAATTTCTCAAGAATGCCTACATCTACAGAAAATATGTAAATATTTTAGTGTACATAGTCTGGACACAGGTTCACTAGGGTTGTTAATCGTTACACTTTAGGGTTATATTAAATCAAGGATCTCCAAACTTTCCAAACAAAGAGCCAGTTTACCGTCCTTCAGACTTTAGGGGGGGCGGATTGAAGCCAGTCTGGGTAGAAAATGTCCCAAGATAGGCATCAGTGGAAGTAAACAATGTCTCAGGTGTGGTGTTCAGTTGCACAGTACCCGTGGTCAAATAGGAGGAGGAATAGTGCCCCATCATTGGCGTCAGTGGGAGGAATAGTGCCCCGTCATTGGTATTACCAGGAAGGACAGAGCCTCATCGTTGGCATCAGTGGGAGGAATAGTGCCCCATCATTGGTATTACCAGGAAGGATAGAGCCCCATAGTTGGCATCAGTGGGAGGAATAATACCTCATCATTTATAGTATTGGGAGGAATAGTGCCCCATCATTGGTGTCAGTTGGGGAGATTTGCATCACTGCTGGTGTCAGTGTTAGGAATAGCGCCTCAAATCAGTGAGAGGAATAGTGCCCCAAAGGGCAAAAGCTGGCAGGGGGCCGCATCTGGCCCTCGGGCCGCAGTTTGAAGACCACTAGATTCAAGAATAAGGTTAGGAGGAGGCTAAGGTAGTGTTAGGATCAAGTTAAGACATTCATTTTAGGAGGTCCCAGAGTGGCCTTCTTGCAAAAAATTACAAGACCTATGAAATTTACAGAGCGTGCCAGGCGCTTTTCTTTGGATGTGTCAATAGTTTGGGGTAAGGATGAGCCCCTGTGCACTTGGTCTGCTGAGGTAGTAATCAACTGAGAGAATGGAAAACTTTCACTAGTTAAGTTTTAGAGTTGGGTTAAGCGATAAGGTAAGTGTGAGGTTAAGGGCTAATCATTAAGGTTACATTAAAGCTTACATTTTGAGGTTAGTATAAAGGATACGGTTACACTGGGGTATCCGTTAAGGTCAGTTTAAGGGTTATATTTAATGTCTAGTTTAAGGGTTCAATACTACTGGCCTAATGGTTAAGTTAAAGAGGAGGGCCCATTTAAAAAAAAAATAAAAAATAAAAGTCAGCAGCTACAAATACTGCAGCTGCTGACTTTTGATTGGACACTTACCTGTCCCAGGGTCCAGCGATGCGGGGGATCGAAGCCCCGCTCGTCCCCCCCTCCGTTCAGTGGCGCCGGCATTGCAACTGTGGGCGCCGGGCTGTGGCTTCACAGCCGGACACCCACTGCGCATGCGCGAGCGGCGCTGCGCGCCGTGATTGGCCGCTCAGTCACCTGGGACCTGTAATGGGTCCCAGAAGATTGACAAGAGGGAGGAAGCAGAGCTGAGCCCTTCCTGTGCCGAGGGGAAGTGATGTCACCAGCCCAGGCACTGAAAGAGGCAGACTACGAGGGACCCCCTAACAACAGGCATTTAGAGGTGAGTTAAAAAAAAAATTCCAAATTATTATTATATTTTTTTTTTTTTTTAGGCACATTAATGCATTTTTTTTTTCGGGTGGAACACCACTTTAAGGTTAGAAGTCAAAGGGAGTGTGAGGTTATTATCAGTTAAGGTTTGTTTTGGCTGAAAAAACAAGACCAATATGCTGCTGTTTCTCCTCCCCTAACTCTCTGAGCTCCTTATGCAGCTGAGAACAAAGGGTATGTGATCAAAAGAGGAAAAAAGGTATTTAGAATGTTTTTTTTTGTTTTTTTATGTTTACACTAATGTTTTGCCTTTCATTTCTATTTTAAAGTGGTTGTAAAGACTCAAGGTTTTTTAACTTCATGCATGAAATGCATTAAGACAAAAAACCTTCTATGTACAGCAGCCCACCCAATACTTACCTGAGCCCCATCTTGATCCAGCGATGTGCATGAGAGCAGCGTTTTTCCTGGGTCTCTTTCTTCTCATTGGTTGAGACAGAAGCTGGAGCCATCGGCTCTCACTACCGGCAATCACAGCCAATGAGCCAATGAGGAGAGAGCAGGGACAGGGCCGAGGCCGCCCTTTGTGTGTGAATGGATGCATAGAGCAGCAGCTCATGAGCCCCCATAGTAAGCTGCTTGCTATGGGGGCACTTGTCAGGAGGGAGCAGCCTGGAGCATTGGGAGATTGGGGCTGCTCTGTACAAAATTACTACACAGAGCAGGTAAGTATAACATGTTTGTTATTTTAACGAGGGGAAAAAAATAGGCCACATTAAACTGAATGTAATGTTTTACAAGGTGAGGGATCACATATACTTTAAGGAGCTAAAGAGGTTAAAGGGTGTGTGAGGTCCTTTTATTTTTAAACTTGTTTTTGGCTGCAAAATACCTGCACTGTGAACCACCTGGTGTTCTCAGCTCCGAAAAACAAGGTAACTTTGTTAAGGAACTAAAGAAAACTAAAAGGAATATCTCACCTTTGAGTCGACAGTGGTGACTCCCGGGCTTCTTATTCCATTGTTCCAAAAACTCCAGTAATAAAATTTGCTCCTTACTATACTTTGATTTTGATGCCCTTTTAAGCACTTTTGGTGTTGTTTTAGTTGTAGAGCAACAATCATTTGGGCTTCTAACAACAGAAGTAGTGGGGTACACCTGGAAATTGTGTGGAGGATATTTTACTACTGAAAGTCCTGAGAGATTTAGGAAGTCAGCATGTCATGCATCTCACCAACAAGCAGGAAAAAATAAAAGTCTACAGTGGAATTGTCTTTTAAGCAAAAAATATTCTTTTCTTCACCAGATGCACCAAAAGATGTGACGGTCAGCTTACCTAAAAACGAAGAATTTTTGGAGGGTAGTGATGTGACTTTAACATGTTCCAGCAGATCTAACCCTCCTCCACACACATATGAATGGTACCGTGGGAATAGCAAAATTAATTTAAGACCTGAAGTTCAGAGAATCACAGTACAGAATGTCAACAAAAACACGGAACCCTTTTCTTGTGTTGCAATAAATACTGTTGGGATAGGAAAATCACCACCAACACCGATACCTGTGCAATGTACGTATATCATAACTCTGCAGTAATAGGTGACCTAAGGGTTGAATTAAGGGTCAGATTAAGATTAAGGGTCAGATATTGTGTGAAGTCCCTTTATATTTTTTTGTCTCCAAATCTCCTTCACTAAGAACCACCTGGAGCCGAGTTTTCAGCTCTAAAAAATAAGGTAACTTTTTTAAGAATCTAAAGAAAAGCAAAAATGATATCTCATCTTTGGGTCAGCAATAGTGACTCCCTGACTTCTTATTCCATTGTTTCAAAGACTTCAGTAATGACATTTCCTCCTCAGTAAATGGTGTCATCATTTTTTTTTTTACTTTTAGAGGAGCCATTGTTTGGCCTTTGAATGACAGCAATAGTTGGGTACATCTGTCAACTGTGAATATTTTACTATTTAAAGGGACACTGTCATGAAAGGATCATGCAGGTTGCCAACAATGAACTCTCCTTTGGAAATCCTAGTTTCTCTCAAATGAAAGCTTTGGCTTCAATGCCGTCTGAGAAGCTAACCCGGAACAAGCACAAAAACAATGAGGTCTGACACTTTTCTGAAACTGATTTAAATCATGCTTGTTCTGGGTCTGTGATTCAGAAATACATAAAGTGGATGTAAACCCCATTCATGAAATGTGACCTGGGCACATCTATCTGTAGTGTTTACTTATCTCTCTCCAAAGCCCCGAGTCTCGTGTCTTTCTGCTACTCGGTTCTATAACTTCTGACAAGCTCTCCGACAACTGAGATAAAACCAACCTGAAATTTGTGCCCGGTAGGGTGCATAGAAATAGATTAGCAGAGAGCTGGTCTATTCACAGCACAGCTCTGCACATTTCTTCCTTCCTCTGCCTATGTGGATAGGGGGTGTGTGCCTTTCCTCCAATCAGCTGTCGCACAGTGTACGCCAAGAATCCATACCCACAGGTGGAACTGGAAGAGAAAATTCTAACATGATGTGTACTTTCTAAACAGTCTAGAAAGTTGAAGACAGCAGATATACATGTAAACCTTATGTAGGGAGAATTGTTTCGCCTCTGTGTATCATCTGAGGCTGTGGTATATGTGAGGGTTTACATCCACTTTGACCACTTGACGTCCGCGATATAGCCGAATGACGGCTACAGCGCGGACCTAAATTTCCAGGAGGCCGTCATAGGATGTCCTCCCCTTTGCGCACTCCCCCTGCCCCCTGACTCTGTGATCACAGATCCGAGTAAGGGGCCGGCCCCGGCCCCTTACCACGTGATCAGCTGTCAGCCAATGACAGCTGATCATGTGTGTAAACAAAAGCTCGGTAATCATTTTTTTTTTCTCCTCACGGAAAAAAAAGCCGGTCATCTGCTTATTCCCAAGGGACATCGGTCCCGAAGAGGAAGGAGGCACATCTGCCTCCTCCTCTGCCTCCTCTGTGCCTGCCAGTGCCACCTGCCATTGCCACCTGCCCACCAGTGCCACCTATCAATGCCCAGGAGTGCCACCTATCAATGCCCACAAGTGACACCTATCAATGCCCACAAGTGGTGCCACTCAGTGCCTCATCAGTGCCACCTAGCAGTGCTGCCTTTCAATGTAACCTACCAGTGCCGATCAGTGCCCATCACTGCCACCCATCAGTGCCCATCACTGCCAGCTATCAGTGCCACCTATTAGTGCCACTTCTCAGTGCCCACCAATGCCACCTATCAATGAAAAAAAAAAAACTGCGCTTGTTTGCCACCTATCAGTGCCACCTCTCAGTGTTACCTCTCAGTGCACACCAGTGCCATCTACTAGTGCGGCCTATCAGTGCCGCCCTATCGCTGCCCATGAGTGCAGCCCATCAGTGCCCATGAGTGCAGCCTATCGGTGCCCATCAGTGCAGCCCCATCAGCGTACATCAATGAAGGAGAAAAATTACCTGTTTGCAAAATTTTATAACAAAATATAAAT
Source organism: Lithobates clamitans (assembly GCA_037952925.1). NCBI lineage: Eukaryota > Metazoa > Chordata > Amphibia > Anura > Ranidae > Lithobates > Lithobates clamitans. Next base: position 85,695 of record JBBGZY010002463.1, read on the forward strand.
TTTTTTTTTTTTTTTTAACAATTCGGTCTTTTTAAATTTTTTTAGCAAAAAATAAAAACCGCAGAGGTGATGAAATACCACCAAAAGGAAGCTCTATTTGTGGGAAAAAAATGATAAAAATTTCATTTGGGTACAGTGTTGTATGACCGCGCAATTGTCATTCAAATTGCGACAGTGCTAAAAGCTGAAAATTGGTCTGGACAGGAGGGGGGTTTAAGTGCCCACTAAGCAAGTGGTTAAGTGAGACACAGCCAGGCAACTAGCATTTTCAGGAGGAGACCAGCAATGCTTCATGCTTCCCTCATAACAATTTAGGGCTCTGAGAGATATAGGAAGTCAACATGTCATGCAGCTCGTTAGCGAGAAAAAAAAAAAAAACAGAAATAACAGTTTCAAGCGCAATTGCCCTTTAAGCAAAAAATATTCTCTTCTTCACCAGATGCACCAAAAGATGTGACGGTCAGCTTCTCCAAAAATGAAGAGCTTTTGGAGGGTAGTGATGTGATTTTAACATGCTCCAGCAGATCTAACCCTCCTCCACACAGATACGAATGGTACCGTGGTAATAGCAAAATTAAGTTAAACTCTCAAGAGCAGAATTTAAGAGTACAGAATATCAGCAAAGACACTGAACCTTATTCTTGTGTTGCAATAAATATACGTGGGAGAGGAGAATCACCACCAATAGAGATACCTGTGCCATGTATGTATATCATAATTCAACAGTAATCAAGACAAACCTATGGATTGTAATATTTTATTTTACAACACATTTTATGTGTTTTGTAGATGCTGCTACTGGAGTTCAAGTTGTTGTGTATCAACCAACTGAGGGAGCCACTGAGCTAAAGTGCAATTTTATGAGTAGCAACCCCAGTGTGACTCATTACACCTGGATGAAGGATGGAAATATCCTGTTAAATAAAACTGCACAGATCCTGGTATTAGACAACAGTGAGGATAAATCAGGGATGTACTCCTGCATTGCTCACAACACAGCTGGAAGCTCCACCTCCGCAGAGCTGGAATTTAAAGGTCAGAAATAAAATAAATTTTTGTTTACACTTTTAAGGAAATCCTTTTCGTTTTTTCCAGCCATGTCCTTTTGTATCTACCTGCAAAAAAGAAAAAAAAACAAAAAAAACATTCTCCCTGAGTATTGAGCCCTAGGGTTAGGGACCTTGCATACTAGTCAATGACAAGATCACTATGCAGAGCACATTAGACATGTGTGATTAGTTTCGTACGAATCGGAAATTCGTACATTCGTGAGGATCCGATATTACAAATTTTTATGCATATGAATTTTGTACGAAATACGAAATTTCCTTTACGAACTTCGGATCCAAATTCCATTACAACAGAATCGGACAAAATAAGAATGTTCGTTAATTACGATTATCCGTTATGATGAAGTTAGGAAGCCCAGGAAGTCAGCACTCAGCACAGTACAGCGATGGTGGGAGCCCCTCATAATGATAAATTCATCATAACGAACATTCGTAATTGTTACGAAAAGTTAACAAACCTAAAAGTTAAAAACCCTGGAAGTCAGCACAGCACAGGGATGGTGGGAGCCCCTCATAATGGGCACAGCGGGTGTAGAGACCTGGGAACTCAGCACAGGGATGGTGGGAACCCTTCATAATGGGCACAGCGGGTGTACAGACCCGGGAATTCAGATCAGGGATGGTGGGAGCTCCTCATAATGGGCATAGCGGGTGTACAGACCTGGGAACTCAGCACAGGGATGGTGGGAACCCTTCATAATGGGCACAGCGGGTGTACAGACCCAGGAATTCAGCACAGGGATGATGGGAACCCCTCATAATGGGCACAGCGGGTGTACAAACCTGGGAACTCTGCACAGGGGTGGTGGGAACCCCTTATAATGATAAATTCATCATAACGAACATTCGTAATTGTTACGAAAAGTTAACGAACCTAACGAAAATTCATATTTCGTACGAATCCAAATTGAATTTCAGACACGAATTACGAAATACGAATTAATTCAAGTACGGAACGAAACGAAACAAATTGATTGACGGCGCACATGTCTAGCAGCACATACTGTACATGAATACTTAAGAAAAAAACAGATTATATTGGACTTTACTAGAACCAGAGAGGAACAGTCAGACATTATTGTATAGACAGGTAAATATTTATTATGAAAAAGAGCTGGTACTCTAATTGGATGGTACATGCCATTTAATCGAGCAATGTTCCAAGAGGTTGACCGTTCCTTTCTGGTACCAGTAAAGTCCCATATGTTCTGTTTTTTCTTGGTTATATTATCCAGGGATGAGGTACCTTCTATATAGCATATTTCCTCTTTTTTCTCAATTGTATGTGAATACTTCTATGTTTCACTTTGTCTCTCCTCTGCTGACAGAATTGCTACAGAATGTCACTTGCCAGTGACAAACTTGCTCATCTGGCCAAGGAGGAAGCTATAGCTAAAAGTACAGTAGATATGCATCTAATCTGCTCTACATAGTAATTCTGCTGCCAGGAAGTTGCCACACGCAACAGGATTTTCTGATTTATTTTTTTCATTCTTATATTTCCAGATGTATTTAGCCTGGTCATATGATGCACGTGGGGTTTCTTGGCCTTTTTTTTCTGGCAGTTGGTGGTCCTCTATAATATAAAGAGTGGCAATGACTTCTAATGCCATCCTTGCTCTCTGCATGATCACACTGAGAGCAGTGTGCCAATGTCAGACTTCCTCAGGGGGCAGGCCCATGATATCCTGCACTCACAGTATGTCCTCCTCAGCCTTCCAGGTTGAATGATGCTGGGTGTCATTAACCATTTACGTACCAGTGTTTGTTTTTCAATGGCAGATCGGTGGCCCTTTATTTACCATGATTATGAATAATAATGGACAAATAGCCATCAGGCGGCCGATCCACTGAGTGATCACCGAGCACCCATCATTAGATGGCTGGGTACACAGAGACACTGGGGGGGGGGGGATGTTACTTAGACTGGAGACAAAATTTGGAGCAGACATGCAAAGTAACCTATTGGCTTCTAGCCTCAGCTTGTTCAGTTAAGCTTTGATAAATGAAAGGTAGAAGTTGATTGGTTGCCCTGCAAAACAGCTCCAGTCTTAGTAAACTCCCCTCACTGGGCCCAATTAATTGATTCAGCGAACTGGGTACCATGGGATCACTGTGATTGGTCATCACAGCAATTAAATGGTACTATTTACAGTGTTGATCCCTCCATTTCCCCTTAGAACAGAGGAAGGAGAGAGATCAGTACTTATGAATGGGCACATAATGAATGGACCAGTCGCTGCAACTGCTGATTCATTTATAGTACTGTTGCAGAGACACGGGATATTTTTTTTTTCCCCTTTCAGGCCCCCCTTCTCTTCTACACATGCTACTAATACTACTTCACAACTGTAGGTTCCTTTACCTTGAACTCGTAATAGAGGTCACACCAATTTCTGAATAACCCCCTAGATGTCTACTCCAATTTGTTGGCTTCATGGTTTCTATGTGACATTGCTCAGGACTTGTATGAGCGTTTGTTGTATTTACTAAAGCTCTGAAATTTTGTTTCAACCCAGACAGCACAGTCAACGAAAACTTGGATAGTAATAAAGACAGTTCTAACTTACTTCTGATCCTGGGGGTTTTGACTGGAGTCATCCTTCTGCTCTTCCTTGTGATGGTTATCTTCTTTTATACAAGGTAAGGCAGAAATCTCACCCAAGGAAACCATAGCCAGTTTTTGGTCCTAGCTAGTTTTAGTTATAAAGACAGTCAATGAATTGAGAGTGCCAACCAAGATCAATAGGTCCCAGCTGATCTTAAATTTTCAAAATGAGAGTCATAGGAGTATTTGACACATTCTGGGCCTCACTAGTCCATCAGGGCTAAATGACCTGAGATAACTGAAAACAACTGGATGGAAGGAGTTTCATCTCATACCTATGGCTGACTTACTCCTTCTTTATGGTCCTCAGCTTTTGCATTGAATGAAGGCACAGTTTTCTCCAGCCCATCATAACCCCCAAAACGTTGCAGTGTGCTCACAATAAAAATGCGTCTCAAACACCATTTTCTACTGTAAATGAAGCCTAAAAACTTTTATGCTTTGGAAAGTTGTATTGTCCTTTGTCTCTGGAACATAAACACATTAAAGCTGGAGGAAGATAAAAAACACAATTTAATATTGCTTTGAAATTCTTTACAAATAATTAAATGAATTTTATGTTCAGTTAGCATAAATACCTGAATCCGCCTTAATATCTGCACTGCAGCCTCAGACTGGGAATGGGAGGAGCAGTACTAGGAACCAATCAGACTCTGCTGCATTCACATGTGCTGAGAGGAAACATGCTGACAGTATGTTGCTGCTTCTTCATTTTTCAGTTATCAGGCTAAAGTTGGGGCGATGACACCCCTCTATTCCTTAACCCAGACAGCGAGAGTGGTGTCACCCTCTTGGCTTGGCTCTCTGGCAGAGGGGTGAGTAATCAAAAGGGTTCCTCAGCAGAACAGTTGAAATTTCTTACATCCATCTGCAGATGAAGAGTCAAGTCAAGAGAGTGAGCTTTTGTGTTTAAGAACAATGCAAGTTTATAAAACAAGAGAAGTGCAAGCTGACTTGGCCAAGCTCATGTCTATGATTTAATAATGTAATGTATTTGTTGAATATTACTGTTTGTATCGGTTTCCTCCTTTCGGTAGACGAAAAAGAAAGTCAACTGCTCAGTTATCTCCAACCCATGCCGAAATTCCTTCTCATTTTCTGGTGAGTATTTAATTATTGATTGTCTTAATTAGGTTTCTTGAAACATTGTTTTTATTGGAGTGGAAGCCCAGATCTGGGCTTTGCCAGGTATCCCCATTTTCCAGTGGATCATTCCTCTGGGTCCAATGATGTCACAGGCAATCCTTGCCCTCTTCTGAATTACGTTGGGCATCAGTCAACCCAGAAGAGGAGCAGTGATCAATAATTGGCTGGGTAAGCTAAGTAGTTGGAGATGCTTTTTCTACCAAGATTTTTTTTTGCTGTCTGTGCCCCGGCTAGGTAAAATCACCCTCTCTATTTGTCCTAGTGTCCACTGTCACCAAGACAGAACGTGATGGGAAGCCTACATTTTAGAAATGTCAGGAGATCAAGAGGTGAGGGGAAATCTTTCAATGGGAACACCTGTTCCTGTGCTAATTGAATAAGATGGGAACTCCCCTTTTTTGGACACTATCTGTGTCTCCCAGATAGGAACTGAAGGGAAATTTACCCAGCAGGACACAGACAGGAAAAAAAATACCTTGACAGGGGTTAAAGAATTCTCTACTCCAATACAAAAATAATTTGGCTATACATACACCTTAAAATATAAATGAAGAAAGAATGCAATGGTGGGTAATGCACAACATTTTTAGAAGACCAATGGGTTTAACATCCATGATTAAGTCCTGAGGCGAAACATGTTGGGGAGGAATGGCTTGACAGAATCGAGCTGAGACTGCTTTTACCTACTAACCAGTCAGGCTGGGCTATCTCTTCCTACTTCTACAGTCAAGAACTGGTTTAATTTGAATTTTTTTTCAACGTGTGTCTATGTAAAACCAAGATGCAGTAAAGCGCTTCCTTTGATTTGTTGAGGTAATGGAAGAAAACAAAGAAAAAAGGATAACAAATCAGCCTATGGTGAGAGGGCAAAAGAGACAAGCCTTCTCCTTTAGATAATCTTCATAGGCACCATTGGCATTGGGATTGATACTCTATATGGCTGGATGTTTGAAAACACCTGCTTATCACTTAGACAAGCTTGTTGGACATCCTATTTCAAAATCATAGACTTTAATTTGGATATATCTTCCTCCTCCTCTTACAACATCATCCAATCTCCTGAAGTGTATCTGGGGGAATTTTTACCAAAAGAGCCTTTTTGAGGTCAGGTACCGATGTTGGATGAGAAGAGCTGGCTCGCCATGGTGTTCAGTAGGGTGAGGTTGGGGATCTGTGCAGGACACCCAAGTACCTTAACACCAAAGTCATCAAACCATGTCTTTATGGAGCTGTCCTTGTACACAGTGGCACAGACATGCTGGACAAAAAAAAGCCTTCCCCAATGTGTTACCACAAGGATGGAAGAGAACAACTGTATAAAATGTATTTGTATGTTGTAGCTTTAATAGTACCCTTCATTTGAAACACTTGGGCTCCTTATCCCATTTGGTGGGATGCCAACATCAATCTTTGGTCATATAGGGGAGATATACTAAAACTGGAGCACACAGAATCAGTTTCCAGGTTTTATGGTCAAGGCTTAATTGAGCAAGCTGACGTTAGAAGCTGATTGGCTACCATGCACAGCTGCGCCAGATTCTGAGTGCTTCAGTTTTAGTAAATCAACCTCTCAGTGTGTATAATAATGAGTGTTCTAATAATTAACATGACAATTTGTGTGCACATTATCCAAAACTTTGTTTATTTTATTAAATTTTTAATTCATTCAGAATATAAGAGACCAAGATGAAACATTAGTGCAAGAACACCAGTATGGAAACATCCAAGTTAATCCAAAGGTCCATCCAAAGTCCCAGCGATCACCGTGAGTTTCTTCTCTTAGAATACTTTTCATTGTATTGGAGATTCTTAGGAAGCCCAACCAGGAACCCAGCCTACTGTAATATATATATATAAAAAATGCAAAAATAAAACACATTTGAGCAAGTGGGCAATATGTAACCATGGCTCATTTTGGAATAAAAATCCATGGTTTTGTCGTCGGAAAATCCGATTGTGTGTAGGCTTTAGAGTGCACAAGGAGATTCTAATGAACCAGGCCCTCCTGTTCGAAATAAGTCACCACAGAACATAGAGAAACAAACAGCTATTTTTTTCCGATCAACAAAAGGTTGTTTGTTAAAATCCCTGCAGTGCACATTCTTCTCAACTCCTTAAGGCGTACTGTATGTCTGGACAAAATAATATAAAAAACATCAATCAGTATATATTTTCAATAAATGAACACTTCTCCATGTTTTGTCTTTTAGAAAATGTTGCAGCAACAGAAAAATCACCTGTTTAAGTGGTAGTAAACCCCTCGTGGTCATTTTTACCTACAAATAGGCCTATAATAAAGCTTACCTGTAGGTAAAATGAATATCTCCTAAACATGCACTGTTTAAGGAATATTCACCCTGGATGCAGCCGGTTACGTCACTGGTGCATGCGCTCTGAAGGTCCGGTATACCGCCTGCCAAAAATACAGTAAGCTGCTAAATGAGCGGACAATGCTGCCTCTGCTGCACTGAAGATTCAAGCAGTGTTATCAGCCTTTTGAAAAGTTTTCCTTTGCTGAACTACAGAACACCTTTTCCCTTATGATATAGAGATGAGGAGAGAGAGGAAGGAGTCATGCAAGAGAACTGGGCAGGGCTGACAACACTGCTTGAGAATTTTTAGTAAAGTAGTGGTACTGAGTTGTCAGCTGAGTGCAGGAAGTTAGGAGCTCACTGGGTTTCTGGCAGGATCAACTGGTATTTTTCTGTAACTGCAGTATTTTTAAGGAGACAATAGAGGCACAAACAGAAATGGAAACCTGAGAAGAGGTTCTAACCTTTCTCTGCTACATACAAGACAAACCATTTTTTTTTCACTGGAGGTGGGCTTTAAAGTAGACCTTAAAGTAGAACTATGAGCAAACCTTTTTTTTCCCATTTTGGATAGAGCAAGGGAGGGTTATAACCCCTGTCAGATTTTTTTCCACCAATCTGTGTCCCATTGCGTAAATTTCCCTTCACTTTCTGTCCCATGCCAAAAAGAAAGTGAGAGGAAATTCCTGCAAATTAAGGGAATTTCCTTGGGGACCCCTGAGTCACCAGAACTAGTGTCCCCATTGGAAAATTTCCCACCTAGGACAACCCAAAACATGGGGTTTTCTTTTACTTTCAATGAAAATGGTAAACAGGACAGACAGAAAAGGGGGAATCTCCTTAATATTGCGGGGGGGGGGGGGGGGCTGTGGCAGATAGCAATGAAAACTGATAGGTGTTCTAATCCCTCTCCACTCTGTCCAAAACTAAGAAAAGTTTGCCTTAAGACCCCTTTCACACCTTTTTAACCCCCCCCGCGCTAGCAGCCGAAAAGGGGTTAAATCCGCCTGCAAAACGCCACTGCAGCGGCGCTTTAACGGCGCTGCCCCATCGTTTTCAATGGGGAGGAGCGGTGGAGAAGCAGTGGAGGAGTGGTGTATTCACCGCTCCTCCACCACTGCAAAGAAGCAGCTGGGCAGGACTTTTTGTGACGCCCTGCCAGCGCAGCGCCCCAGTGTGGAAGCACTCGGGCTTTCACACTGGGTTTGCAGCTGAGGCTTTTTTCAGGCGTTATGCAGGCGCTATTTTTAGCGCTGTAGCGCCTGAAAAACGCCTCCAGTGTGAAAGGGGTCTTAGTTATATTTTAAATGGAAATGAAAAAAAAAAAAAAAAAAAACTCAGATGCTCTTGTTGCTCTATTCCCCATATGATAATATTAATTCCCTAACTGGTCACTGTTATCTCTCTGTAATATCTTGTTCTGATTTCAGGTATTCTTCTCGTGTGTCAGAGGAACAAAGCCATGCAATCTATACTAATGCAGAGGTAAGGCTTTGTGTTCTGAGGTGGGCTTGTAAGGTTACTAGTGGTGTACCCCAAGGTTCAGTGTTGGGACCCTTACTTTTTAATATCTTTATATATGATATAGGGACTGGGATTAAAAGTACCATTTCAGTCTTTGCAGATGACACCAAGCTATGGAGTGGAATAACGTCCTTACAGGGTGCCTCCAACTTACAAGCCGACCTCAATGCACTGTCTACTTGGGCGACTATGTGGTAGATGAGGTTTAATGTTGATAAATGTAAAGTTTTGCACTTGGGGGCTAAGAATATGCATGCATCATACATACTAGGGGGAGTACAACTGGGGGAATCCATAGTGGAGAAGGATCTGGGGGTTTTGGTAGATCATAAGCTCAATAAAAGCATGCAATGCCAAGCTGCGATTTCCAAAGCAAGTCCTTTCTTGTATTAGGAGAGGTATAGACTCCAGAGAGAGAGATATCATTTTGCCCCTCCCCTGTACAAATCATTAGTAAGACCTCATCTGAAATATGCAGTTCAGTTTTGGGCACCAGTTCTCAAAAAGGATATCGGGGAAACTGGAGAAAGTGCAGAGAAGGGCAACCAAACTGATAAGAGGCATGGAGGAGCTCAGGTATGAGGAAAGATTAGAGGAACTGAATTTACTCTCTCTTGAGAAGAGGAGATTAAGGAGGGATATGATTAATGTGTATAAATATATAAGGGGGCCATATAGTGAACTTGGTGTTGAGTTATTGACTTTAAGGTCATCACTGAGGACAAGGAGGCACTCTTTACGTCTGGAGAAAAAGAGATTTCATCTCCAAACACAGAAAGGTTTCTTCACAGTAAGAGCTATGAAAATGTGGAATGGACTCCCTCCAGAGGTGGTTCTGGCAATCTCAGTAGATTGCTTTAAGAAAGACCTGGATTCTTTCCTAGATACATACAGTGGAACCTCAGATTACGAGCATAATCCGTTCCAGGACTATGCTCATAATCCAATGTACTCGTATAGCAAAGCGAGTTTTCCCATTGAAGTCAATGGAAACGAAAATAATTAGTTCCGCATTGACTTCAATGGGATGCAATACCGCATGCGGCCAGAGGGGGCGGGTGCCGGAGAGCCTCGGAAACGGCCGAAAAGGCCCGAAGGACACTTCGGCCGACCTCGGCAAACCTGGGTTCATGAGCCTTTCCGAGGTTTGCCGAGGTCAGCCGAACTGTCCTCGGGCCTTTCCGTGCATTTCCGAACGGCGCCCATCAGCGACTTTCGACTCTGCTGGGCTCCGGCGCCCCCCACCTCTGGCCAAAAGCGGTGCTGCACACCGCTTTTGGCCTGAATCCTGCTCGTTTTGCGAGACAACACTCGCAAACCGAGTTAGGAATTTTAGAAATACAGTGCTCGGTTTGTGAAACGCTCGTTAACCGCGTTACTCGCAAACAGAGGTTCCACTGTATAATATAAATGGATACTAAAATTGATCCAGGGAACATCCGATTGCCTCCTGGGGGATCAGAAAGGAATTTTTTTCCCCAGCTGGAGAAAATTGGATGATGCTTTATTGGGGTTTTTGCCTTCCTCTGAATCAACTGTGGATATAGGATTGTATATATAGGATTGTACTTATAGGATTGCATAATATTTTTATTTTTATTTCTACTGGTTGAACTGCATGGACTTGTGTCTTTTTTCAACCAGACTATGTAATATGAAACTGATGAAGAACAAAACTTTTGCATGGTTCATACCATAGCTGACCAACTTGTGGCCCTGAGGCCAGAATGTGTCCTTTGCCACAGCTTAAAAAAAAAAAAAAGACTAATGCCCAACAAATAAAATCTCTGCTTTTAGTTTCATTGTGTACAATATTAGATTGATTAAGAAAGACTATAAACTTCAATTTTTATAAAAGGAAATAATAAAAAATCAATTTATGGTGAAATAGAAAAGGATTACCAAAAAAAAATGGATGTGGTAGTTGGGTGCAAATGACCGTCTTTCATTACCAGTAGTAGTAGTAGTCACCCTTCTTCAGGGATTCTGTTTATGAAATCTTGATTTGGTGGAATATGGAGACAAATTTTGACCCACCCCCACCAACCCGAACCTTTCAAAAAGTATGTACCACTTCATCTCAAATGACCAGCAAGCAGGATTTCACAACTGCTGTCTAGGAAAGAGTGTGCAATACTGGAAAAGTCATGCTTATAAATTGAGTGTTTGCTCCCTCTAGCGACTAATTTACACACCACTATATTTAACCACTTCAGCCCCGGAAGATTTTACGCTCTTCCTGACCAGAGCACTTTTTACAATTTGGCACTGCGTCGATTTAACTGATAATTGCGCGGTCGTACGACACTGTACCCAAACAAAATTTGCGTCCTTTTTTTCCCATAAACAGAGCTTTCTTTTGGTGGTATTTGATCACCTCTGTGGTTTTTATTTTTTGCGCTATAAACAAAAAAAGAGCAACAATTTAAAGAAAAAAAAACAAACAATATTTTTTTACTTTTTGCTATAATAAATATCCCCCAAATTTTTAACAAAAAAAAAAACAAATTTCTTCATCAGTTTAGGCCAATATATATTCTTCTACATATTTTTAGTAAAAAAAAAATCACAATAAGCGTATATTGATTGGGTTGCGCAAAAGTTATAGTGTCTACTAGGGATGAGCCGAACACCCCCCTGTTCGGTTCGCACCAGAACATGCGAACAGGAAAAAAGTTTGCTCGAACACGCGAACACCGTTAAAGTCTATGGGACACGAACATGAATAATCAAAAGTGCTAATTTTAAAGGCTTATATGCAAGTTATTGTCATAAAAAGTGTTTAGGGACCTGGGTCCTGCCCCAGGGGACATGGATCAATGCAAAAAAAAGTTTTAAAAACGGCCGTTTTTTCAGGAGCAGTGATTTTAATAATGCTTAAAGTCAAACATTAAAAGTGTAATATCCCTTTAAATTTCGTACCTGGGGGGTGTCTATAGTATGCCTGTAAAGGGGCGCATGTTTCCCGTGTTTAGAACAGCCTGACAGCAAAATGACATTTCGAAGGAAAAAAAGCCATTTAAAACTACCCGCGGCTATTGCATTGCCGACAATACACATAGAAGTTCATTGATAAAAACGGCATGGGAATTCCCCACAGGGAAACCCCGAACCAAAATTAAAAAAAAAAAAAAATGAAGTGGGAGTCCCCCTAAATTCCATACCAGGCCCTTCAGGTCTGGTATGGATATTAAGGGGAACCCCGGCCAAAATTTAAAAAAAAAATGACGTGGGGTTCCCCCTAAATTCCATACCAGACCCTTATCTGAACACGCAACCTGGCAGGCCGCAGGAAAAGAACCGTACCAGGCCACATGCCCTCAACATTGGGAGGGTGCTTTGGGGTAGCCCCCCAAAACACCTTGTCCCCATGTTGATGAGGACAAGGGCCTCATCCCCACAACCGTGGCCGGTGGTTGTGGGGGTCTGCGGGCGGGGGGCTTATCGGAATCTGGAAGCCCCCTTTAACAAGGGGACCCCCAGATCCCGCCCCCCCCTGTGTGAAATGGTAAGGGGGTACTTACCCCTACCATTTCACTAAAAAAGTGTCAAAATAGTTAAAAATGACAAGAGACAGTTTTTGACAATTCCTTTATTTAAATGCTTCTTCTTTCTTCTATCTTCCTTCATCTTCTTCTTCTTCTGGTTCTTCTGGCTCTTCTGGTTCTTCCTCCGGCGTTCTCATCCAGCATCTCCTCCGCGGCGTCTTCTATCTTCTTCTCCTTGGGCCGCTCCGCACCCATGGCATGGGGGGAGGCTCCCGCTCTTCTCTTCATCTTCTTCTTCATCCTCTTCTCTTCTTCATCTTCTTCATCTTCTTCATCTTCATCTTCTCTTGTTAATTTTCTTCTCCGGGCCGCTCCGCATCCATGCATGGAGGGAGGCTCCCGCTGTGTGACGGCGTCTCCTCGTCTGACGGTTCTTAAATAACGGGGGGCGGGGCCACCCGGTGACCCCGCCCCCCTCTGACGCACGGTGACTTGACGGGACTTCCCTGTGACGTCACGGGGAATGCCACAGGGAAGTCCCGTCATGTCCCGTGCGTCAGAGGGGGGCGGGGTCACCGGGTGGCCCCGCCCCCGTTATTTAAGAACCGTCAGACGAGGAGACGCCGTCACACAGCGGGAGCCTCCCTCCATGCATGGATGCGGAGCGGCCCTGAGAAGAAAATTAAGAAGAGAAGAAGAGAAGAAAATGAAGAAGAGAAGAGGATGAAGAAGAAGATGGAGAAGAGCGGGAGCCTCCCCTCATGCCATAGGTGTGGAGCGGCCCCGAGGAGAAGAAGATAGAAGACGCCGCGGAGAAGATGCTGGACGAGAACGCCGGAGGAAGAACCAGAAGAGCCAGAAGAACCAGAAAAAGAAGAAGATGAAGGAAGATAGAAGAAAGAAGAAGCATTTAAATAAAGGAATTGTCAAAAACTGTCTCTTGTCATTTTTAACTATTTTGTCAGTTTTTTAGTGAAATGGTAGGGGTAAGTACCCCCTTACCATTTCACACGGGGGGGGGCCGGGATCTAGGGGTCCCTTTGTTAAAGGGGGCTTCCAGATTCCGATAAGCCCCCCGCCCGCAGACCCCCACAACCACCGGCCACGGTTGTGGGGATGAGGCCCTTGTCCTCATCAACATGGGGACAAGGTGTTTTGGGGGGCTACCCCAAAGCACCCTCCCAATGTTGAGGGCATGTGGCCTGGTACGGTTCAGGAGGGGGGGGCCGCACTCTCGTCCCCCCCTCTTTTCCTGCGGCCTGCCAGGTTGCGTGCTCGGATAAGGGTCTGGTATGGATTTTTGGGGGAACCCCACGCCGTTTTTTTTTTTTGGCGCGGGGTTCCCCTTAAAATCCATACCAGACCTGAAGGGTCTGGTATGGAATTTAGGGGGAACCCCACGTCATTTTTTTTTTTAAATTTTGGCCGGGGTTCCCCTTAATATCCATACCAGACCTGAAGGGCCTGGTATGGAATTTAGGGGGACCCCCCCCACGTCATTTTTTTTTTTTTTTTTTTGGTTCGGGGTTTCCCTGTGGGGAATTCCCATGCCGTTTTCATCAATGAACTTTTATGTGTATTGTCGGACCGGCAATTCATTAATAGCCGCGGGTAGTTTTAAATGAGTTTTTTCCTTCGAAATGTCGTTTTGCTGTCAGACTGTTCTAAACACGGGAAACATGCGCCCCTTTACAGGCATACTATAGACACCCCCCAGGTACGAAATTTAAAGGGATATTACACTTTTATTGTTTGACTTTAAGCATTATTAAAATCACTGCTCCTGAAAAAACGTCCGTTTTTAAAACTTTTTTTTGCATTGATACATGTCCCCTGGGGCAGGACCCGGGTCCCCAAACACTTTTTATGACAATAACTTGCATATAAGCCTTTAAAATTAGCACTTTTGATTTCTCCCATAGACTTTTAAAGGGGGTTCCGCGGCATTCGAATTTGCCGCGAACACCCCAAATTGTTCGGTGTTCGGCGAACTTGCGAACAGCCAATGTTCGAGTCGAACATGAGTTCGACTCGAACTCGAAGCTCATCCCTAGTGTCTACAAACTATGGGAAAGATTTATGGCATTATTTTTATTATATTTTTTACTAGTAATGGCGGTGATCTGAGATTTTTAGCAGTACTGCGACATTGCGACGGACAGATCGGAGACTTTTGACACTTTTTTGGAACCATTGGCATTTATACAGCGATCAATGCTATAAAAATGCACAGATTACTGTGTAAATGTCACTGGCAGAGAAGGGGTTAACACTAGAGGACGATCAATGTGTGTTCCCTCAGTGTGTTCTAACTGTGGAGGGGATAGGATTGACTAGGAGAGGAGACATCATTTTTCCTACTTAGTAGGAACAAACTATATGGCTCCTCTTCCCTGACAGCACAGGGATTTGTGTGTTTACACACAAATCCCTGTGCTGGCGCTCGTGCATGCGATCGTGCGTGACCGGCGATGATCGTGCCTGCCAGCCACACGCATGGGTTCCCCCGCCGCGCAGTGGGCACGCGTGCACCCTCTGGTGGCGGAAAAGTGAAAGACGTACCCGTACGGGATTTCGCCCAGGGGAGCCATTCTGACACAGTATATCTGCGTGAGCTGGTCAGGAACTGGTTAATACAACAAAAATACAGAAGTGCAAGTATGAAAAATTATATGTCACATCAATAACATTTCTTAAGGAGGATCTCCAGTCTCCCCCCAAAAAATTTAAAGTCAGCAGCTACAAATACTGTAGTTGCTGACTTTTAATATAAGGGCACTTACCTGTCCAGGGATCCAGCGATGTCGACACCTGAGCTGATTCTTCAATCGGCTATGGGTGCAGGCTCTGGCATCGTAAGTAAGGGAAACCAGCAGTGAAGCCTTCAGAGCAGGCTTCACAGCCGGTTTCCTACTGTGCATGCTCACAGTAATTGCTTTGTGGATGGTACCACCTTCTTTTGGGACCCGTGTGTGTGTTCCAGAAGACAGCGGGGGGGGGAGGTGGAGGAGGGCATACTTCAACTTGTCAGCTCCCCTCCCAGCCCCCCCTGAAATACTTACCTGGGCCTGATCCAGCGCTGTGCCCAATTGCAGCAGCGCTGCTTTTCTCTCCCCTCTTCTTATACGAGGCTTGGTAGCAGCTGAAGCCATTGGCTTGGCATGGGGGGGTGGGGTTGGGGGAGGAGGGGCTGAGTCGCACTGTGTGTGTCAATAAACGTATACAGTGTGGTACGGGATGGAGCCCACAGGTGTGCACTCTCAGCAAGAGACTTGCATGAGGGGGTGCTCAGAAGGCAGGAGGAGTCAGAAGCGCTGGTGAGGGACCCCAGAAGAGGAGAATTGTACAGGGCAGGTAAGTATAACATGTTTATTATTTTAAGGACAATTTTTTAAACCTTTACAATCACTTTAACTAATAACAGATGGTAGTGAAGTGTCACCCCTGGAGCTGCCACTGGATTGTATTGGGTTCCTCTGTCCTGTGCCGGGGATAACTTCTCCCTACCTGTAACTTAGTGGCAACAATACATAGGCTTTTTTTAAGGCTAAAGCCCTGAGAAAACAACATTTATAAGGTAAGTAGGCCTAACTAGGGCAATGTTTACACCACTGGCCAGGGTTACACCAAGTAGACATGTGCATTCCGTTTCGTTCCGAATCGAAATTCGGACAAATTTTTCATTATTCGGAAATTCGGATGCATCCGAATTACAAAAGTGATGAATTTAAACGAATCCGAAAAAAAGCGAACAAATTCGAATCGAATTCGAAAACAAATTTGAATCGAATTCGAAAATATAATTGAATTCGAAAACAAATTTGAATGGAATTTGAAAACAATAGAAATCAATTTTCTAAAAAATACAATAAAATAGAATATAAAATCATAAAGCAATAGAATACATATATATAATATTTTTTTTATTCTGTGTTATTGTTTTTCTATGCTTTTCTTCTCTTTTCTATTATTTTCTATTCTTTAATAGTCTTTTCTATTCAAATTCGAATTCATTCTATACGAAATTCGAATTTCGGAACATGGCTTCTGAAAATCGAATTTCGTATAGAATGAATTTGAATTTGAATAGAAAAGATTAGAATAGAAAAGAAAATAATAGAAAAGAACAAACTAGAAAAACATATATTGTATTTTATTCTATTCTGTTCTATTGTTTTTCTATTCTATTCTAATCTTTTCTATTCAAAATCATTCTATACGAAATTTGAATTTCGGAAAATGGTTATATATATATATATATCTATATCTATATAGATATATATATATATATATATATATATATAAAACCATTTTCAGAAATTCTAATTTCGAAAATCGAATTAGAATAGAAGTAAGGAATAGAAAAGAATAGACTAGAAAAACATTAGAATAATATATATATATATATATATATATATATATATATATATATATATATATATATATATATATATATATATATATATAAAGTTCCAAAGGTTGCTGCAATTTGTTGCTTTATTCCATCAAATCTTTAGAAGAAGATTACAAAGCAAGTAGAGTCATTCCAAACAGAATCATTACAATCATTTGTTCAGACAAAGATTACGTTTCAGGCTGATTTGTTCGCACCCTTCCTTAGATCAGTCAGAACACATCTGAACTTTATTTTTATATATACAAGGTCGGTGGGAGGACCTGTTTGCTGACACTAGATTGAAAGCTGTGTGTGGTTCTCCTCTACACTTCAATCTATATATATATATATTATATTTTTTTCTATTCTGTTCTATTGTTTTCTATGCTATTCATTTCTATTACTTTCTATTCTAATCTTTTCTATTCAAACTTGACTTCAGTCTATATGAAATTCGAAAGATGATCTCTCTCTCTCTCTCTCTCTCTCTCTCTCTCTCTCTCTCTCTCTCTCTCTATATATTTATATAATATTTTTTTTCTATTCTGTTCTATTGTTTTTCTATGCTATTCTTTTCTAATCTAAATTTTTCTATTCGAATTTGAATTCATTCTAGACGAAATTCGAGGATGAATTTGAATAGAAAAGATTAGAATAGAAAATAATAGAAAATAGACTAGAAAAACAATAGAACAGAATAGAATAAAATATAATATATATATTATGTTTTATTCTATTCTGTTCTATTGTTTTTCTAGTCTATTCTTTTCTACTCTATTCTAATCTTTTCTATTCAAATTCAAATTCATTTTATACGAAATTTGAATTTCAGAAGATGGTTTTATATATATATATATATATATATATATATATATATATATATATATATATATATATATATATATATATATATATATTCACTTGTAGAGGAGAACCGCACTCTGCTTACAATTTAGTGCCAGCAATCAGGTCTTCCCACCGACCTTGTATATAGAAAAAAAGTCCAAGAGGATCCATCCATCCATCCATATCTGAATCTACTCATGTCTGAAACTGTGTAGGCATTTCTTGCCTGTGATATTGCTTGAAAGGAAGCAGTTTTTAAGTGCAGCAACCTCTTGGACTTTTTTTCTATATATACATATATATATATATATATATATATATATATATATATATATATATATATATATATATATATATATATTATTTTTTTCTATGCTGGTCTATGGTTTTTCTATGCTATTCTTTTCTATTATTTTCAATGTTTTTCTAATCTTTTCTATTTGAATGCAAATTCATTCTATACAAAATTCGAATTTCAGAAAGTGGTTATATAGAAATAGAATGAAATTGAATTCTAATAAAAAAGACTAGAATAGAAAAAAACAATAGAACAACATATAAAAAACATCTTCCGGAATTGGAATTTGGTACAGAATGAATTTGAATTTGAATAGAAAAGATTAGAATAGAATATATTATATATTTTTTTCTATTCTGTTCATTTGTTTTTGCATGCTATGCTTATTTTCTATTCTATTTGAATCTTTTCTATTGGAATTCTATTTCATTCTATATGAAATTCGAATTTAGCAAAATGGTTATATATAGTTTACTTTTTCAAATTCGGTCAAATTTTTTTCGAATGCGGTAGAATTTTTTCGAATTTGATAGTTTTTTTTCGAATGCGGTAGAATTTTTTCGAATTTGATAGTTTTTTCAAATGCGGTCAAATTATTTTGAATACGAAAACGAATTTAGTTAAATAACGAACCAAAACTAAACTAAACTAAACAAATGTTTTCATCCTGCACATGTCTAACACCAAGCGGCACTGGGGCCTTTAGTAGGTTCCATTGGAGTGTTTATGTTGGAGAAGATTTGTACTCCAAACAAGGGTGACCTAAAGCAGGCAGCCAACAACCAGTAAGGATTAAGTAAATCAGTTGGCCAGAAACCTCCCACCATCAGCAGGTCTGTTGGTTTCTGGAGATTCCTCGATGGCCAGCAAAAGGGTCCTCTTTCTCAAGCCAGCTTCCTACTACTGTAACTGTTGGTCTTCTGCTTGAGTGTCAGGAAACAACAGTCACCTCTCACCAACAGGATATTGGACTGCATGAATAGCTTTAACACTGGACATCAGCTTTCCAACAGTAGCACCGCAGTGGAAGCCTGTGGTCCTCTGGAGCTCTATATGGCAGCAGGCAGTCTTTGGGCACATGTGGCCTTGAAGCACCTAACATACTCACCTCGCCTGCATAGAAGCCATGTTGTAACACAACGTGAAGTCCTCTGTTGAACTCTATTGGCACTTCTGCTTTTCCTACGGGTCCCGCACATCAAGGGGACACTTAATGTGTCCTCTAGCACACTTGTTCACCATGCAGGTCCCCAGTTCTGCCATGTATGGGCAGAGGTGTATGTATGTATGTATGGGCAGAGGCAGATTGAGGTGTATCTCCCAGGCATCCACAACTCTTCTCTTGGCCCAAGGGCCAATAAGAAGTTCTCTTTCCCAGGGTTGGCTTTCCTGACTGCACTGGCTGGCAATTAGGCTCCTAGTGTCCTCACCTCTCTTCCTGGCTTTTCTTCAAAGAGGATGGAGAGAGAAAAAAAGTTTTGTGCAACCCTGGGGGTTCAAGCACCCTACTGGGCAAAATGTAAAAAGCCCAGCTGGCGCTACATCAGCTTACAGTAAATCTCGCTGTGTCCATTCATTAGCGGGGGACCAACTTTCAGGCATCTCACACTGCATGTTGCTGAGTTCATGATGGCATTTCTCCAATTTGAGAGCCCCTAATCAGTGGTGGCTGGTGCTCTACTGATCGGGGTGGGGCGGCAGACAGACTTGACTACAGACCCCCCCCATCGCTCCAGACCGCCACCCCACATTAACCCCCCTCGTCGCTGTAGCCCGCCACCGCACACCATTGACAACACTGCCCAGCCCCCTCACCCCAGTTTCAGGCTTGCCCTCTCGCCCACCAGGCCCCCATCAGCCCCGCACTTACCCCGTGTAGAGCGTTGAGACAAACCATGTGCCACTGACAGGGGTGCTTACAATGATCAGATTTCATTTATTCCCATAAAACCTTTAGCCCAAAAGAAAAAAAACTGATGTAACTACTTGTGTAAATGCAGTGTTAGCTGGAATTTGGTTTCTATTTGTTAGTGTATCTAGATCTGCTAGCCCAAACTGACAATGCTGCAGTCCAAAGATGTCTCTGTGCTCCTTCATCCAGAGTAGGGGGGGGGTGTGCTCTGTCTCTTGCGTACAATACAGCATACATTGCATAAACAACGATATACAGTACAAGATGAGATAATAAAAACTTACTTTTTAAGTTCTCTAAGGGGTGATGGCGATAGATTGCGAAAAACATGACTTGCTTCCTGCAATGTGTTGAAAAGAATGGTGGATGGTTCACATCCTGCCAAGATTCTACCCAGAATTCCCTGCTTGCTGACAACTTCCTTATTCACACATACAATAAACAATTAAACAGAACTGCAGCAATACCAAAAAGGAACGCTAGATGGAGCCTGCACACCACATATGATTGTCTTAAGTAAATTACACATTTTGCATGTAAATTTAACAACACAGGTACAAATAACCACTATAAAACATCTGGTGGACAGAACAGGGGGGGGGGGGCGCTCTAATACCGGAGGTGTGTTGCTTGCCAGATCACCAGGTGAAAGCAGAGAGGGAAAAAGCCTAAAAATAAAGAAAACTAACGCAGCCATTTGCAGCATCTAATGATTGGTAAGCTGCAATGTATTACATGTTCGCTTTTGGGTTTAACACCCACCGATCTACATGGTGAACGAGCCTCTCATTTGATTTGTTAGGCAGTTTTCCTTGTCAAAAGAAGTTTATTGAGTATACAATATTATAGAGATACATAAAGTAAGTTTACAAGGATCTATAAAGTAAGCTCATTGTTTTACAGTAGGGTTTATATAGGTAAATATCATGAAATTTCAAATATTAAACATTGGGTTCACGTAAACCTAAATTAAAGATATATATCATTTCCTTAGTTACTTTTGTAGGTATTTAAATGATTTATACCTACTATACATATTGTTTACAAGTAGAGTGTATATAGGTCAAATAAATTCTGATAATGAGCTTTAATCGTAAGGTGGAGAAAAGGAAAGAGAAAGAAGAAAAAGGGTTGAAAGGTAGAGGTATGGTCCACAAGGTTGTCCCGCTCGTCAGTTTATTATTCTTTTTAGTTCTCTTTGAAGCCTTAGAATGGGTGTCTCTGTAAGTCATTTAATCTGTTACCATGGCAACAGGACAGAGTCATTGAAGTTTGACAGGAACTGTTGTTTTATCCAAGGATGCCAAAGTGTTAGGCAGTTTTCAATGCAAACTTTATTTCCATTTGGGGTGCAGTTCAATCTAATAATTCGACATAAGGATTTGATATCGATCTAACATTACACAATATGAGGTTCAGGTGGAGTTTGGTATAACTGGTCAATTACAAAAGTGACCATTTTTCTTTTCTTTTTTTTTTTTCTTACAGTTTTTACATTCAGAAACAGATATTGAATATTCCACCATCGCACATACCCACCATGGAAGAAGGCGAGATTTTGTTGATGGTGATGGTGATGGCTACGGAGACAATGTCAGTTACGCTGCTATAAAACGCTAAAAATACACAACAAATCTTTCGTAAGGAGAAAATGGACACTTTACAAAGAGATACATTTTATATATATATACATATATATATATATATATATATATACACACCAACCGGACACTTTATTAGGTACACCTTGCTAGTACCGGATTGGACCTGCTTTTGCCTGTAGATCTGCCTTCATTCTTCGTGGTATAGATTCAACAAGGTGTTGGAAACATCCCTCAGAGATCTTGGTCCAAATTGACATGATGGCATCTCGCAGTTGCTGCAGATTTGTCAGTTGCACATCCATGAAGGGAATCTCCCCTTCCACAAAAGGTGCTCTATTGGATGAGATCTGGTGAGTGTGGAGGCCATTGGAGTACAGTGACCTCATTGTCCAGTGGTGAGATGATTGGAGCTTTGTGACATGGTGCATTATCCTGCTGGAAGGAGCCATCAGAAGGTACATTGTAGTCCTAAAGGGATGGACATGGTCAGCAACAATCCTCAGGTAGCCCGTGGTGTTTAAACGATCCTCAATTGGTACTAAGGGGCCCAAAGTGTGCCAAGAAAATATCCCCCCCACACCATTACACCACCACCACCAGCCTGAACCGGTGATACAAAGCAGGATGGATCCATTCATGTTTTCTCCATTCAGACCCCACCATCTAAATGTTGCAGCAGAAAAATCGAGACTCATCAGACCAGGCAACGTTTTTCCGATCTTCTGTTGTCCAATTTTAGTGATCCTGTGTGAATTGTAGCCTCAGTATCCTGTTTTTAGCCAACAGGAGCGGCACCCGATGTGATCTTCTGTCGCTGTAGCCCATCTGCTTCAAGGTTTGATGTGTTGTGCATTCATTGATGGTATTCTGCATACCTTGGATATAACGAGTGGTTATTTGAGTTACTGTTGCCTTTCTATCATCTGGAACCAGTCTGCCCATTCTCCTCTGACCTCTGACATCATCAAGGTATTTTCCTCCACACAACTGCCGCTCACTGGATATTTTATCTTTTTTGGGCCGTTCTCTGTAAACCTGAGAGATGGTTGTGTGTGAAAATCCCAGTAGATCAGCCGTTTTTGAAATACTCAGACCAGCCCGTCTGGCACCAACAACCATGCCACGTTCAAAGTCACTTAAATCCCCTTTCTTCTCCATTCTGATGCTCGGTTTGAACTTCAGCAAGTCATCTTCACCATGTCTACATGCCTAAATGCATTGAGTTGCTGCCATATATATATATAGTCTCTATTGCTCTCTCTCTATATTTACTATATATATAGATATATATCTATATAGATATCTATAGATCTATATATATAGATCTATAGATATCTATATAGATATATATCTATATCTATATAGATATCTAAAGATCTATATATAGATCTATAGATCTATATAAAGATCTATAGATATCTATATCTATATATCTATATAGATAGATATATATATCTATATCTATATAGTTATAGATATATATAGTAAATAGAGAGAGAGAGAGAGCAATAGAGACTATATAGATGTTGCCACCTTTATTTACTTTGTAACAATTTTCTATATTTTTCTGATTATTAAGTCAATACAATACAAAAATAAAACACATGTTTCTGAATAAATATCTTTGATCATGCTGTTTTTCAAATTCAAAGAGTAACTCCACTTTTGTTGAGGGAAAAAAAAACACTCCCCTCTGGGTGATCTATGTCTATTGCAAGGATTATAACAAACTTTGTTGCAGATTCCTACCTTATGTTATTTTGACGAAATAGCTGTTTGTTTGTCTGTGTCCATGTGCAAAATGAATGTGAATGGGAGTGACTGTATAATTATCAATCAGCTGCGGCACCTGCAGGGCTCTAACGAGGAAAGTGGCAGGGTCTGCATCCCTTTAGACGTGATTTCCCTTTGGGAGTATCTCACCAAAAAATTGCATTTTTGTTGCAGAGGATGCCCAAAATCTGACTTGTATCTTAGTGCAGTCTTCTGGGGAAATCAGTGAGCCAATCACAGAAGCAGGAAATTTTCAGGGGGGGTGTTCTGTACATCATCTGTGTACAGAGCGCCTCCAGGTGGTCATATTGTATTTTACAGAAAATGACAGAGGCTGCAGATTGAAAAGGAAAGGAAATTTTTAATACCATTAAATTACAATATGACTTGTGTCGCAATTGTAGTCGCTATATAATTTTTTTTTTTTTTTTATTTGCTATTTTTTTCCCACAAAATTGGAGTTACCTTATAAAATATAAAGTAATGCAATCTGATAAGATTGGCATCATGCATCGCACTGAACCTCCGCTTGCCAGAGATGTGTGACTGATCTATTTTAAATTAGAATTCTACCTGCCTGAGTTCTGATTTTAGATCCGGAGCCTTTTATCAACTATCTTAAAGAGAAAAACAAAGCCATGTGATTTTTTTTTCTTGTCACATGGTAAATCCAGGAAACCCCGCCCCTTGTATATAACAGCTGTCAATCACTGGACTTTCTATTCAAAGCGTGCCAAGTGAACAGGCGCAACGTGTCATGGCAGCAGTGTTTTTTCTTTTCTTGGCGGACGTGGATCTGCATCACTGGACAATATGACGGATGATGGATTTACAACAGGGGACATTTTTTGTGATTTTTTTTTTTTTTTAATAAAAGACTTGTCAAACTGGGTGTCTTTATTTCTATGGTTACAACAATTTTTTTTGACACTTTTTTTTTTTTTTTTGACACCTTCCTGGGCCATCCAGGCTACATGTTCAGATTAAGGGCCTGTTATTGATTTTTACGGGGACCTCATGCATTTATTTATTTTTTTATTTACATTGAGGTTCCCCCTAAAATCTATACCAGGCCCAAAAGGGCATTTTATGTATTTCCTCGGGGACCTTATATATTTTTAATTATTATAATTTTTTTTTTTTGCAAGAAGTACCCTCTTTAACCGCTTCAGCCCCGGAGGATTTTACCCCCTTCCTGACCAGAGCACTTTTTGCCATTCGGCACTGCGTCGCTTTAACTGACAATTGCGCGGTCGTGCGACGTTGCACCCAAACAAAGTTGACATCCTTTTTTCCCCCAGAAATAGAGCTTTCTTTTGGTGGTATTTGATCACCTCTGCGTTTTTTTTTTTTTTTTGCGCTATAAACAAACAAAGAGCGACACTTTTGAAAAAAACGCAATATCTTTTTACTTTTTGCTATAATAAATATCCCCCAAAAATATATAAAAAAAACTATATTTTTCCTCAGTTTAGGGCGATATGTATTCTTCTACATATTTTTGGTAAAAAAAAATGGCAATAAGCGTATATTGATTGGTTTGCGCAAAAGTTATAGCGTCTACAAAATAGGGGATAGATTTATGGCATTTTTATTATTAATTTTTTTTTTACTAGTAGCTGGAAACCACGATCTGTCATCTCCTATAGTCAGTCCCCTCCCCCCACAGTTAGAACACACACTAGGGAACACAGTTAACCTCTTGATCACCCCCTAGTGTTTAAGCGGAGTTCCTCTGAAAAAAAAAATTTTTAAGTCAGCAGCTGACTTTTAATATAAGGACACTTACCTGTCCAGGGATCCCGCAATGCCGGCACCCAAAGCGGATCTGTCCCTCAGCTCTCGGGTGGAGGCGCCGGCATCTTCGGTAAGGGAATCAGGAAGTGTAGCCTTGCGGTTTCACTTCCTGGCTCCCTACTGCGCATGCGCGAGTCGCATAGCTCCCAACTGTCCCTGATTTCGAGGGACTGTCCCTGATTTGGAGCAATGTCCCTCTGTCCCTTATTCCTCCTCATTTGTCCCTCATTTTGGTCTGATCTATATATATAAAATGCACTTTTTATCTATCAAAAAGTGTTTCCCAGCACTAAACCTTTCATCTGATTTCTAAATGGCTGCATTTGTAAATTTCAAAAGCCAATATAAAGCGATAGTAGTGGTAAAAAAAAGCACTTAAGGGTTTAACCAATCTTGTTTTTTTGTACAATTCTCCTTTAAGGGGGCGTGGCAAGGGGTGTGTCCTATGCCTGCATACTTTTGCTGATAGGTGTCCCTCATTCCCATCTCAAAAAAGTTGGGAGGTATGGAGTCGCCCTGCACGATCCCACTGGTCCCTGCTGTCTTCTGGGTCCTGTGTGTCTCCCAGAAGACAGAAGGGGGCATGAAGTAGGCACCGGACGTGGCGTAGGTCCTACCTATGCCTGGAAGTGGGAGCAAATACCTGGATTACACAGGTAGCTGCTCCCTCCTACCCCCTGAAAGGTGCCAAATGTGACACCGGAGGGGGGAGGATTCCGAAAAGTTAAATTTTTGGGTGGAACTCCGCTTTAACCCCTTCCCTGCCAGTGACATTTACACAGTAATCAGTGCATTTTATTAGCACTAATCGCTGTATAAATGCCAATGGTTCCAAAAATGTGTCAAAAGTGTCCAATCTGTCTGTCATAATGTCGCAGTCCCGATAAAAATCGCAGATTTAATAAAAATAATAATAACAATAAAAATGCCATAAATCAATCCCATAGTTTGTAGACGCTATAACTTTTGTGCAAACCAATCAATATACGCTTGTGATTTTTATTACCAAAAATATGTAGAAGAATACATATCGGCCTAAACTGAGAAAAAAATTTACTTTAAAAAAAAAAAAAATTGGGGATATTTATTATAGCAAAAAGTACAAAATATTGCGTTTTTTTCAAAAATGTCGCTCTTTTTTTGTTTATATCGCAAAAAATAAAAACCGCAGAGGTGATCAAATACCACCAAAAGAAAGCTCTATTTGTGGGGAAAAAAGGACGTCAATTTTGTTTGGGTACAGCGTCGCAAAAAATGGCCTGGTCATTGAGCAGCCAAATTTTCTGGGGCTGAAGTGGTTAAACAGCACACAAACCCCATCTAATTGCCCCACTAAATCCATAGCAGACGCTTAGGGTGTGCTTTTAGAAAAGAAAAACACATTTTGAAACTCTGGTCTCCGTCCGTGTCCTCCTCCGGTCCCCCACTGTGTCCTCCTCTGGGTCCCCCTCTGTGTCCTCCCCTGGGTCCTACGTGTCCTCCTCCGGCCCCCCTACTGCTGCACTGATCACACCCGACTGTCCCCCGTATCCTCCTCTGGCTCCCCGGGTCGTCTTTGTCCTCCTCCGGTCCCCCTCTGTGTCCTCCCCTGGATCCTACGTGTCCTCCTCCGGTCCCCCACTGTGTCCTCCTCTGGGTCCCCCTCTGTGTCCTCCCCTGGGTCCTACGTGTCCTCCTCCGGCCCCCCACCGCTGCACCGATCATACCCGGCTGTCCCTGTATCCTCCTCTGGCTCCCCGGGTCCTCTTTGTCCTCCTCTGGTCCCTGTCTGTGTCCTTCTCTGATCCCCATCCGTGTCCTTCTCCGATCCCCGTCTGTGTCCTCCTCCGATCCCCGTCTGTGTCCTCCTCCGCTCCCCATCTGTCTCCTCCTCAGGTCCCGTCCGTGTCCTCCTCCGGTCCTGTCCGTGTCCTCCTCCGGTCCCCGTCCATGTCCTCCTCCGGTCCCCGTCCGTGTCCTCCTCCGGTCCACGTCCATGTCCTCCTCTGATCCCCATTCGTGTCCTCCTCCGATCCCTGTCTGTGTCCTCCTCCGATCCCCATCTGTGTCCTCCTCTGGTCCCCTTCTGTGTCCTCCTCTGGTCCCCGTCCGTGTCCTCCTCTGGTCCCCGTCCGTGTCCTCCTCCGGTCCCCCTCTGTGTCCTCCTCCAGTCTCCGTCTGTGTCCTCCTCTGGTCCCCGTCCGTGTCCTCCTCCGGTCCCCCTCTGTGTCCTCCTCTGGTCCCCGTCCGTGTCCTCCTCCGGTCCCCATCTGTGTCCTCCTCCAGTCTCCGTCCGTGTCCTCCTCTGGTCCCCGTCCGTGTCCTCCTCCGGTCCCCATCTGTGTCCTCCTCCAGTCTCCGTCTGTGTCCTCCTCTGGGTCCCCCTCTGTGCTGCCCGGGTCCTCTGTGTCCTCCTCTGGTCCCCCACCCCCTTCCAGATCTGTTAGGATGGAGAGCGGAGGAAGGAGCCGGTAAATATGTCATTTACCGTCTCCTTCCTTTTCTGAATGCACAGAGTCAGTGATCACTGCCTCTGTCCATTCATAACTGAGCATCGTAAACTGTGTTCATCACTTCCCTTTCTCAGCAGCCTCAGCTGCACTGAAGCTTTACCTCATGTACTAAGCTCTGGAACAACCGTACTTGCAGAATGCACAGTCTATTTACCTTCACCAAATCAACTCCTGTGAGTATAGGTCTACTTTAACCACTTACCCACCGGGCAAATACCAGCACTCATTTCCTACATGTAAAAATCATATAATTTGTTTGGTAGAAAATTACTCAGAACCCCCAAACAAGATATATGTATATTTTTTAGCAGAGACTCTAGGGAATAAAATGGCGGTCATTGCAACTTTTTTTGACACACGGTATTTACACAGCAATTTTTCAAACGTTTTTGGAAAAAAAAATGTCATGAAAAAAAAAAAAACAGGATGGTTCTATTCTTTCTATTTTATTCTGTTCTATTCTATTTTTTTATTCTATTCTATTCTATTCTTTTTTTCCATTCCATTCTTCTCTATTCTATTCTTTTCTTATGTATACAAATTCAAATTTATTCTATTTAAAATTTAAATTTCAGAAGATGGTTATATTATTTCTATTTTGTGTATGCCTGCCCAAAAACAACTATGCTCTGCGCCTAGTACGATATATCCCGCAGAATGTGTGCAGCACAAAAATAAATGAATAAATCAGTAAATCAATAGCAGCTACTTAAATAACAGTCAAAAATGATGATAATGAGCAATAAAGAACAAATTAAATAAATAAAGTCATTTCAATACTGCAGCAGCGCTTGTGCGCCCCCAAATCAATAGGGTCCACTTCACAGTGAAAATGCCTTGAGTTCAAGTGGAATCAGTGGTGAGAATCCTACTGCCAAATATTGTTGTTATTCTGTGAGGTTAATTAGTCCTTTCACCAAGTGATACACCACGTGCGGGAACCCCAATGAAAACGCACTCACCAGAAATCCAACCAATATGAGCCTTGAATGATAATAATAGTAGGTCTGCACCACCTTCCAAACGACCACCAGATGTCGGTCTTACTCTTGGTGGCTCCAATAAGATATGTGGGAGAAATGGAATGTCCACATAGTGTGATATTGCTAAAACACTTTATTTAAAACATCCCATCATCCCCCTTAAAAACATGCGTACCAGAGAAACAATAAAAAGGAGCAAATATTTAAAAGTGCACTGTGCCTGTAGCGTCCTCCAATCGAGAAAGGTGACAGGGGCGTTCGCTGTGTGAGATTACAGCCACACGCTTCCTGGTTACTACGTGATCGTTGGAGCGCATACGTCACTTCCGGTGCGTCACGTCCCTGACGTTTCGTCACTACCTGGACTTCTTCTGAGGCCCTTTCCGATGGAAAAAAAACAATATCTGAACGATGCCTGCAGCTGCACCCACTATTCAGATATCACCACTGAAAGACCAGGACGTCATATGACGGCCAGCGGTGGGCAAGTGGTTAACCACTTTAGCCCCGGAAGAATTGGTTGCCCAATGAAAGGACCTTTTTTTGAGATTCGGCACTGCGTCCCTTTAACTGACAATTTCGCGGACGCGTGACGTTGTACCCAAACAAAATTGACGTCCTTTTTTCACCACATATAGAGCTTTGTTTTGATGGTATTTGATCACCTCTGCGGTTTTTATTTTTTGCGCTATAAACAAAAGAAAAGCGACAATTTTGAAAAAAAAACACAATATTTTTTACTTTTTGCTATAATAAATATCCCCAATTTAAAAAAATAACTATTTTTTCTTCTGTTTAGGCCGATATGTATTCTTCTACATATTTTTGGTAAAAAAAAATCGCATTAAGCGTATATTGATTGCTTTGCGCATTATCGTGTCTACGAAATAGGGAGTAATTTTATGGCATTTTTAATATTTTTTTTTTTTACTAGTAATGGCGGCGATCTGTGATTTTTATCGTGACTGCGACATTATGGCGGACACATCGGACACTTTTGACACCATTTTGGGACCATTGTCATTTATACAGCGATCAGTGCTACAAATACAAACAAGATATTTGGGGGGCACACTCTAAAAAATGCATTAAAGATGGTGCAGCCATAAGACCATACAGTAGAAGAAAATATTACAGCGCACACATGCAAAAAAGACATTTACCACAAGCAAGGCTAGTTTAAAACACCTAAGCATTTCTAGAAAAACATTATCAAAAAATATGGGGATTTGGTCACACCATATTGCTATATGGTGCTAAGCCCACTTACTGTGACAAAGTACCCCATAATCAGTGGGTCCTACACTATCCATGGAGTGGTACCTTTAATTAGTGTCCACTTGTGTCATAGGTGGAGACCTTATGATTCTCCCATTTAGAAGAGTGTAATGATCTCATGGTTCAGAGATGCAGGTTCTCCCACTCCATGGATAGTGCAGGACCCACTGATTATGGGGTACTTTGTCGCAGTAAGTGGGCTTAGCACCATATAGCAATATGGTGTGACCAAATCCCCATATTTTTTGATAATGTTTTTGTAGAAATGCTTAGGTGTTTTAAACTAGCCTTGCTTGAGGTAAATGTCTTTTTTGCATGTGTGCGCTGTAATATTTTCTTCTTCAGTGCTACAAATATTCACTGATTACTGTGTAAATGACACTGACAGGGAAGGGGTTAAACACCAGGGGGCGATCAAGGGGTTAAGTGTGTCCTAGGGAGTGATTCTAACTGTGGGGGGGGGTGGACTAACAGTGACATGACAGCGATCACGGCTCCCGATCACAGGGAGCAGTAGATCACTGTCCTGTCACTAGGCAAAACAGGGAAATGCCTTGTTTACATAGGCATCTCGGCGTCCTGTCCCTTCGTGACACGAATGCGGGACACCGGCGAACATCGAATTCCCGGGATCCGCGAGCAAATGCCCGAGGCACGCCGATATATGTCGGCAGAATGGCACGGGCAGGCAAATGGACGTACCTGTACGTCCCTTTGAATTTTACGCCCGGCGGGCGCAAAGGGACTTACAGGTACGCCCATTTGCCTGCCTGCGCCATTCTGCCGACGTATATCGGCGTGCGGCGGACAGGAAGTGGTTAATATAAAAATAAAGAAATTCTTCAAATACTAACCAGAATGTTTAAAAAGGTTTTTCCTTCTTAACATTAGATACACTTTGTATTTAAAATATTTTTGTTAACCTTGTACTTATATGATTGTACTTTGTCCTTTCTATTTGATTTTTTTCAATAAAAACAATTGAAACGAAATTAAAAAAATCTTGCGAAGAATGAAACCCGCTTGTTCAAATCTCTGGACTTTCCTTTATTCGCTCATCTTTGGAAGTAAACAAGATTCATACTGCAGAGAAGTGTTGTGTTATACTTGATTGCAACAGAAAGCGTTGATGGGGAAGAAGTGGAGGGGGGGAAGGGGGAGAATAATTTAATATATAAAAAAAAAAAGAGAACTATTATTTTCTGGATATCTATTCCGTCACAAACTGAATGTCAGTACAGTATACAGTGGCAGACAAATGTAAATGACCATGTGTGGGTGACTGAGGAAATTACGTAAAACAAGAAGAAGATACAATTTATTTAGAACATTGTGGTGGACCAACTTACTGTTTAGACTCTAGAGAAGACAAGTAAGACAAGTAAGTACCAACCTGATTTCATTCTTTTTTTTATTGTTTAAAGTGTTACCGGTTTTCAGTTGTGTTAACTTTGACAATTTTATTTACAAAAAGAAAAATGCTTGGAAACTTTTTTTTAAGATTTCAGCCAATGAACATGTTGAATCAGGTTGCGCATTGTTAATCAATGGTGTGCTAAAGCTTCATATCAAAATATGCTATAATAATAGATACCAAAACATGCTATAATAATAGGGACTCTAGGGATGAATGGAGTGAGTGCAGTAAACTGATTTTGCTGAAAAATTTCAAAATTCACAGAAATGGGATCTCTCAATCTCGCTCTCTGAGTATAGAAGAAAGTGACTTGGAAATTTTTTTTTTTGTATTTGTGATTTTATCCTTGTTTGTGTATTGAATCGTTATTTCTACTGTGACTTCAAATTTTTATTTTTACTTTTTTCACGGTCTCATGTGTCTTGCTTTCGAATAAATTACCGCATTTATCGGCGCATAGCACGCACCTTAATTTTAAGAGGGAATTTAAAGCAAAATAAGGGTCAGTGCTCATCAATGCAGCCTTATCAGTGCCCATCTGCAACCTTGTCCATCATTGCAGCATGATCAGTGCCCATTATTGTAATCTGATCAGTGCCCATCTACAGCCTTGCCCATCATTGCAGCATGATCAGTGCCCATTATTGTAATCTGATCAGTGCCCATCTACAGCCTTGCCCATCATTGCAGCATGATCAGTGCCCATCTGCAGCCTTGCCCATCATTGCAGCATGATCAGTGCCCATCATTGTAGTCTGATCAGTGCCCATCTACAGGCTTGCCCATCATTGCATCATGATCAGTGCCCATCTGCAGCCTTGCCCATCACTGCAGCATGATCAGTGCCCATCATTGCAGTCTGATCAGTGCCCATCTACAGCCTTGCCCATCATTGCAGTCTGATTGGTGCCCATCTACAGCCTTGCCCATCATTGCAGCATGATCAGTGCCCATCTACAGCCTTGCCCATCATTGCAGCATGATCAGTGCCCATCTGCAGCCTTGCCCATCATTGCAGCATGATCAGTGCCCATCTGCAGCCTTGCCCATCATTGCAGCATGATCAGTGCCCATCATTGCAGTCTGATCAGTGCCCATCTACAGCCTTGCCCATCATTGCAGCCTGATTAGTGCCCATCTGCAGCCTTGCCCATCATTGCAGCATGATCAGTGCCCATCTGCAGCCTTGCCCATCATTGCAGCATGATCAGTGCCCATCATTGCAGTCTGATCAGTGCCCATCTGCAGCCTTGCCCATCATTACAGTATGATCAGTGCCCATCTAAAGCCTTGCCCATCATTGCAGCATGATCAGTGCCCATGTGCAGCCTTGCTCATCATTGAAGCATGATCAGTGCCCATCTGCAGCCTTGCCCATCATTGCAGCATGATCAGTGCCCATCATTGCAGCATGATCAGTGCCCATGTGCAGCCTTGCTCATCATTGCAGCATGATCAGGGCCCATCTGCAGCCTTGCCCATTTTTGCAGCATGATCAGTGCCCATCTTTGCCGCCTTGCCCCTCTTTGCAGTATTATCAGTGCGCATCTGCAGCCTTGTTATTGCCGAAATAGACAGAGCCGGATCTCCTGTGTACTCGGCTCGGCTCGCAGTCCCGCCCCTTGGCCGGACACCTATGATGGACATAACACTGGTCCAATGGCGGGACGTCAATGCTAGGAGGCAGGACTGGGTGTGACTGTGAGCAGAGCTGAGTACACAGGAGATTCGGCTCTGTCTACTTCGGCGGCGCCCGTTCCCTTCTTCCCCTCCAAGGCAGCTGTTCGGCGTATAACATGCAAACACACAATTTTCCCCTGATGTTAAGGGGGGAAAAGTGCGTGTTATACGCCAATAAATATGGTAAAAAAAATAAATTTCACTCATCCCTTATAACCTATAATGAATTTTCAGTTATAGGTAATTATAATTTGTATAGCAAGAGAGGGATACAGAGAGGGATTGCTGCACTTAAAATTGAATGAAAGAATCAAAAAGTCTCAAACAAAATGTACTATTGGGTGTTATTTACGAAGGGCAAATCCACTTTGCACTGCAAGTGCACTTGGAAGTGCAGTCGCTGTAGATCTGAGGGGAAGATCTGAAATGAGAGGAAGCTCTGCTGATTTTATCATCCAATTGTGTGCAAGCTAAAATGCTGTTTTTTATTTTCCTTGCATGTCCCCCTCGGATCTACAGTGACTGCACTTTCAAGTGTACTTTCAGTGCACTTGTAGTGCAAAGTGGATTTGCCTTTAGTAAATAACCCCCATAGTGTTCTGATTTAAGTGCAGCAATCCCTCTCTGTTTTTTCTATATATGGCCCTTAGGAAGGCCTGATTGACTTGCACTATTATTAATTACTGATGTGAACTTTACCCTGTTTGCTCAATTATATGTGTATATATATATATATATATATATATATATATATATATATATATATACATACATTATCTCATAAAAGTGAGTACACCCCTCACGTTTTTGAAAATCTTTTCTTCTATCTTTTCATGTGACAACACTGAAGAAATGACACTTTGCTACAATGTAAAGTAGTGAGTGTACAGCTTGTATAACAGTGTACATTTGCTGTCCCCTCAAAATAACTCAACACACAGCCATTAATGTCTAAACCGCTGACAGCAAAAAAATCCATGTCTTTATGGACCTTGCTTTGTGCAGTGGTGCGCAGTCATGTAGGAACAGGAAGGGGCCATCTCCAAACTGTTCCCACAAAGTTGGGAACATGAAATTGTCCAAAATGTCTTGGTATGCTGACGCCTTAAGAGTTCCCTTCACTGGAACTAAGGGGCCCAACCTCTGAAAAACAACCCCACGCCATAATCCCCCCTCCACCAAATGATTTGAACCAGTGCACAAAGCAAGGTCCATAAAGACATGTATGAGCGAGTTTAGGGTGGAGGAACTTGACTGGCCTTCACAGAGTCCTGACCTCAGCCCTATAGAACACCATTGGGATGAATTAGAGTGGAGACTGTGAGCCAGGCCTTCTCGTCCAACATCAGTACCTGACCTCACAAATGCGCTTCTGGAAGAATGGTCAACATTCCCATAGACACCCTCCTAAACCTTGTGGACAGCCTTCCCAGAAGAGTTGAAGCTGTTGTGGCTGCAAAGGGTGGGCCAACTCAATATTGAACCGTACGGACTAATGCCCCGTACACACGGTCGGACTTTGTTCAGACATTCCGACAACAAAATCCCAGAATTTTTTCCGACGGATGTTGGCTCAAACTTGTCTTGCATACACACGGTCACACAAAGTTGTCGTAAAATCCGATCGTTCTAAACGCGGTGACGTAAAACACGTATAAACGGGGCAGTGGCCAATAGCTTTCATCTCTTTATTTATTCTGAGCATGCGTGGCACTTTGTCCGTCGGATTTGTGTACACACAATAGGAATTTCCGACAACGGATTTTGTTGTCGGAAAATTTTATAGCCTGCTCTCAAACTTTGTGTGTCGGAAAATCCGATGGAAAATGTGTGATGGAGCCCACACACGGTCGGATTTTCAGACAACAAGGTCCTATCACACATTTTCCATCGGAAAATCTGACCGTGTGTACTGAAATGTCATTAAAAATCAAGGCAGGCGTCCCAATACTTTTGGTATATAGTATATATATATATATATATATATATATGTAAGAAGGCTGGCCGCAGGCTAGACGGCATTTGTAGGAGGAGTCTGAGGGGTATTTATCCCTCCTCCTCTGTCTGTTCCGGCATCGGCTCGTATTCTGGGTTGATGCAGCCGATGCACGTCACTTCTGGCTTCCCTGCAGATCGGCAGTCAGCTGTAGCAGTAGTGGTGGTTCCTGTCCCGGTGCTCACGCTGGGCACCATCGGGGGGACCACCTGCCCGTCCAACATTCATCCCAGTGCTTAAATCTGGCATCAAGGGGGCCGTCCACCCGATTCTCCTGATGCTTACGGGGTGGGGGGGGTCCGTCCACCCACCCTCCCACTTCACCCAGGGCTCCATCCATCTGACATCATCGGGGGCACCCGCTCGCTTCTCCCAGTGTTCCGCCGGGGGGGGCAGCTGCCTGACCACACAAAGGGCTCACGCCGGCATCATCAGAGGGAGGGCCACCCGCTCACTTCTCCCCATGCTCACGCCGGGGACATGGGGGGGCGCTCACTCCTTCCGCTCACACTTCCCGCTCACCAGGCAGCATGGGGGGGAGCGTCCACCCACCCTGCTTACTCCTCCCGGTGCTCACGCCAGGCATCAGAGAGGAGTGGGGTTAGCTGTTTGTCCTGCAATGGATGGGCGGGGGGCTGCTTGCAGCACAGCAGGTTATGCCATTTCTATTCAATCGACTGGTCCAGGTTCATCCCATCACCAGCTTCTCAGTAAAATACCAGTGTGGACATGTTTGGCTTAATATGTCCTGGCATGGCTCTGTGAGCCGTGGGAGTGTGTTCCGTCAGTAGCGTGTTCCGTCAGTAGCGTGTTTCTGTCATAGCGGTTTCTGTCATTAGCATGTTTCTGTCATAGCAGTTCTGTCATTAGCATGTTCTGTCACAACAGCTCGGTCAAGCAGTGTGTTCTGCCACAGCGGTTCTGTCAGCAGCATGTTCTGTCATAGTGGGTCTGTCATTAGCGTGTGTCTGTCATAGCGGTTCTGTTACTAGCGTGTTCTGTCATAGCGGTTCTGTCATTAGCGTGCTTCTGTTGCAGCGTGTTTCTGTCGCAGCGTGTTTCTGTCAAGCATGTCGGTGCCATGCAGGTTTGGAATACCTCATCGTACTTTTTTGCTCAGGTTCTTTGCATTCCTGGTTTCAGTTCGCTAGGGCTCCCATCTCAGGATCTGTCACGTCTACAGATCCATAGGGGCTGAGGTTTTGTTTTTAAATGATTGTTGACCTCAATCTTCTCGCCCGTATACCTTACATCAGTGTTTCTCAACTCCAGTCCTCAAGGCGCACCAACAGGTCATGTTTTCAGGATTTCCCTCAGATTAAACGGCTTTAGTAATTACTAAGGCAGTGAAACTGATCAAATGACCTGTGCAAAATAGTGGAAATCCTGAAAACATGACCTGTTGGTGCACCTTGAGGACTGGAGTTGAGAAACATTGCCTTACATCATACGATGCACGTTCATTTCATTACACCTGCACAACTACCCACCACAGTCTGTGGGTACACAAGCCCTGAGTGTTCAGTTTCAACAATCTGTGTTTGCACAGCAGGTTACTTGGACTCACAAACTTCATACACTAGGGTGGGGGTCATCATCAGATTCATTCAGGCGCTGTGGTCTCATCATCACTGCTCATGTTCTCACACTTGGGTAGGCACAGAGGGGGTTGTGTTTTCTGTCATAGCGTGTTTCCATCATAGCGTGCTCTGTCCTAGCGTGTTTCAGTCATAGCATGTCTCAGTCGTAACGTGTCTCAGTCAGTCGTAGCGTGTTCCAGTCTTAGCATGTTCCAGTCGTAGCGTGTTCCAGTCACAGCGTGTTCCAGTCGTAGCGGTCATATCGTAGCATGTTCTATATATATATATATATATATATATATATATAAAATATTTTAAGCCTGAGCAACACATTCAAAAATTGAGACATTTAGACAAAAATGTCCCTTTTCTCTAAAACCATATTTTTTGTTTGTCACATGGCTATGTTAATCAACAAAGGATTTGGGTGGGTTTTAGGATAAGGATTGGCTTTATTTATGAAGAATGAAATAATATCTAGTATTCTTCTATCTCAAGGGTGTTTCTGGATGAATAGCATTCCAACTTGTCAAAGTCTTTGTGCAAATATGTCTGTGACCTCTCTCCTAGTCGGTGTGTGTTTGCCTGTCTTTATCCACCAAAATGTTAGGAATTCGTTTCATAGTAGAAATTGAAGAATCCTTAGTTCGTACAATACCTCAAGAAAAGTTGTTTATTCTTCAGAAAGATAAGCAAAGACAAGACTTACATAATGACAGCTGGTAACATATGGTAAGGTGAAGGCTTCGAACAGAGGAAGAGGTATCAGATGTTACATTCTCCTCCATAGTGTAGGGTTCCTTCCCTCTCTTCCTCACTAGCCATTCAACCCTCTTGGATTCTGTTTCATAATGTTATGTCAGCATTTCACTAGAGTAACACCCATTCTTGCATATGTGCTTATATGGCTTCAGTCTATAGTTAAGTTACATAACTCCACCCATTGTCCTGACATAGTAACTCAGAATAGTACCTACACAGCAAAATTACTTCTCTCTGTCCTCTGTCAGTGACCTTCAGAAACTAACATTACAATTACATTACAACATCCATGTGTTTCATATATTTTTCAGAAACTTTTATCACTTAAAATAGTAATAAACTCAAAATCTCTAACAATTTCCCAGCCAAGCCAATGATCACCTTGGCGATCACATGACCTTTGTATGCAATTGTATCAGTGCAGTACTGTGCAGGTAGACTCCATGGGATGGATTTACTGAATGCAATAGGCTGTTCACTGTGCAAAGGAATTTTCCATAGCTTATTGAAAGTGGTGAAAACTCACTTTCCAAAGAATACCCAATCACGTATATGAAAAAAAAAAAAAAATGCATGCATAGGGTTCAAAGATGGCAGTCCTCAGAGCTTCACCTCATTCACTAAGCTAAGTGCAAATTTCCTTGCAAAGTGAACAGCCTATTTGTTTATAGTAAACCAACCCCCATAACTACAAAACAATTGATAAGGATTCTAATGCCGCGTACACACGATCGGAAGTTCCGTCAGAAAAAACTTGGATGATTTTTCCGACGGAATTCCGCTCAAGCTTGGCCTTGCATACACGCGGTCACACAAAAGCTCTCTGAATGTCAAGAACGCGGTGACGTACAACACTACGACAAATCGAGGAAAATTAAGTTCAAGGCTTCCAAGCATGCGTCGAATTGTTTCCGAGCATGCATCGTTTTTTTGCGTGTCCGAATTGCATACAGACAAGCGCATTTTTGGATAGGAACTTTTCCCGACCGAAAAATAGAGAACCTGCTCTCAATCTTTTGCTGGCTGGAATTCTGCCAGCAAAAGACCGATGGAGCGTACACACGGTCGCATTTTCCGATAAAAAGCTCTCATCTGAGTTTTGCTGGCGGCATTTGCGATCGTGTGTACGTGTATATTTTGTAAGCCATACAAAGAAAAGTCAAAAATATATATCTTTTTTCCAACCTTTATTATCATGTAATGAATTGTGTTTTATATACTGTTACTTGAATTATGCAGTTTTTGTAATTTGTTATAATTATTATTTATTATATTTTGATAGGTGAAGCATCATTCAACTAAAACTAGGAGCGTACAACTTTTCACATTCGTTGGTTCACAGCTATTTCATGTGTCAGCATGAATGGGAAAAATATTTGTATCATTTTTCTTCTTCAAGGTAATGTGTCGTGTCTTATTTCTTATTGTCCTGCACTGCGAAACTGGAATGACATAGGGGATTTCATCCGGGTACTCCAGTTTCCTCCCACACTCCAAGGACATGCTGGTGGGCTAATTGTCTCCCGTTTAAATTGGCCCTAGTATGTGTATGTATGAATGTGAGTTAGGGACCTTAGATTATAAGCTGCTTGAGGGCAGGGGTTGATGTGAATGTACAATATATATATATATATATATATATATATATATATATATATATATATATATATATATATATACCTCGGATTGCAAGTAACGCAGTTAGTTAACGAGTGTTTCGCAATATGAGCTATTATTCTTTTTAAATCACTCGGTTTGTGAGTGTTGTCTCGCAAAACCAGCAGGATCCAAGCCTCTGCAGTGTGCAGTACCACATTTGGCCAGAGGTGCAGGGGGCGCCAGTGACACTCTGAGCCGTTCGGAACCATTCGGGTTTGTTCGGATGCACTCAGAAACACTCGGAAATACTCAGAAACACTCGGGAACTGAGCCTTTCCAAGGGTTTCCGAATGCTTCCGAGTGGTCTCTGAGTATTTCCGAGTCTCTCTGGTGCCCCCTCTGGTCACATGTGGTACTGCATGCAATAGAAGTCAATGTGGAACGAATTATCTTCGTTTCCTTTGACTTCTATGGGGAAACTCGCTTTGATATGCGAGTGCTTTGGATTACAAGCATTCTTCTGGAACGGATTATACTCGTAATCCAATATTCCACTATATATATAGATATATATAGATATATATAGATATCTATATATATCTATATATAGATATCTCTATATATAGATATATAGATATATATCTATAGATATATAGATATATATCTATATATATAGATATATAGATATATATCTATAGATATAGATATATATATATATGGGCGGCACAGTGGTGTAGTGGGTAGCACTCTCACCTAGCAGTAAGAAGGGTCGCTGGTTTGAATCCCGCCCACGACACTACCTGCCTGGAGTTTGCATGTTCTCCCTGTGTCTGCATGGGTTTCCTCCCACACTCCAAAGACATGCTGGTAGGTTAATTGGATCCTGTCTAAATTGACCCTAGTATGTATGAATGTGAGTTAGGGACCTTAGATTGTAAGCTCCTTTACATATATATTATATATAATATATATGTAAAGCGCTGCGCAAATTGACAGCGCTATATAAGTACCTGAAATAAATAAATAAATAAATATATAGTGGAACATTGGATTACGAGCATAATCCGTTCCAGAAGAATGCTTGTAATCCAAAGCACTCGCATATCAAAGTGAGGGGTGGACTTCGCCAAGCAGATCTGCCTGCTCAACGAGGGATCTCTTCACTGATCCCTGCTGGGCAGGCAGATTACAGGTCTGCGTTTGCCTCGCTATGCAGAGGGGACATGGACTCAGCCCACTCTTTACTATTGGGCAGCCACATGGAAATGGACTGCCGATCCAATTTGCTCCACTGGACAGATGGGGAACGGATCCCCAGCCGTCTGTTTTTAGCAGACCGAATCAGATGCCGGCGGGAGCCAGCGAACACATGTCTGCTGATAACCATGGATGGCTATGAATGGTCTCATCGGGACTGTCTGAAAAACTGACAGTCCATCAGTGTGAAAGGGGCCTATGGAATAAAAAATGGGAGACAAGTGTTTTTTTTTTTATCATGGTAATTGATAGTGATTTCACAAATAAGTACTATGTCATCCATTGAGGGTTTAAGTCTGTTTTTAAGGATACTATTTCTACTTTTCCACTATGTTCAATTATTACTGAGAATGGATGCTTGATTTAAAAGAGGTATTTTAATTTTTACACACATTTTTGTGGATGAGCATTTTGTAACCCAAAATTATTATTTATTTATTAACAGCAATTTACCCTGTTCAGCAAAAGGAATTTAATTTCCCATCTGAGATCCAAGCATTGATTGGCTCCTGTGTGGAGATCCCTTGTACGGTCAGAACATCTGCAACAGAACCAAAGAATGACAAGGTGGTGTGGCACGTAGTGAAACTTATTCCTGGTTCCAGGATTATATACAGCTCAGATCCTTCTGAAATATCAACAGAGTATAAAAACCGAGCAGCACTCATAGGCAGTCCAGAGGACAGCTGTACTCTCCGAATTCATGAAGTGACGAAAAAAGACGCAAAGATGTATTATCCAGGCGATAGGAAGTTTCTGTTTGGAATAAATTTTTGGGAGAATGTTCAGTTACGGGTTACAGGTAAAAAATATTGAACATTCCATTTGGCGTTGTGTTTTTCAGAGGAAAAAAAATCTCAAACATTTTCCATGTACCCATGTACATGGGTGTGAAGGACCAGAAGGACTTGTGACCTTAAGGACACAGGTTGGGCACCAGGGTCTTTGAGAGGACTCAAATGTTTGGTGATGACCAACTAAACATTTTAAAGCTTGCACAAATTTTAATTTAAAGGAAATCTCTTGACGTGCAGGCATATACAGTACCAGGACACGTACATTCAATGGCCTTCAAAACCCTTCTGAGCCAAATCTAAGGCTGTTCTAACAAAGATACACCCTATCCTGGTACTGCTGAAACGTTCCCATCACTTTCTGCCTCCTGTGTAGTCCTAGCTGCCAGTGATGCTGCCCATCCTAGTGATAGGTCAATAGGAATGTTGAGGGCAGGCCTAGTGGCTAACTCCAATGCTAGCCAGAAGTGTTGGGGCTTTGCCTGCCAAAACGATCCTGCATTTGGCCACAGTGCCGGATTTACAAGGGGGCAAAAAAAGAAATTGCCCCAGGCCCCCTTGCCAGGTGTATTCTGCCTATAGAAAGAATTCTCTAGAGAAAAAGAGAGGGCAAACAGCCCCAAAGGGATTCTTCAAGGAGGAACAAAAACTGTTTTTTAGCAAAAATAATAATTACTTTATTATAAATAATTCCACCATATACAAAATTATTAAAAATTATAAGATACCTCCACCCCGTAATAATATAACCTGATAACGTTATCAGAACACGGATAGCAATGCCAATCGCACATCCATTCAACCCAATCAAACAGAAGTCAGCTAATTAGTGGTTAATTCCTAGTACAACAGACAAGGTGTCCACGAATAATTGTAGCATGTATGGGCACAAACATTGGCCATTTTGATCAGCACTTTAATTAGTCGTGGATCTGAATGGGATTTCCACAGATGAAAAGTTTCTGTATGGTATAGATGAATGTTACCTTCCACAGATCTGTGATTGAGGACCGCAAAGTAAAAAACAAAAAGTACTCAGATAAAGAGAATATTTGCCAGGTGTATTCCTATGCCGCGTACACACGATCGGACATTCCGACAACAAAATCCATGGATTTTTTCAGACGGATGTTGGCTCAAACTTGTCTTGCATACACACGGTCACACAAATCTTGTCGGAAATTCTGAACGTCAAGAACGCGGTGACGTGCAACACGTACGACGAGCCGAGAAAAATGAAGTTCAATAGCCAGTGCAGCTCTTCTTGATTCCGAGCGTGCGTGGAACTTTGTGCGTCGGAATTGTGTACACACGATCGGAATTTACGACAACGGATTTTGTTATCGGAAAATTTGAGATCCAGATCTCAAATTTTGTGTGATTGAGATTCCGATAGAAAATGTCCGATGGAGCCTACACACAGTCTGAATTTCCGACAACAAGCTCCCATTAAACATTTTCCATCGGAAAATCTGACCGTGTGTATGGGGCATTACAGTCAATAAAAAATCAGAATAAGTGTCTTCTTCAGAACCTAACATAAATATATATATTTTTTTAGAACAAATGCTGTTTATCATTCATTTCAGTTCACTTTTTTATTTATCATATAATTTAATATCTATGTTGAGGGGCCCCCGAACCTGAATTGCCCCGGGCCCCCCAAGGTCTAAATCCGGCACTGTTTGGTGGTGGTATTCCTGTTCTTGTTGAAGGTCAAACATTTCATAATAATACTAATCATAGTATCTCATATTTAGATTTTTGTTTCAGCTGCAAACTTTCAATCTTTACTTTTCTTCAGAAATGTTTAAACATAACATTTACCCATAATTCTTTAAGTTACATCAATAGAAGTTCCACCTCAGCCGGTGTTGTCCGTGCCTGGAGAGATAATTGTCGGAACACCAACTTCGGTCAACTGTTCTGTAGAACATACCTGTGCCACCAGTCCACCTTTTTTGAACTGGAACATCTCAGGATTGCCCCTGTCAGAGTATAACAAGAACCTTGGGAACGGGAAGTATCTAAAAACATCTGAACTAACCTACCTAGCTTCTGGAGATCATGAGGGTTCAGGCATCTTTTGTACAGCAACATTCCCTAATGGGCAAACAAGTCGCACGGCAGCAAAACTCAACATTATTAAAAGTACCGGTATGTTATTCAGTATATTACTGTGGTAGAGTCTTAGACATTAGTTTGTTGGTAACATTTGTTTGGAAAAAAAATTTTTTCAATTTCTTTTCCTCTTTTGGTGCATCTCAGTGCTTCTTATGTCCTCTAGCCTCTTTCAGACTCTTCCTGTCTTCATGCTCTAGTTTCAGTTTTGGTTGCCCAACACAGCTCTGTACTCTGTACAGACTGTGCCTGCATAATGTGTGGTATGGCTGCTTTTAGTCTCTCCTCAAGGGCTCATGTGAAGATGACAATGCAGAAGCAGAGACAGGGACAGAACAGTGTCACCCTATAACAGGAAGTGCCTGAACAAGGACATTCATGTTAGGTCCTAACAGTTAGGATCACCAGGGATGAGTAGTTAAATAAAAGATGCAGATTTAACCACTTGCCGAACGCCGATATACGTCCTCACTTTGAAGACGGGTATCGTTGTTATGGCAGCAGTTAGCTGCCATAACCCAGGTATCCCCGTTTTCGGCCGGCAGTCGGCTACGAGATACGGATTCGCCGCAAGATCACTTTTATCAGCGGAAATCCGGTCCTTTCAGTAGCTGTGCATGAAGACGAGTGAGGGGAAGATGACCCCCACCCGTCTCCATGACACTGCAGGGCTCTTAGCTCTTAAAGAGCCATTTTTTAAAATTGTTTTTTTAAATGACAATTTTTTGAAACTTTATTGCATTTTAGTGTAAATATGAGATCCAAGGTCTTTTTGATCCCAGATCTCATATTTAAGTGGTCCTGTCATGCTTTTTTTCTATTACAAGGAATGTTTACATTTCCCAAGTTGTGGGGACCCATAACAGTAAAATTATTTTCGTAGCGTGGGCTGTCAGCACCCAAGGCAAGACAAGTAACCCTAACCCA
Source organism: Lithobates clamitans (assembly GCA_037952925.1). Taxonomy (NCBI): domain Eukaryota; kingdom Metazoa; phylum Chordata; class Amphibia; order Anura; family Ranidae; genus Lithobates; species Lithobates clamitans. The sequence goes on from JBBGZY010002463.1 coordinate 129,355, forward strand.
TGGACATTTAGCGCTCCCTGAGTCTCTTCCACTCGCACAGTATTAAAACCTCTTCTGGTACGTTTTGGGATGTAACACACTCTCTCTTTGTTGTCCTTTCTTTCCCTTTTATCCCTCTCTATCCTACTTTGTTGTTTTTTCCCCCCATCCCTCTCTCTAGCCATATTTCTTGTTCTCTTATTCTTTCTCTCCGTTTTTCTTTGTTCCCCCCTCTCTTTTACTCTCCCTACCATGTATTCTCTATTTTTATTCCTTCTCTTACACCTTGGTGGTGGTGGTGGTGGGGGGGGGGGAAATGGGATGAGTGGCAGTGCTGGCGGGAAGTTGGCATGAGTGGCAGTGCTGGTGGGGGGTGAGATCAGTGGTAGTGCTGGGGGGAGTTCTGATCAGCCAACTTAGGTGCTCTTGATCAAGGTCATCTGCTGATGTGAGAATTGTAGTGGGGACTTGTAATGGCAACTATAATCACAGGTAGTGTTACTCATTGTGTCTCTGGCCTCACTGTATCTCCAGCTCTGTGGTGTCTCACAGCAGTGACACCTATGCTGAAATCAGGAGATAGGGTCTCCTCCAGCCCCTCCCACTTCACATTCCTCACCAGTCAGCTGACCTGATCTGCCGTGAACTGAATGGGTGGCTGCAAAGAGGCTAAATGGGCAGCCGCGGGCTCCAGGCATAGCCCTGCTGCGCAGCTGTTAAAAGTCTAGGAAAGCAGTGCAGGCTTCAGGAACAGCCAAGGATTCCGTGACCCCTGGCAAATAGTCATCCGACCCCCAGGTTGAGAACCACTGCTCTAGGGTCTCTACTAAAATATATATATATATATATATATATATATATATATATATATATATATATATAATGTTTGGGGGTTCTAAAAAATTTTCTAGCAAAAAAAGTGTTTAAGTGGTTAAACTTTACTCATTTACACATCAAAGTCTGTTCCTTTGATCTAAAGGACAAATTGTTACAATGTTTATACTTAAGTTCCACTGCTAAAGAATGTTGTGATTCTTGGCAGACTGCCAGGATATTTTTTTCCTTTTCTTTTGACGGCTGTCGGCTTTAGCAGAGCAGAGAGAATTCTCTGCATAGAAAGAATCGGGAAATACTTTGTCAAGATCGCAACAGGGAAAAAATTGCGATAACGATTCTTAACTAATAATCGTGAAGCTTTATGCTTAATGCACAGCACTGAGAACCAGGGGCATTGCTAGGTCTACAAAAGATCTGGGGCTAGAGCCCATAGCAGCGTAGTAAAGAAAGTCATACGCTTGGGCGGGCATACACATGTATATAATATACATGTGTGTGTATACATATCCCCAGAGAGCCCCCCCTTACATCAGGGTCCCCAAAGAGCCCCCCTTACATTAGGGTCCCCAGAGAGCATCCCCCTTAAATCGGGGTCCCCAGAGAGCCTCCCCTCCCCTTGAGAACCCTTGAAGAGACTCGGGGCTATGGGCCCCAGATTCGGGGCCATAGCCCCAAAATCCACCCCCTAGCGACGCCACTGCTGAGAACCAACAAATCTGGAAATCAACCTGCCCTAAAAAAAAAAAAAAAAAGTTCTGGTGGTGGTTATAAATAATAGCAATAAAAATGAAATTCACAAAATAAGGGAAGAAATGTAATGAAGTCAGAGGGGTGCTATAACAAAAATATACAGTATAGTGATGATTACTACATTGGCAGCCTATGGTCAACACGGGTGATGATAAAACTATAATTTTGAATGATTTTATTAATAAAAATATAAAAGATTTAATGATGGTTTGAACAGCTGGCAAACAAATTTAAAAGATGCAAGGAAAACTGACCAATTCAAGGTGATAAGGTTGATGATGATTTTTTTTTTTTTTTTTACAGTGGAAAACAATTTGAACAAAGATATTAGGATAATTATAATTGTTGCATGCTTAATCTCATTGTTATTGATCACCTTCTTCATTTGGAGGTACAGTATACTATTATCAATTAGTAATATTATACAGAAAACGATCATGGAAATGTTATATTTTTATTAATTGACACAATTGATTGAAAGCTGGAAGTCAACATTTTTCAGCCCACCGTTTCTTCTTCAGGAATGAGCAAAACTTCCTGTGTTCAGTACACAAGCAGTTGTGTGAATTGTGTTTGAAATTTTTTGCTCATTTTTGGTGTGACCATTATTAAATTCTTTGAGGGGGGAGGGGGTCTTGTTATTTAATTCTGGCCATTTGTTGGACCAATAAGTAAGATACTGTCAAACATGGGAAGCTGGACATTGCCATTAGGGACTGCAGGGGAGAGAACAGAGCACTCAACAATAGCTGGTAATGTCTGGGAGCGGTGACGTCACCCATAAGTTCTGATGGCCCATCCGTTGTTGTCATTGCTGCCTCTCCCCTGGGGGAGGGGTCTTATTGTTCAATTCTGGCCATTTGTTGGACCAATAAGTAAGATATTGTCATTAGGGACTGTAGGGGAGAGGAAAGAGCACTCAACAATGGCTGGTAATGCCTGGGAGCGGTGACGTCACCCATAAGTTCTGATGGCCCATCCGTTGTTGGCATTTCTGCCTCTCCCCTGGGGGGGGGGTCTTGTTGTTCAATTCTGGCCATTTGTTGGACCAATAAGTAAGAAATTGTCATTAGGGACTGCAGGGGAGAGGACAGAGCACTCAACAATGGCTGGTAATACCTGGGAGTGGTGACGTCACCCATAAGTTCTGATGGCCCATCCATTGTTGACATTGCTTCCTCTCCCCTGGGGGGGGGGTCTTGTTGTTCAATCCTGGCCATTTGTTGGACCAATAAGTAAGATACTGTCAAACATGGGAAGCTGGACAATGCCATTGTTGGCATTGCTTCCTCTCCCCTGCAGCTGTTGCTGACTGACACAGGGGAGCTGGATCATTTGACCAGACCGGACCCAAATCTAAAAATAGGTAGGTATTTACATCTTTCTTACACGGGTTAATCAGCAAAGGTGTTAGGCCAGCAGGAGGGGGCATTTTTAAGACTAGTTAGGTTTAGCCTGAAAATCTACTTTAACCGCTTCAGCCCCGGAAGATTTTACCCCCTTCCTGACCAGAGCACTTTTTGCGATTCGGCACTGCATCGCTTTAACTGACAATTGCGCGGTGGTGCGACGTTGCGCTCAAACAAAATCAACGTCCTTTTTTCCACACAAATAGAGCTTTCTTTTGGTGGTATTTGATCACCTCTGCGGTTTTTATTTTTTGCGCTATGAACAAAAAAAGAGCGACCATTTTGAAAAAAAACGCAATATTTTTTACTTTTTGCTATAATAAATATCCCCCAAAATATATTAAAAAAAATTTTTTTTCCTCAGTTTTGGCCAATATGTATTCTTCTGCATATTTTTGGTAAAAAAAAATCGCAATAAGCGTATATTGATTGGTTTGCGCAAAAGTTATAGCGTCTACAAAATAGGGGATAGTTTTATGGCATTTTTATTATTCATTTTTTATTTTTATTAGTAAGGGCGGCCATCTGCGATTTTTATTGTGACTGCCACATTATGGTGGACAAATCGGACACTTTTGACACATTTTTGGGACCATTGGCATTTATACAGCGATCAGGGCTATACAAATGCATTGATTACTGTAAATATGTCACTGGCAGGGAAGGGATTAACACTAGGGGGGGGATCAAGGGGTTAATTGTGTTCCCTATTGTGTGTTCTAACTGAAGGGGGGAGGGGACTGTGTAGGGGAGATGACAGATCGCTGTTCATACTTTGTATGAAGAGACGATCTGTCTCTTCTCCCCTCAGAGAACCATAAACTGTGTGTTTACACACACAGATCCCGGTTCTCCGTGTGTGAGCTGAGATCGTGGGAGCCGATCACCGCCGGGCACTCGCATCGGCTCCGGGGCGAGCAGTGGGCGAGCAGCAGGCACGCACGTGTGCGCGACCCTAGTGGCCACAGGGCAAAGCGACATAACATAACGTTGTTTCGCCCAGCCGTGCCATTCTGCCGCAGTACAACTGTGGCGGCTGGTCGGCAAGTGATTAAAGTGATTGTAAAGCTTCAATTTTTTTTTTTTTAAATAACAAACATGTCATACTTACCTCCACTGTGCAGTTCGTTTTGCACAGAGTGGCCCCGAACACTGACTTCTGAGGTCCCTCGGCGGCTCTCGCGGCTCCTCCCCGCATCAGATAACCCCCTGGGCGAAGCGCTCTCCCGGTAAGTTACCTTGCAGGTGTGCTCCCGAGTCCAACATTTGGTGTCCATAGCCGCCGAATGTATTGGATTTGTTTGACAGCAGCGGGAGCCAATGGCTGCACTTAGGGTTGCCACTTGTTCGAGATTCACCTGGACATTTTGGGTTTGGAATCGTGCGTCCGGGTTTCAGACTGCCTGAAACCTGGACACATTATTCAGACTGGACTATGGCTTCCCAGCAGGGTTGCTGGCTGCAGTTGTCTAAGCTGAGAGTGTCTGTTACACTCTCTTTCACACTGCCCAAAGCTAACACTAACAGCCCCCCGAAAACACAGATGGGAAAAAAGAGAGGGCTCAATCTGCACCTCTTTCTCCCGCCCCTACCCCTCTGTGTCTGACCCACTCCAACCCCCAGCACTGTACCTCAGAAAAGGAAAGTGGGGATGGGAAATTTGAAGCCCAGCAGCCTCAGATACATCTGGATGAGAGGTGCTGACTGCCAAGGGGTGAGTGAGCTCACCATCCATCCATGTCTGTGACTAAAGTCTCCCCCCTCCCCCTCCTCTCTCCTGCCTCTAAGGCCCCTTTCACACTGGGGCGGGGGTGGCGTCAGCGGTAAAGCGGCGCTATTGTTAGCGGCGCTTTACCGTCTGTATTCGGCCGCTAGCGGGGCAGTTTTACCCCCCGCTAGCGGCCGAGAAAGGGTTAAAAACCACCACAAGGCGCCTCTGCGGAGGCGCTTTGCCGGCGGTATAGCCACGCTGTCCCATTGATTTCAATGGGTAGGAGCGGGGAAGGAGCGGTGAATACACCGCTCCTTCCCTTCTCCAAAGATGCTGCTGGCAGGACTTTTTTTCCCGTCCTGCCAACGCACCGCTCCAGTGTGAAAGCCCTCAGGGCTTTCACACTGAAGACACAGCAGCGGCACTTTCGGGTCGGTTGGAGGCGCTATTATTAGCGCAATAGCGCCTGCAAACTGCCCCAGTGTGAAAGGGCCCTAAGTGAGTATGCTAAGGTATATCAAGGTTCTCAGAGCTCCCCTTACATCAGAGGCCACAGTGTTCCCTCTTACATCAGAGTCCTCTCCGTACACCAGAGCAGCCCTTATTTTAGAGTTCCCAGAGTTCTCCCTTACATCAGAATCTGCAGAGTCTCTCCTTACAGTGAAAGGGAACTCTACAAGTTCAGATGTAAAAGGGGAACTCTGCAGATTCTGATGCCATAGCATAGTGCTAAAAGTCTGTTTCTTCATTTTCCACTGAAATGTTACGACAATTATGTCTCATGGTGTTGCTAAATAACAAAGCTTCTGTCTACTGCCCACAAAAGCATACTGCCAGGTTCTCCCTACAAATGACAAATGACACCAAACTCTTTCTCTTTGTTTAAGATTCCTTCTAGGTAACAAAGCTTCCACATCCAGAGCCCCTAATTCATTTAGAAGAAAAAAGGATGCTTTTGAGACAAAAGGTACCAAGGTAAGTGTATCTGAAGGAGTAGAAACCTAGTTAAAGGCAACCCCCCTACAACCTACCCTATTTCCCCTAAAATAAGACCTAGCGTGATTGTCGGTGATGGCTGCAATATAAGCCCTGCCCCCCAAATAAGCCCTACCCTGTTTTCCCAAAAATAAGCCCTACCCTGAAAATAAGACCTACAAGGACTTAAACTAGGGCTTATTTGGTGGGTAGGGCTTATATTGCAGCCATCACCGACAATCACGCTAGGTCTTATTTTAGGGGAAACAGGGTATTAAATATACAACGTGTTTATTCCTTAGGACAGTGATGGTGAACCTTGGCACCCCAGATGTTTTGGAACTACATTTCCCATGATGCTTATGCACTCTGCAGTGTAGTTGAGCATCATGGGAAATGTAGTTCCAAAACATCTGGGGTGCCAAGGTTTGCCATTGCTGCCTTAGGAGGTTCAAGTACTTGGGTGCATAACCGATTAAAATCCACTCTGCTAAGGTCCATTAAAGACAATTAAAAAGTAAATTCTGATTGGTTAAATAGGTTCCTGCACTTAACGTGACCCTGTCACTTATTCACCCAAGTAAAACGTGTGGTAGACTCACTCGCGACATAGGCTTTTGGAGGGAACTAAATTAGATCAGGATTTAGATTTCCATCACTGGAGTCTATAGCACACAACCTCTGGCACCCAAAGCAACACCAAACGTTACGGTATTAGATGCAAAACTTGGTTAGTGCTAAAGAAAATCGTATTACTGGTTCTAACATTGCTTAGAATATTGTAATAAGCTTATAAGGGATGACTGTATATCTTTATAGGATAAAAAGAGAGCAGAAAGGGCGGGACTTCGCATGAAGCATGTGTGGGATCAGGGTTTGGTATTTTGTAGGGTAATGGACATATCTATATTACAGTTTTTAACTTGATTTCACATAATTACTATCTAATTGGCTGACATTACTATTGTTCAGACAATTACGTAAGTGGACATGGCCCCCAGGCCAGCAGTACATGGACACCCTGTAAGTACCAGCTGGGACTCGTGACCTCGAGTTCATTGCCCCCTCAATAAGTGAATGTCCTGGATCAATTCGTATTTTTATTTTTGTCATTACAGAGACACAATACACGTTTGCTCCTGATGAGCGATAATAAGTCACGAAACGCGTAGAGACAACAGATATCGTGTGTTTAACCATGTGTCACAAACAGTGTTTTCTCAATGCATTACTAACCACTTCAATACCCGCCCATTGTCATATGACGTTCGCAGCTGGGTTCTCCCATCCTGGGAGGGCGTCATATGACCTCCTGGGCTTCCTGGCCGCATGGGGGGCGCACGCCCCCCCGCCGTGTCAAGTGGGACCCGATGCGCGTACCCAGTGGCCACAATGTCCGCCGGGCACCCGCGATTGCCCATTAACTGAGCAGGACCTTGGGTCTGTGTGTGTAAACACACAGATCCACGTCCTGTCAAAGGAGAGGAGACCGATCATGTATTCCCAGTACAGAGGAACACCGATCGGTCTCCTCCCCTTGTGAGTCCCCGCCCCCTACAGTTAGAATCACTCCCTAGGACACACAGTTAACCCTTTGATCGCCCCCTAGTGTTAACCTCTTTCCTGCCAGTGGCATTTATACAGTAATCAGTGCATTTTTAAAGCCAATGGTCCCAAAATGGTGTCAAAAGTGTCCGATGTGTCCGCCGCAATATCGTAATCACAATAAAAATCAGTACTAGTAAAACTAGTAAAAAAAAAAAAAAAACAATAAAAATGCCATAAAACTATCCCCTATTTTGTAAACGCTATAACTTTTGTGCAAACCAATAAATATATATGCTTATTGCGATTTTTCTTACCAAAAATATGTAGAAGAATACATATCGGCCTAAACTGAGGACTTTTTTTTTTTTTTTTATAAATTCGTGATATTTATTATAGCAAAAAGTAAAAAATATTGTTTTTTTTTTTTTTCAAACTTATCGCTCCTTCTTTTGTTTATAGCGCAAAAAATAAAAACAGCAGAGGTGATCAAATACCAGCAAAAGAAAGCTCTTTTGTGGGGAAAAAATAATACAAATTTAGTTTGGTTACAGTGTAGCATGACTGCATTGGCCTGTGCAGAAAGGGGTGCCCAGTAGGCAAGTGTTAAATACCCAATCCTATGCAAGGATTTTTTTTTTTTTTTAAGTTGATTTTTGCTTGCATATAATTTGATTGTTGAAGTGACTATGGCTTCACCAAAAAAAAAATCTTAGAAAAAGAGTGAAATCCCTATCAGGTTATTTTTCCCTTTCTCCCCCCAGAGATGCAACAGGAAATGAGAGGAAATCTCTCCTAAATCACTGGAACAAGCATCCCCATTGGAGGATTTCCTCTGGATTTCTAGTGACGTCATAAAATGTTGTCTTTTCTTTCACATTCAGTCCCGGAGGCAATGGTCAGCAGGATTTATAGAAATAGCTAATCTCCTCTGTTGGGACACAGACTGCAATAAAAACCTGGCAGAGTCTAACCCTTCATACCATTCTATCCAAAAAAAAAAGTTCTCTTTAGCTACACTTCCGCTCTTGCCTCTGTATACTACAATATGGACCTGAGCAGTTTTTAAATTGTCTACTATGGGCCTGTTTATTCTGCGCTAACTTTGTCATTATGATAACAAAGTAATACATGTATTGGGTTATTTTCAGAACAAATAAGGCTTTTTCTTGGTGATAAAGATGATAAAAAAAAAGTTCCTAAATTTACACTTTTTCTAGTGTGATCACTGTTAATTAAAAAAAAAATGGTGGTATTGTAGAGAAAATGTGTGCATTTTACTCTATATTTTTGTCCCATTTATAATGATGCTAAAATTACATTTCTGGTACAAGCAAGCCAAGATATTTATGAATTAAATAAAGTTGTTTTTTTCCCAATTTTATAATAAAAAAATAAAAAAATATAATGCATTGAATAAAAACAAAAAACAAAATTTTCTTTTTTTTTGTTTCAATTTTTTTTAAATGAAAAATACAAAAAAAAAAATATAGAAAAAAAAGTTGCAAATAAATAATAGCTGAGGGAAGAAGGAGGGAATGAGTTAGGACTAACTGTAATGATGCTAAAATTAAATTTCTGGTACAAGCAAGCCAAGATATTTACGAATTGAATTAAGTTTTTTTTTTCCAATTTTATAATAAAAAGATTAAAAAAAAATATTATGTATTGAATAAAAATAAAAAGTAAAATGTTCGTTTTTTTGTTTGTTTTTATTTTTTTAAATGAAAAATACAAAAAAATATAGAAATAAAAAGTAGCAAATAAATAATAGCTGAGGGAAGAAGGAGGGAATGAGTTAGGACTAACTGATAGTTATTAAAGGGTTATGAATTTATTAAAAATAAAAATAATATATCTGGTAAATTTGGGGGGGGGGGGAGATATTGGGTGGTATTGCGAGCCAAAGACGTGCTGTGTATGCCCTCTATAGTTTGGTAAAAGTTTTTTGGGCATATGTAGCATGCCTATGGTATGAGATTGGTTAAGATATGTGAATATTAATTTTGCTATGAGAGTGTTTTTTTTTTTTTAGAAACTCACTCAGAAAATTGACAAATCTCCCAATAAATCATTGCTTAGCAATTTTTTTTCTTATACTATATTTTATATAGGATACCAGGTATACAGATCTTACGGAGAGAGAAAATACAGTTTATTGTGTATTAGAGGTAAGCAAGTTAAAATAATCCTGATTTATTTAATATATTTTCTAATGATTTCTGGTATAAATATTCATGTGTGACAAGGATACATTTATATAAATGTAAATCACATATTGATATTGCAATTGATCCAACTGTTCTTTTTTTCTACAGCCAGCAACTCAGAAGATGATACAAGGAAAGACCAATTTGACTGAATATAAAAACACATATGAGGATATGAGGCCCTTACCTGCAACTCAAAAACAAAAACACCTAAATACTGTCCAAAATATCAAATAAAAGTCCTTTTCAATATTAACACATGAGTAATGAAAGCGGATTTGTATTTCCCTCTAGTTTTTTGTTTTTTTCCAGGGTGGATAAGTCTAAACCCTGATTTGGGCTTTCATAGGTGTTTATGTACAACCATGAAGAAATTGTTATATATTCTAAATTCTGCATGAAACATCAAAGTTTCAAGAATTTAGATCTTCAAACCTACCTCTAAAAAAAAACAACCTTTCTCTGGCTCCTAGACATTTGTTTCTAATGAAAAATTTACATTTCTCACCTCTGTGCAGCATCTCTAGAGACAGAGAATGGAGTTGGCCATTTGTATTCTCTTGATAGCAATAATATAGAGTTAGGTTTGGTAAGAGCATATGTTTACAGAGGCCCTTCCCCCTCCATTGATATGTAAATAAAGCAGATGGATAGGTTTTGGAGCTGAGCAGAGGAAGTTGGTGTATGCAGGAAATGGGTGGGAGGGGCTTGGGGAGAGTTTATTTTATTTATTTCAGGTACTTATATAGCGCAGTCAATTTACGCAGCGCTTTACATATACATAGTACATTCACATCAGTCCCTACCCTCAAGGAACTTACAATCTAAGGTCCCTAACTCACATTCAGACATACTAGGGACAATTTACACAGGATCCAATTAACCTACCAACATGTCTTTGGAGTGTGGGAGGAAGCCGGAGTACCCGGAGGAAACCCACGCAGGCACAGGGAGAACATGCAAACTCCTGGCAGGTAGTGTTGTGGTTGGGATTCGAACCAGTGACCCATTTTACTGCTAGGCGAGAGTGCTACCCACTACACCACTGTGCCACCTAGTGTTGAAAAGAAACATATGTTTGGATAAGGGAGATGGTTTTTTGGAAGGACAAAGAGGAAGACATAGCTGCCGGAAGCTGGATAACTTTGGAGACGCTTTTGTGAGTTGGACTCTGAGCAAGGAACTATGAAGGACATCTTGACCCCTAAGTTGAGTAACTGTTTAGTTTACTTAATGTGTACATATTGTACATGCTTATATTTGTAGGCATATTTTGTAAGCTACAAGTTGTGTTGTATTGTGCATCCTACAGTTTGTATGTGCAGATTCTTCCCTGTTTAGTAAAGCATTGATACACTTCAGAAGTCTAAGCTTCCTTGGTTTTACCACAAGAACTTAATAGCTAGATTGAAACTAGGGTTGTCCCGATACCGATACTAGTATCGGTATCGGCACCGATACCAAGCATTTGCCCAAGTACTTGTACTCGGGCAAATGCTCCCGATGCTTCCCCCGATACCTGGAAGACAGCTGTGATCGGCGCGTGGGGGAGTTACAAGATTCTCCCCCAGCGGCTTTCACCAGCTTTAGTGACATACAGCGGTGATCGCTCACAGCTGACTGTCACTGCATCCTCCTCCGTGCCCCCTCCGTTCCTCTGTGCCTCTCCGCTGTCCTCTTCGTTCCTCTCTCCTTATCTCTCCCCCTCCGTTCCTCTATCCTTATCTGTCCCCTGCATTCCTCTCTCCTTATCTGTCCCCTTCGTTCTCCCCCTCTGTTCCTCCGTCCCCCTCCTCCTTCCTTTGTGTATGGAGAGAGTCAGCTGACTCTGTCCATTCACATAACTGAAACATTGTAATCTCCTGTGATTACAATGTGTCAGTTTATGAATGGAGAGAAGCTGCTGTCTTCTCTCCATTGATTCTCAGTGCAGCTGACGCTGCAGAGAAAGGGACTGGGGAATCTCTATCCTCTGTCTCTTTCTCTGTCTCAAGGGGGAGATATCAGAGGTCTGTTAAGACCCCTGATATCTCACCAAAGCCCCCCAAAAGGGCTGATTAAAAAAAAAAAAAAAAAAAACAAAGAATAAAAAAATATTATTGGAAAAAATAAAAATTGTAAAAAAAAAAAACACACACACATACAACATTCACCCCCCCCCCCAAAAAAAAAATAGCAAAAAAAAAACACTGTCACATGACATTAAAAAAAAGTATCGGTAATCGGTATCGGCGAGTACTTGAAAAAAAGTATCGGTACTTGTACTCGGTCCTAAAAAAGTGGTATCGGGACAACCCTAATTGAAACATTACAGTCCTGTGCACATACAGTATCTGGCAAATTAATGGTGAAAAAGTAGTGATAGGAATCTGGAAAAAGGCCCGGAGAAGATGGCATCGGCAGTGGACGGATCATTTAGTAACAGTGAAGGACTGCTCTGATCTGTTGGTGCTGAAAGAAGTCAAACAGCCAAGTGAAGATGCCAAATGAGCATTATGTGCCATATTTATTCCAAAATGGTGTTCTAGCTCTCCAGCGTAGCCTTATGGTGGCCATACACCAACCGATAGAATCGGACATCAATTGAGCAGAGAAATATGACATGGCCAAGCAATGAGCTGCAAATAGTGATGGTTTTGACTAAACCAAGTCAATCGGTTGTGGAGGAAAAAAAATATTATATCATATAGAGTTGGACATTGGTAAATTGAATATCAATTGTTCAGTTTTATCACACTGGCCTCCATTAAAGTGTAATGGCGCGTACACACGGTCAGACTTTCCGACGGGAAATGTTGGATGTGAGCTTGTTGTCGGAAAGTCCGACCGTGTTTATGCTCCATCGAACATTTGCTGTCGGAATTTCTGGCCACAAATGTTTGAGAGCAGGTTCTCAAATTTTCCTGCCAACTTCACTCTGTTGTCGGAAATTCTGATCGTGTGTACACAAGTCTGTCGCACAAAAGTTCACGCATGCTCGGAATCAAGCAGAAGGAGCCGCACTGGCTATTGAGCCTTTTTCTCAGCTCGTCGTACGTCTTGTACGTCACCGCTTTCTCACGTTCGGAATTTTGGGCCAACATTTGTGTGACCGTGTGTATGCAAGACAAGTTTGAGCCAACATCCTTCAGAAAAAAATCCACGGTTTTGTTGTCGGAAAGTCCGATCGTGTGTACGCGGCATTAGTATCGCCAAAACTTTTTTTTTCAGTTTTTGAAATAGTACAGAAGGGTTAAAAAGCTGGATTAATTATTATTTATTTATTTTTTTTATCTGTGAGCTGTTAGGGAGAATTTTCTTCACTGATTGTCCCAGAGATGAAATAGAAAGTAAGATTAAATCTCCTCAGGTTGGTCAGGAGCTAATTGCCCCAGATGTTAAAGATCGTGATATAGAGAGGAGTCTCAAACTAGCTGTTTATTTGGTGTTATAAGATAATGCTTAGATTTGTAGTTTCTAAAATTTTAAGGGGTCCCTGAGGTAGCAGTTGTAAAGGGGCATGCAATGTTTCAGGTCTCTTCTTCCAGCTTCTGAACTTCTTATGTTTAACATTAAAGCCCAGGAAAGAATATGGACAGCCTGTATTATTGACACCATCAATAAATATTTTAAATGCTAATGGACAAAGACCAGTTGCAGGACCCAAGCATGCCTTCTTTGGGAGTGCCTTTATAGGTAATACAAACCTGATATCTAAAAACCCACAAGCAAAGGCCAGTGGGTAAAGGAAGAGGAGGTGGGACTTTAAATGAAGCCAATGGTTTGCAAGCCGACACATAACGGTGGGTCAATAAAATTCTTTTATTGCATGTTCATACAAACAATGGTATCCCACCTCCTCTTCCTTTACCCACTGGCCTTTGCTTGTGGGTTTTTAGATATTGTGTCATAGGGATGGAAACTTGCGTCCTCTACCCGGTGCAGTTTCATACAAAGTCCCAATTCCCCTCCCCCTTTGTTGTTCATATTAATAGGGATGGAAGCCTCTGGTTTGCTCTACTGCTCTATTTTGATGTTATCAACAATTGTTATTAATCTGCCCTTATTGATTTCTTGGTAGCCTCACCTGTGTTTACCCTTGTGTCACTTTACCAGTTCCAAATTGTACATGCCATTTTTCTTATCCTGTGATTAGGTCATAATATTCAACAATGGTTAACCTTTAACCTTTTCCAATCATCAGTTCAACCCAATCCTGGGCGGATGGCTCGTGGTTGGCCGGTGGGCCGTCCGGCCCTTGCCTGCCCGGGAGCTGCGATGGGCACTGTCGGCCTCATGGGCTCCCTCCCCCCCCTCCTCCCCCGCCCGCCCGTCATGGTGGGCGTGTGTGTGGGGGGGCGGGGCTTGCCGCCACTGCCCATCGACGTCACGCCACCCGCCGCGCCCTCTGCGCTGTTGTTGCTATGCTCGCAGGCTTGGTGGGTTGGTCCCAGCGGCCGCCCATCATTGGTCGGCCTCCTGCTGTGGCTCCTCCCACCTTTGGCCGTGCGTGCGTGATGTTGGCGGGCCTCCCCGCGGCGGCGCCTATATATGGGCGCTCTTGTTTACCTGGGGCGGTGCGGCGCTCGAGGTACACTACTGGTACACTACCATGCGGTGGTAGTTTCTTCTCCACACCACCCTGTCACACAGGTAATGCCACTCTACTTTTTGCTCGATCACATGTTATCTTCCAGCCTCACTCACTCCTCTCTCCCTCACCCCATTCCTCACTTCACCCACTCACCTACAGATTTCCACACCACGCTCACTTCTCTCCCCTCCCCCCCCTACTCCCCCTCCCCTCCTCTCTCCCTCCCTTTCCCCCCCCCTCCCTCCCACCCTCCCCTCATCTACCTTCCCTTCGCACCCATACCCCCTGTTATTATCACTCATTTATCACTTTCCACTTTAGGGTGCCTCGTGGCTCTGCATCGCCTTGGGGGGGTGCCTGTTTTGGTCGCCGCGGCGGGGGGACCCGCCTCAGCTCCCGGCCCGGCATCAGTCCCGGACGGTTGCCGTACCTGGCCATTCACCATCTACCCATGCCTGCTGTGAGTACCTTTGTTTTTAGGGGATTACTTGGCCCCTTGTACCCACTGTAACTCTGACCCATGATACTATTATTATTATCTTTAATTTCCAGAAACTTGACATGTCTGCACCTGATGAGTGGTCCTGAACCACGAAACGCGTCGAGCTACCAGTTGCCCTTTATTGTTCCAATCCATGCTACACAGAGTTTTACCCTTTAACAGGAATTTGAGGCCAGCTATCAGGCAGGCATTACCTTGTTTTAACTATCTACGCTTTCTGACGCCTGGTGATCCCTTGTCCATCTTCAGTAATATCGTTTATACCCATGTTATTACTCATGCTACCCCTTTTATCTTTGATAACTATACTAATGGTCCTTATGCTGATCCCTGGTTATCATTGTTAACATTTTACCAAGTGTTAAATTGATATTGTCTGATACCATTGTTTGTATGAACATGCAATAAAAGAATTTTATTGACCCACCGTTATGTGTCGGCTTGCAAACCATTGGCTTCATTTAAAGTCCCACCTCCTCTTCCTTTACCCACTGGCCTTTGCTTGTGGGTTTTTAGATATTGTGTCATAGGGATGGAAACTTGCGTCCTCTACCCGGCGCAGTTTCATACAAAGTCCCAATTCCCCTCCCCCTTTGTTGTTCGTAATACAAACCTGGCTGTTGGGAGGCTCCTTTGATCCGGTGACACCCACCATTCTTCTTGCCAGCGCCTAGTCCCCCCCCACCCTGTGTACAGCGGTCAGCTTCCAGCCATCCTAACAGGCCAGCATGCAGGTTGCTCAAAAACAATGTCTCCACATACTAGCAGCCAGACTGCCTTTGTTATCCTGGAACAAAGAGGGGTTTTTTTTGGGACTTTGTGTGAGACGTATGATAACATGTATCTCCATCCGTAATCAGGTACATAAGGAAGAGGTTAGGACTTTAAATGAGGTATATATGATGTGGCTAATCGACAGAGTCAATAGAAAATCATATGTAAATTTTTATTTGTTTGCCATGATATAGTAGACACATAACAAACAGTACATGCATATAAAGACACATGATATTACAAACCATGTATCAGAATTATTTACTTGTTTAAAAACATAAGCAAAATGTTTAAATACACTTTCCTTAATGGTACAAATCATTGCAAAATAACAATTGTACACAAGATGGTGCTTGCGTCCAAGGATCATGTAGGTATATATGAACTGCATCTAGGTAAGCCCAACGCGTTTCATGGAAATATATTCAATCTTCAGGGGCGGATGCATGATCAATCTACAAAGAAATATAAATATATCAAATGAGACCATTCATAAACCAAGCTTGAAAAAAATATGGTAATTAATAAAGGGAAGGTAGGAGTAACCATCCCTTCAAAACTCACATATCTGCCTAGTGTGGGAACATACACCGCCAAAGAGCCTGGGCCATGGGGAATGCCTGGTCCGGAAGCTGTGGTGACAGGGTCCGATGAAAGCACAGGGTGCATGTGTGTAAATGTACACTAAAGTGTCTGGAACAATGGGACAACTGGGCTCCATTCTGTGAATCAATAGAAATATAAATGCCAAGAAAGTGCAAAATATATATATGGACTATCAAAAACATGGTGGGGGGGCCCAAACCAGATAGTAAGTGTATCTAATGTATAAGACAGCAATAGTCCCCAGGGAGCAGTAAAATCCAGGGTTTAAAACCCACATGAAAAGTAGAGTGTAACAGTAGTAGTAATGGTTACCTGATACTGCTGCCGTAAAAACAAGAATGTGGAGTGCATAATGTACAGCATGTGTACCAGCCAGAGGACTAGTTGTCAATGAAGGAAAGGTGTTTTGAATGCTCCCGGCAAAACGAATGGGCCCCGCCCAGGGTCACGCAGGCATGACGTGTAGGGTGGGCGTCTGAGTCAAGGCAATAACCCGCTCACTGAACCCCAGATGTTCTTTTGTGGTAAAAAAATGTGGGCTCTAAGGAAGAAGGCTTGACCCTTGAAACACGTTAGCCATTCATAGACCCTATTAGGTCTTCCCTATGGTGATTTGGTGCATCTCTAGTTCTGCTTGTACATGGCATGTGTTTGTATTCGCTTGTTGTTTATTGCTTAATAAAATTGATTTATGGTAATGCACTAGGTCGATGTGCTCTCTCCTTTATTGTTTTGTGTTCTCTTGTGGTACCCAGTGTCTTCCAGTATTGTCTATGTGACCCATGTTCCAGGTGTGTGCTTCTTTGAGTGCTTCAGCCTGCTAATTGTTCCCTGATCCTTCACATCCGCACCTGCAACCTGCATCCTGTGACCCCTTTGTGATTCTGTGCAACTCAACCCATTCTCCGTGCCCCTGTGTGTTTGTGCACTCCTGCTTGCCTGTTCTGTGTTACCCAATGGCCTGTGAGTCCTGCACTCCAGAACTGCTAAGGACTCTCTCAAGTAACCTACTCACGGTTCCCAGTAGCTGCCTGCTCAGGTGAATCAGAGGGCCAAAACCTGGATGTCGCCTGCAGGCAAGTCCATCTCCACCATTAGGGGCTCTGGTGAAAACAAGACAGCATCTTAGACTCTGTGCCTTAGCCATTATAAAGGCTCTCACTTTTACTGTTGCGTGTCCACAATGGGTTCACTTCATCAGTGTCTTCAGGTATCCAACTCAGATTCCACATAGTCACCTGTGTCTCCTCTGTGGCCAACGCTGCGTCCTAGTTTCAGCTGCTGCTATCAACTCCTGATTGCCTAGTCTTAGTGGGAGTGGGAGATCCAGATCCAATCCACAACCAAAACTGGTTGGGAGCGATGGAAATAATCTCAAATTAGCCATGTTCACAGACAGCATATGGACTTTTTTCACATTGGACCTGCTTACATACCCATGCCAATGCCAAAGCTGCTGGATGCAACCTAAAATTAGGTCAACTGCAAACTTAAAGAATCTTAAAAAGAACTCAGACATTTTTGAAAATGTATTCACTTAAGTACACAGTCCTTTATTGTCTATGTTGTGCTGAGTGTTATGGGAACAAAGTATAAGTGCATGTTGAAGGGCAACAAAGGTCATCTTTGTCATAGCAGAATCTTTCACAATCTTTTGCAACATCACCTTCTGTACTTATACATTTTCCATCAGCTGACAAGGGTGGTTAACAGAGCTGCACAACAAATTCATGGAACCATCTGGCAGTCCAGCTACTCTTTGCATAATTCAAACTTTCTTAAAACCTGAATTTGTTTTTACTGAGTGAGGAAGTTATGGTGAGTTAGTAAGACATATTTTTAGATGCCACTGCAGCCTTCTGTTTCTTCCATAAAGGGAATTTTAGTGTGTTTCATACAAATTTTATTTTCTTTCACTATCATAATCAGGACAAAAAAAAAATTAGTAAACAATTTTTCCTTATCTGATACCATGTTACAATATATTGTTGATGTAGCGTTACCCCCAAAGTAGCTGCTGTAGATCATTTTACTTGTTCTTTGCTGACTCAATGAGACAACCATGCACACAGCCCCATCCCATCAATCACTCCGGCTCATTGAACAGTCTAGGGGTTTGTCTTTTTTGTATTTTATTGCTTGTAGAGGGGATTAGGGGTGAAGTGGAATATTCCAAGCGCTCAAGCACAATTTTGCAGAGGACACTTCTCTCTCTGTATACACCAGAAGTACAGTCTTTCCCTCACAGCTGGGAACCATGAGATAGTTTTGTAGAACAGGTCTAGCTAGTGTAGCAAGGTACCAGACCTCCAAAGGCCTAATGGTGACCTCCAGAGTCAGAGATAGCTTACATCTGTTTTTGTAGAGTGGGTCACAAGGCATGGTGGGTGTGATGCAGTGAAGGGCGCCAGACACTTTTTGAATGCAAAAGAGATTTATTGTCTTTTAACAGAACTGTGGGAGAGCGGGTTAGATCAGACCTTTGCTGTCCCTCTGGGTCCCTGGCTTGGCACTTGCTGAAGTTTTCCCATTTCTTCACCGTCCCCGGCTGGTGAGAAGACTGCTCTGGTACTGGCTCCAGCTTATTCACAGTGGTCTCCGGTACCAAGGTGGATGGTCCATTAGTGGGGACAACTTTCCCTCTACCTCTGACCACAACAGGTTCCCCGTCCGGCTGAACCTTTACTCTCGGTTGGATTCCAATCCTGCAGTCCCAACCCTGCTTCTCCTGGTTCTGGATAGGCCCTCAGACAGCCTAGCAGGCAGATGTCCCCGGGATAGGCCTCAGGATTCCGGCCTAGCAGCCCAGGGCAGCATAACACACGTCCATCAAGACAGCCATCCAGGTGGCACAGAACCCCCGATCACCTACCACCACCCAAATAAATAGGCTCTCCCTGCAGGCCAAGGGGCTTAAAGAAACCCCTGCCCATTGGCTGAGACACCCCATCCATGCATAACCTGACCCTGCAAAACCCTTGTCTATCTAATGTCACCAGCATAACGTCACCTAGCGACAGAAAAGAGAAGGTGCAGCAAGTCCAGAACTAGAGAGGAATTAGGGGATCTACTAACAATTAACCAGGGCAACTACTGCCTGGCAAACTAAATTTCCTAAACACCAGGGTTCTACACTAAAATGGAACAGTCCATAGATTAGTGGCTGGGGACCATGAAGTAGCTCTAGCACAGGTACAGCTAGTCAGGTTCAGAGGCGGCTCTAGACTTTGTGAGGCCTTAGGCAAAACTTAGACATGAGGCCCCACTGTATTATGAACTGTATTAGGAGGGTACAGTATAGGGGAGTGGACAGTACAGGGGGTAGGTAAGTGGGCATAATAAAGATATATTTTCCTCAAGCAGAGCTGCACAGGGAAGCTGCTCTCACAGATCCTACCTATTCTGGTAGGCTGTCACAAAGAGAGAAATAAAGGGGGATGGGTGGAGGGAGAAAGAAAGAGAGATGGAAAGAGAGATGGAAGGAAAGAAAGAAAGATGGAAGGAAAGAAAGAAAGATGGAAGGAAAGAAAGATGGAAAGAAAGATAGAAAGGTAAGAAAGATGAAAGGAAAGAAAGATGGAAGGAAAGAAAGAAAGATGGAAAGGAAAGAAAGAGAAAGATGGAAGGAAAGAAAGATGGAAAGAAAGAGAAAGAAAGATGTAAAGGAAAGAAAAGAAAGAAAGATGGAAAGGAAAGAAAGATGGAAAGAAAGAGAAAGAAAGTTGTAAAGGAAAGAAAAGAAAGAAAGATGTAAAGGAAAGAAAGATGGAAAGGAAAGAAAGAGAAAGAAAGATGTAAAGGACAGAAAGAAAGATGGAAAGAAAGATGGAAGGAAAGAAAGATGCAAAGGAAAGAAAGAGAAAGAAAGATGGAAAGAAAGATGGAAAGAAAGATGGAAGGAAAGAAAGACGGAAAGGAAAGAAAGAAAAGAAAGATGGAAAGGAAAGAAAGAAAAGAAAGATGGAAAGAAAGATGGAAGGAAAGAAAGATGGAAAGGAAAGAAAGAGAAAGAAAAATGTAAAGGAAAGAAAGAGAAAGATGTAAAGGAAAGAAAGAAAGAGAGAAAGAAGGAAAGAAAGAAAGAGAAAGAAAGAAAGAGAAAGAAAGAAAGAGAAAGAAAGATGGACAGGAAAGAAAGAGAAAGAAAGATGTAAAGGAAAGAAAGAGAAAAAAAGATGTAAAGGAAAGAAAGAAAGAAAGAGAAAAAAAGATGGATAGGAAAGAAAGATGTAAAGGAAAGAAAGAGAAAGAAAGATGGACAGGAAAGAAAGAGAAAGAAAGATGGACAGGAAAGAAAGATGGACAGGAAAGAAAGAAAGAAAGAAAGAAAGAAAGAAAGAAAGAAAGAAAGAAAGAAAGAAAGAAAGAAAGAAAGAAAGAAAGAGATGGACAGGAAAGAAAGAGAAAGAAAGAAAGATGGACAGGAAAGAAAGAAAGAAAGATGGACAGGAAAGAAAGAAAGATGGACAGGAAAGAAAGAAAGAAAGAAAGATGGAAGGAAAGAAAGATGGAAAGGAAAGAAAGATGGACAGGAAAGAAAGAAAGAAAGATGGACAGGAAGGAAAGAAAGAAAGAAAGATGGACAGGAAAGAAAGAGAAAGAAAGATGGACAGGAAAGAAAGAGAAAGAAAGATGGACAGGAAAGAAAGAGAAAGAAAGATGGACAGGAAAGAAAGAAAGAAAGAAAGATGGACAGGAAAGAAAGAAAGAAAGATGGAAGGAAAGAAAGATGGAAAGGAAAGAAAGATGGACAGGAAAGAAAGAGAAAGAAAGATGGACAGGAAAGAAAGAAAGAAAGAAAGAAAGAAAGAAAAAAAGAAAGAAAGAAAGAAAGAAAGAAAGAAAGAAAGAAAGAAAGAAAGAAAGAAAGATGGAAGGAAAGAAAGATGGAAAGGAAAGAAAGATGGACAGGAAAGAAAGAGAAAGAAAGATGGACAGGAAAGAAAGAAAGAAAGAAAGAAAGAAAGAAAAAAAGAAAGAAAGAAAGAAAGAAAGAAAGAAAGAAAGAAAGAAAGAAAGAAAGAAAGAAAGAAAGAAAGAAAGAAAGAAAGAAAGAAAGAAAGAAAGAAAGAAAGAGATGGACAGGAAAGAAAGAAAGATGGAAGGAAAGAAAGATGGAAAGGAAAGAAAGAGAAAGAAAGATGGACAGGAAAGAAAGAGAAAGAAAGGAAGAGATGGACAGGAAAGAAAGAGAAAGAAAGATGGACAGGAAAGAAAGAAAGAAAGATGGACAGGAAAGAAAGAGAAAGAAAGATGGACAGGAAAGAAAGAAAGAAAGATGGAAGGAAAGAAAGATGGAAGGAAAGAAAGATGGTCAGGAAAGAAAGAGAAAGAAAGATGGACAGGAAAGAAAGAGAAAGAAAGATGGACAGGAAAGAAAGAGAAAGAAAGATGGACAGGAAAGAAAGAAAGAAAGATGGAAGGAAAGAAAGATGGAAGGAAAGAAAGATGGTCAGGAAAGAAAGAGAAAGAAAGATGGACAGGAAAGAAAGAGAAAGAAAGATGGACAGGAAAGAAAGAGAAAGAAAGATGGAAGGAAAGAAAGATGGAAAGGAAAGAAAGATGGACAGGAAAGAAAGAGAAAGATGTAAAGGAAAGAAAGAAAGAGAGAAAGAAGGAAAGAAAGAAAGAGAAAGAAAGAAAGAGAAAGAAAGAAAGAGAAAGAAAGAAAGAGAAAGAAAGAAAGAGAAAGAAAGATGGACAGGAAAGAAAGAGAAAGAAAGATGTAAAGGAAAGAAAGAGAAAAAAAGATGTAAAGGAAAGAAAGAAAGAAAGAGAAAAAAAGATGGATAGGAAAGAAAGATGTAAAGGAAAGAAAGAGAAAGAAAGATGGACAGGAAAGAAAGAGAAAGAAAGATGGACAGGAAAGAAAGAGAAAGAAAGATGGAAGGAAAGAAAGATGGAAGGAAAGAAAGAGAAAGAAAGATGGACAGGAAAGAAAGAAAGATGGAAAGAAAGGGAAGGAAGGAAGGAAGGAAAGAAAGATGGAAAGAAAGGGAAGGAAGGAAGGAAAGAAAGATGGAAAGAAAGGGAAGGAAGGAAAGAAAGAGAAAGAAAGGGGGATGGAGGAAGAAGGAAGGAAAGAGAAAAAGAAAGAATGACAAAAAGAATGGAAATAAAGGAAGAAAGAAAGAGAGAGGGATGGAAAAAGAAAGAAAGAAAGATGGACAGGAAGAAAGAAAGAGAAAACATGGAATGAAAGAAAGAAGGAAAGAAAAAGAAAGAAGGAGAGGGGGATGTGGAAAGAATGAAGGAAAGAGACAAAAAGAATGGAAAGAAAGAGAGGGGGATGGAGGAAGAAGGGAAGGAAGAGCATCCCCTACATCAGTGTACTCACTGGGAGGCAGAAGGGAATGGATGGATGGATCAGACTCCACTTTTCGTTTTCGGTTTGCTGGTCTCCAGCTTGAATCTTCCCGCCCACACATCCCCTTCTCTGAGGCAGAACAGAGAACACAGCCGAGGAGAGTGGGCGGGGCAGACACAGGAGGAGAGGGCGGGAGGAGGAGGAGCAGAATCTCTCTCTCCTCTTCTGTTTGGCTGTGCGGGCAGCAGGGGGAGGGGGGAGATCTGTCAGAGCTCTACTGAGCGGCTCTCCCTCCCTGTCTGTGATCCGGAGATGTATGTGAGCTCCGGTCACACACGTCTCACTCGCAGCCTGTTATCTCTCCCTGTAGCAGGGCGAGGGGACTCGGGACGGAGATCTCTGCTGCTGAACGAGGCGGCTCTCTAACTAGGTAAACTAGCCAGCTGTGCGAGGCCCCTATGACTGCGAGGCCTGAGGCCACCGCCTATTTCGCCTAATTAGAGAGCCGCCTCTGGTCAGGTTCACAGCTGGGGACCATAAAGTAGCTCAAGCAAAGGTACAGCTAGTCAGGTTCACAGCTGGGGACCATGAAATAGCTCAAGCACAGGTACAACTAGTCAGGTTCATGGCTGGGGACCATGATGTAGCTCTAGCACAGGTAAAGCTAGTTAGGTTCACAGCTGAGGATCATGAAGTAGCTTGAGCACAGGTACAGCTAGTTAGGTTCACAACTGGAGACCATGAAGTAGCTCAAGCACAGGTACAACTAGTCAGGTTCATGGCTGGGGACCATGACGTAGCTCTAGCACAGGTAAAGCTAGTTAGGTTTACAGGTGAGGATCATGAAGTATCTTGAGCACAGGTACAGCTAGTCAGGTTCACAGCTGAGGATAATGAAGTAGCTCAAGTACAGGTACAGCTAGTCAGGTTTACAGCTGGGGACCATGAAGTCATTTGAGCACAGGTACAGCTAGTCAGGTTCACAGCTGGAGACCATGAAGTAGCTCGAGCACAGGTACAACTAGTCAGGTTCACAGCTGGGAACCATGAAGTAGCTCTAGCACAGATACAGCTAGTCAGGTTCACAACTGGGGACGATGAAGTAGCTCTAGCACAATTGCAGCCTCACTGTGCCATCAAACGAAGCCACTGTGCCATCAAACGCAGCCACTGTGCCCATCAAACTCAGCCACTATACCATCAAACGCAGCCACTGTGCACATCCAAAGCAACCACTGTGTCATCAAATGCAGCCACTGTGCCCATCAAATGCAGCCACTGTGCCATCAAACGCAGCCACTGTGCCCATCAAATGCAGCCACTGTTCCCATCAAACGCCACTACTGTGCCATCAAACGCTTCCACTGTGCCCATCAAACGCAGCCACTGTGCCATCAAACGCAGCCACTGTGCACATCAAACGCAGCCACTGTGCCATCAAATGCAGCCACTGTGCCATCAATGGTAGCCACTGTGTCATCAAACGCTGCCACTGTGCCATCAAACGCTCCCACTGTGCCCATCAAACACTGCCACTGTGCCCCATCAAATGCTCCCACTGTGCCCAATCAAACGCTCCCACTGTGCCCCATCAAATGCTCCCAATGTGCCACATCAAATTCTGCCACTGTTCCCACTCGCCTGCCCGCAGTCTGCCCGGCACTTACCCTGTCTCGGTGGGGCAGCAGGTGATGGCGGTGGGCGGCGAGCAGTGTCCTCCATGCTCCTCCATGCTACTCCATATCTTCATTATCTTCTTCCGTCCTCTCCTATGATCACAGCGCCTGTTGTTTCAGTCAATCAGGTGATGAGTAACAGACCTGATTGGCAGAGAGGCAGTTCAGTGTTAGGAAAGTGAATAGTCATTCGCTTTTCTAACACAGCTGGGTGATCTACGAGCGCAAAGCATGGCACTCGCTGTTTACCTTTTTTGACGCCTATTAGAGTCTATGGCTCTAATCAGGTACTTCAAAGCCACTGTAATTCAGGAGCCCAGTGGCCGAAAAAGGGTCGGGCGCCTGAATAGGGGGTGGCAGCGGCGGCCATAGATAGATTCATGCAATGCATGAATCTATCTATTGGTGATAGAAGGGGTGGCAGGAGAGAGGGGGCGGCGCCTGTGTGCTCTTATGGACACACCGCCCCTGATTCATACCCCTTGAAATATTGCACATTTTGTCAAGTTATAACCAAAAACGTAAATGTATTTTCTTGGGATCTTATGTGATAGACCAACACAAAGTGACACATAATTGTGAAATGGAAGGAAAATGATAAATGGTTTTCAAAATTGTTTACAAAGGAATATGTGAAAAGTGTGGGGTACATTTGTATGGCGCCCCCCGGAGTCAATACTTTGTAGAACCGCCTTTCACTGCAATTACAGCTGCAAGTCTTTTTGGGGATGTCTTTACCAGCTTTGCACATCTAGAGAGTGACATTTTTCCCCATTCTTCTTTGTAAAATATCTCAAGCTCTGTCAGATTGGACGGATAGCGTCTGTGAACAGCAATTTTCAAGACTTGCGACAGATTCTCAATTGGATTTAGATCTGGACTTTGGCTGGACTATTCTAACACATGAATATGCTTTGATCTAAACCATTCTATTGTAGCTCTGGCTGTATGTTGAGGGTCGTTGTCCTGCTGGAAGGTGAACCTCCGCCCCAGTCTCAATACCCTAACAGGTTTTCTTCTAAGATTGCCCTGTATTTGGCTCCATCCATCTTCCCATCAACTCTGACCAGCTTCCCTGTCCTTGCTGAAGAAAATCATCCCCACAACATGATGCTGCCACCACCATGTTTCACAGTGGGGATGGTGTGTTCAGGGTGATGTGCAGTGTTAGTTTTCCACCACACATAGTGCTTTGCTTTTAGGCCAAAAAGTTCAATGTTGGTCACATCTAACCAGAGCACCTTCTTCCACATGTTTGCTGTGTCCCCCACATCAGTGGAAGTGCGTCCATAAAGGGTGCACGGGCACCGCCCCCTCTCTCTCTCTGTCACCTGATTGGCTGAAATGACAGGCACTGTGATTGGACGCCGCCTATCAGACATCCAATCATAGCAGAGGACAGGAAGAGAGGACGGGAGAAGACATCGATGAGCGTGGAGGATATTGCCGTGACCCGCTGGCCCACCAAGACAAGGTAAGTGCCGGGCCTGGAAATATTCTTTAACCACTTAGCGATCACCCCACGTACATTTACTGGGGCAGGGCAGCCACTCTGTGCTAGATCATGTACCTAGTAGGTGATCTGACGCTTCCAGGTCTGGGGCACGCACTGCCGGCGACCTGTTTCCACTGTGATTGGACACAGCGGAAGATAATTAGTGGGTCCGACTGACTCCATGTCCACCGGGACCTGCCTATGTAAACAAGGCAGATTGTCGTTCTGTCAGCGCATATTTTTAGCACTTCTCACTGTATTAGTGTCACTGGTCCCCAAAAAGTGTCACTTAGTGTCCAGTTTGTCCTCCGCAATGTCGCAGTGGTGTATTTTGGTTTTGTGTTGCCCTAGGCAAGACTATAATCAGATCCCCCATCTAAATTTGTCCCACCCCCTTCATTCTCAAGTGGCTATTCAGGGTCTCTGGTGGACTCTCCCCCCCTTGCTATGCTAACCTGCCACAATGCTCCCCCAACCCCCCCCCCCCCCCGCTAGCCTGCAACAGTGCTCCCCCAACCCTGCTAGGAGATAAGATAGGAATGGGAAATGGGAAGGAGAAAGAGATGGGGGAGATGGAAAAGGAGAGACATTGAAGAATTGGAGAGAGGGAGAGGGGAAGAGGTAGGGGTTGAGAGAGGGAGGCCGCCCGCTCATTTTTACCTGCTGTGTGTAGCGAGGCTGCAGAGACATGATCACAGACTGGGACTTCGACCTGCTCTGCCAATTGAGCTACTTCCAAAATTGGAGGCTGCAGCCACCGCTGCCTCTTGCTTCCACTTCACTCCACTGTCACTGAACAGTCAGTCTGCGGCTGCTCTTGGTGTCACCCCCCTGGCCGGTGTCACCCAGGTGCAGTCCGCACCCCCGTAGCAACACCACTGCGTCTCTGCAGTCCTCATAGTGTCCTTTCTGTCTGAGGGCGGCACCACCCCCTGAAAAATGCCACCCAAGGCAAACGTCTTGTTTGCTTTGTGGTAGATACGCCCCTACATACACACATGCACATGCTACCTATACTCACCTAACAAATGCATTAGTCTGCATGCAATAGGGATTACCTAACATCACTTAGCTAGTCATTGATTTCTGTATCGTATAGGACTCAAGGCATTTCAAGCAATTGCAAGACAATGGGTTCTTAGTCTTGGCAGTCTTTCTTTCTTGCGATGTGGATTTTTGTCCCTTGGCAAAGTCTTTGTTTCAGCCTATGTTGCTAAATTTTTATCTTGGGAAATTTAGCAGCCATTTCCACAAGGTTGCAGCCCTTTCAAATTGTGCTTCAATATTAGTTTTAATTAAGGGACACACTTCTGTATATATACTCTACTGTAGATGGCAGGATAGTACCATACATGGTAAATATGTCAAAAGGTCAGGCTATTTTCAATTCGTATTGGTTTATATATAGAAGTGAGCCTGATTTTGTACTCTCGGGCTTTAGTAAATAAATCCCATACTGTATAAGACAGCAGTATCTAAATAGAACCTGTAGATATATTAAAGGACAGCAAAACTAGTCTTGTGCAAACTCTCCTTGATTTAACAAGGGCATGTTGAGAGATGTTACCACAAGTAAACCGAAAGAAAGGATATCTGAACTTTGTTGTGTCTGAAAATCACAAGTCTTGCTATATATGTTGTGTGTATATGTAAATGTGTGTATATATACATATGTATATATATAGATATATATATTGGGGATGTATATATATATATATATATATATATATATATATATATATATATATATATATATATATATATATATATACTGTACCTCCCAACTGTCCCTGATTTCGAGAGACTGTCCCCTTTGGAACAAAGTCCCTCTGCCCCTCATTCCTCCTCATTTGTCCCTCATTTTGGTCTGATCTAAATAATTTTATATAAAATGCATTATTTATTTTTCAAAAAGTGTTTCCCAGTGATAAACCTCTCATTTAATTACTAAATTGCTGCATTTGTAAACTTCAAGGAATATTAGTGGTAAAAATAAAGCACTTGAGGGTTTAACTAATGATTTCTTTTGTATAATTCTCCTTTAAGGGAGCGTGACAGGGGGTGTGTCCTTTGCCTACATACATTTGCTAATAGGTGTCCCTTGTTCCCATTTAAAAAAGTTGGGAGGTATGTATATATATATATATATATATATATATATATATATATATATATATATATATATATATATATATATATATATATATATATATATATATATATACACATATATATACAGTATTTCACCCCTCACATTTTTGTAAATATTTTATTCTATCTTTTCATGTGACAACACTGAAGAAATGACACTTTGCTACAATGTAAAGTAGTGAGTGTACAGCTTGTATAACAGTGTAAATTTGCTTTCCCCTCAAAATAACTCAACACACAGCCATTAATGTCTAAACCGCTGGTAACAAAAGTGAGTACATCCCTATGTGCAAATGTCCAAATTGGGCCCAAAGGGTCAATATTTTGTGTGACCACCATTATTTTCCAGCACTGCCTTACCCCCCCTGGCGGTATTCCCGAGTGTGGCTCGGGGTGAATTTTCAGTACCAAAAGCGGTAACCCCAGGCCAGACTCTCGATCACATCGCAGGATCCAGGCAAAGTTACTTACCTTATCCCCAGGATCCTGCGATGTCTCCCGCTGTGTACGGCGGCTGTGTCCTCCGCTCGATTCATCACAGTGCCGAGCTCCGTTCCCTGTGAGTGTCGCGACGCACGGGAACGCAGAACGGCGCCAAATTCAAAAAGTTAAAAACACACAATACATATACAGTACACTGTAATCTTACAGATTACATTAATGTATCAAATTATTTCACATCCCTTTTGTCCCCAGTGCTTTGTCCAATGCCCTGCCTGCACTTTTATATTATAAATACTGTTCTTTTTGCCTGGAAACTGGAGATTGTCCATAGCAACCAAAAAGTGTCCCTTTACATCAAAAGTGGTTTTAGACCAGCTAGAAAACAGCAATAAAAAATTAGAATCACTGGCAGAATTGAGCGATAGTGATTTGTGGGGAGATCCGTCATCAAACACTGAAAGTAATGACAGCGACAATTCTGCAACTGAGCAAATTTCAGTGTTTTTGATTTGATTACATTATTGAATAATTTGTATTATTATTATTATATTATTATTTGTTATAATTATTTATATTTATTCATTATATTATAATTTATGATTTTGTGTTTCAAACTTTATCATACCAGGGATGTCTACTGGACTCTTGTTTGGACAGATTTAAGCGAGTTATTCCTAAGAATTACAGGCCTACAATATAAAACGCCAAATTTCCATGCAAAACAATTGTACCACTTTCAGCATCAAAAATCTGACTTAATCATACCTCCAGGGAGGTCAACCCTCTTGGGCATGGAGCTCACCAGAGCTTTACAGGTTGCCATTAGAATGCACCTATGATAAAAATGATAGACCCTTCATTTCTTTGTAATTGGGCAAACTTACAAAATCTCCAGGGGATCAAATAATAATTTTACCCACGGTATGTTCAGACAGCTGCCTTCTGGTAGACAGGTCAGAAGTCTTTCCTTTCACACCACAAAGACAAAATAATTTCTCTGTATGGCTTTGAAACTCTGGTAGGGCATCAAGATACATTATAGATTATGGGTGGGTATTTTTATGTTTTGTGTACATATTGTGTACTTTTTTTATATGTGGAAATTGTGTTTTCTATGCAATATTAGGACGTTTTTATGTGTTGGGACTACATCTATATTTCATTTTAAATAGAAAAAAAAAAGTATTATGGAATCTGTTTACATTCATTACATAAGGAAAGACAAAAAATATAAAAATGTACAGTATATTCCCTATAGGATGCTGAAGATTAATACTGTTGTATCAGAAGCATAGGCGTGCGCACCGTCAGTATGTATGCACATGCACACACACGCATACGTATGTGTTGGAGCTTTGGGGTGCACACCCTAATGCAATAGGCTGTGCATATCTATGATCAGAAGCAAAAATCATTGATTGCTAAGCAGGTACAGCTGTGGCCAAATGTTTTGAAAATGATAAATATTAATTTTCACACAGTCTGCTGCTTCAGTGTTTTTAGATCTTTTTGTCGGATGTTACTATGGTATACTAAGGTATAATTACAAGCATTTCATAAGTGTCAAAGGCTTTTATTGACAATTACATGAAGTTTATGCAAAGAGTCAATATTTGCAGTGTTGCCCCTTCTTTTTCAAGACCTCTGCAATTCTCCCTGGCATGCTGCCAATCAACTTCTGGGCCACATCCTGACTGATGGCAGCCCATTCTTCTATCATCAATACTTGGAATTTGTCAGAATTTGTGTTTTTTTATTTGTTTACCTGCTTCTTGAGGATTGACCACAAGTTCTCAATGGGATTGGGGTCTGGGGAGTTTCCTGGCCATGGACCCAAAATGTTTATGTTTTGTTCCCAAAGCCACTTAGTTTTTACTTTTGCTTTATGGCAAGGTGCTTCATCATGCTGGAAAAGGCATTGTTCATCACCAAACTGTCCTTAGATGGTTGGGAGAAGTTGATCTCAGAGGCTGTTTTTGTACCATTCTTTATTCATGGCTGCAAAATTGTGAGTGAGCCCATTCCCTTGGCTGAGAAGCAACCCCACACATGAATGGTCTCAGGATGCTTTACTGTTGGCATGACACAGACCTGATGGTATCGCTGACCCGCTCTTCTCCAGACAAGGTTTTTTACGGATGCCCCAAACAATCGGAAAGGAGATCCATCAGAGAAAATGACTTCACCCCGGTTCTCAGTAGTCCAATCCCTGTACCTTTTGCAGAATATCAGTCTTCCCCTGATGTTTTTCCTGGAGAGAAATGGCTTCTTAGGCTGCCCTTTGAGTAAGTAGTGATAACATGTTGAGCACATGAGAGCATTTAAATCACTGCCAAGGCCAACTACCAGCATCATGTGAGACGTACAAAGTAAAATGAAGAACCATGAAAGGGTAAAACTAATTAAATATAGCAGAGAACGGGTGAATCCACAAAGATACAAGTAGAAAAGTTGAACATTAGGGCTTTGAGCCTCTCGCCCCTTCCGGAACTTACTGTTAGCATTACCAGACTATTATTGGACAGAACAAGCAGCCCAGTTAGGTTTGGGAATTGTTGAAGATTTAAAACATCCAACATCCATGGCATCCATTAATTCTGTAGTTCTTCCACCTGACAAAACTTTCAAGCTTGATAGTGAACAGGATTTCAAAGAACTGATCAATAGCCTGGAGTTTTTTGGCCATTTGTGTAGTTCAAAATGTGTTGAAATGAGGAGTTGCTTTTCCTGAGGAAGTTACAGACTGACCACAAAACACGTAGTAGTTATTTCTCATCACAGTGAAGTACCTTCTCTAACATTGCCATATTCTCTTCCTTCTCCGAGTTTGACTGCTGAATCTCTGTGAGTAACAGTTTTGTTGTTTTTATTTTACTTAATATTCTTTCTATTAATTCTTGGTGAATGTAGAAAGTGCTATCATTTTTTTTTTCCCTGCAGTTCTTGGAAACCGTACTCTAGCTTCACACCATAGTATACCATAAAAACCTACATTTATGGTGTATATTGTGAAGGTTCTCATTTATCCTGGTTGTGGTATATCTAGTAGAAATTAGTCACCTTCAGCTGGACTTGTTGAGGACCTTAAGTAGCTTCTCCAACCCACTTCTTCAGTTCATTTGAAGTACTGAAGAAGTGACTTGAAGAAGCTACAAATTGATCATAAGTCTGTTTTCGTGGTATACTATGGTGTGAAGCTAAAGCAAAGTTTCCAAAAACTCCAGCAAAAAATAATAGCACCTTCTACATTTACCAAGGATTAGTAGAAAGAATATTAAGTGTGGTAGAGGCAATAGCACAAAAAATTTGTTTTTAATGTAGATTCGGGTTGCTTGTCTACAAGGACTGTTATTGATTTCTGCATCTCCTTGTGCAATCACAAAGCAGAAACCAGTAGACTAATTCTTTTTAACTGGTACAGCTAAGGTAGCCATAGTAGGGAGGACGTGGTTACAAGAGAGGTTACAAACATGGTCTGACCTACCACAGGAACCTTTGATGGCCAATGCAAAAGTAAGAACAAATACTTTACTGATTATTTATGGCTATAGAAAGGGAGAAGTGAATGTAAGCACCGATTTATTACAGATGATACGTTTAGGACCAGGACTATCTTTACATACTTACATTTGATTGGTAAACTTGATAATATTGTTGACAAGAGTTGACACTATAAGTGGTTCTGCGCTGGCAGGTTATTTTTAATGCGCTAAATTAAAAACGATCCTCTAAAATTGTAAAAGATCATTGGATGGATTATAGTATGCAATGCTGCACCTGGATCAGTTAAAGTCTATGTCCAGCCTAAACTTTTTTTTTTGTAGGTTAGGATAGAGTGGGGGAAGGGTTAGACCTCCTATCAGCTTCTTATTGCTGTCTGAGACTCCTTTACAGAGATTTGCAGTCAAAGCAACACAGGCAGACATGATGAAGTTTGTAAATAACTCGCAACTACATTCTACTTTTTGAAGATTTTTGCCAATGTGTAAAGATGTTCCCCTTGTATTACGCTTTTATCTTTCTGTAGAGAAGTAAATATAAGTGAACACAAGAAAAGAAAGAGAAACAGAACTCTGAATAATGATACTGGCCTCCTGTTACTTGTTAGGATGCATTTTCATATTTCTTCTTCAAGGTAATATCAATAGAAAAGAATGATTTCTTATCAATTTCCAGCATATTTTATGTTGTTTTTTTTTTTATAAATTTTTATTGAATTTACCCATTGTACAGCAAAATTTAAAAAATATACAGTGCGGACGGAAAGTATTCAGACCCCCTTAAATTTTTCACTTTGTTATATTGCAGCCATTTGCTAAAATCATTTAAGTTCATTTTTTTTCCTCATTAATGTGCACACAGCACCCCATATTGACAGAAAAACACAGAATTGTTGACATTTTTGCAGATTTATTAAGAAGAAAAACTGAAATATCACATGGTCCTAAGTATTCAGACCCTTTGCTCAGTATTTAGTAGAAGCTCCTTTTGATCTAATACAGCCATGAGTCTTTTTGGGAAAGATGCAACAAGTTTTTCACACCTGGATTTGGGGATCCTCTGCCATTCCTCCTTGCAGATCCTCTCCAGTTCTGTCAGGCTGGATGGTAAACGTTGGTGGACAGATATTTTTAGGTCTCTCCAGAGATGTTCAATTGGGTTTAAGTCAGGGCTGTGGCTGGGCCATTCAAGAACAGTCATGGAGTTGTTGTAAAGCCACTCCTTCGTTATTTTAGCTGTGTGCTTAGGGTCATTGGAGAAGGTTTTCGTCCAGGATATCCCTGTACTTGGCCGCATTCATCTTTCCCTCGATTGCAACCAGTCGTCCTGTCCCTGCAGCTGAAAAACACCCCCACAGCATGATGCTGCCACCACCATGCTTCACTGTTGGGACTGTATTGGACAGGTGATGAGCAGTGCCTGGTTTTCTCCAGACATACCCCTTTGAATTAAGGCCAAAAAGTTCTATCTTGGTCTCATCAGACCAGAGAATCTTATTTCTCACCATCTTGGAGTCCTTCAGGTGTTTTTTAGCAAACTCCATGCAGGCTTTCATGAGTCTTGCACTGAGGAGAGGCTTCCGTCGGGCCACTCTGCCATAAAGCCCCGACTGGTGGAGGGCTGCAGTGATGGCTGACTTTCTACAACTTTCTCCCATCTTCCAACTGCATCTCTGGAGCTCAGCCACAGTGATCTTTGGGTTCTTCTTTACCTCTCTCACCAAGGCTCTTCTCCCCCGATAGCTCAGTTTGGCCGGACGGCCAGCTCTAGGAAGGGTTTTGGTCATCCCAAACATCTTCCACTTAAGGATTATGGAGGCCACTGTGCTCTTAGGAACCTTAAGTGCAGCAGAAATTTTTTTTGTAACCTTGGCCAGATCTGTGCCTTGCAACAATTCTGTCTCTGAGCTCTTCAGGCAGTTCCTTTGACCTCATGATTCTCATTTGCTCTGACATGCACTGTGAGCTGTAAGGTCTTATATAGACAGGTGTGTGGCTTTCCTAATCAAGTCCAAACAGTATAATCAAACACAGCTGGACTCAAATGAAGGTGTAGAACCATCTCAAGGATGATCAGAAGAAATGGACAGCACCTCAGTTAAATATATGAGTGTCACAGCAAAGGGTCTGAATACTTAGGACCATGTGATATTTCAGTTTTTATTTTATAATAAATCTGCAAAAATGTCAACAATTCTGTGTTTTTCTGTCAATATGGGGTGCTGTGTGTACATTAATGAGGAAAAAAATTAACTTAAATGATTTTAGCAAATGTCTGCAATATAACAAAGAGTGAAAAATCTAACGGGGTCTGAATACTTTCCGTCCCCACTGTATAATAAAATAAACAACATGAATTAAGAAAAAATGATAAGACTTTGCTTTGTCATGTTAATTAGACAATAACCAACCATGTTGCCGTTAAATTTGTTTGTCTTAGCTTCTGGCAAACAGTCAAACCCAAAGACCTTATGCATTGGTATATTATGAAGAATCAAAACTTATGCCGCGTACACACGGTCGGACTTTTAGTCTACAAAAGTCCAACAGCCCGTCCGACAGACTTTCGACGGACTTTTGTCGGACTTTTGGCGGACTTGCGGCAGACTTTCTAACGAACGGACTTGCCTACACACGATCACACAAAAGTCTGACAGATTCGTACGTGATGACGTACACCGGACTAAAATAAGGGAGTTGATAGCCAGTAGCCAATAGCTGCCCTAGCGTGGGTTTTTGCCCGTCGGACTAGCACACAGACGAGCGGATTTCTGGGTCCGGCGTAGTTACGACGTAAAGATTTGAAGCATGTTCCAAATCTAAAGTCCGTCAGATTTGCGGCTGGAAAAGTCCACTGAAGGTCCGCTAAAAGTCCGGGGAAGCCCAAACACGATTGTCAGCCAGCTTTAGTCCGTCGGCGTCCGTCGGACTTTTGTAGACGAAAAGTCCGACCGTGTGTACGCGGCATAAGGCCTGGTTTACACCTAAGCATTTTTTTAGTTTTGCAGAAACACGCTACAGTCCATATGTGCTGGGGGGTGCTTTGGGAGAGGAGAGGACAAGGTGCTGTTTGGAGGGGGACAGTGTATGATTTGATATCACACCTTGTAGCAGAAACCCAGTCCCCTCCCAAAGCACCACCCAGCACATATCCTCTTACCCCCCCATCAAAGAGATGGCGCATGCCTCAGAGGTGACAATTGAAGTGTCTGTGATCCCTTGTACCCTATAAGAGATGCAGGGCAAGTGCCCTGGGTGCCCACTCTGGAATATTGGGGGGGATTTGCACTGGGATGGAGGGGTGTTGCGGTGGAAAGGGGGATTTTGGGGGTTAAGAAAATCTGTGCTGGAGAGGATTGGGGGAGTAGAGAGGATATCCTCCAGGATGGAGGGGACAGGGACATATATACAGGGGTTGTGATTGAAGCATATAGAGGACGGGTGGTGGGGGTGGCATATAAAGCAACCAACCCCCTTCAATTTCCTCCTGCAGCCTTTCAGTAGCTACAGGAGGAAAATGAAGGTAATTGTTTTCCCTGCCACCCCCACCGCCCCTCCTATCTACCTGCTGCCCCCTGTGTACTCCCCTGGCTCCCTCATACCCCACAGCACTGCCGGCTTCCCCCCTCCCCTCTCCTGCCAGCTGCTGCAGGGGATGTGTCAGCATGGAGAGCGGGCAAGGGGCCGGTAAATGAGGCATTTACTGGCATTTTCTTGTCTTAATGATTAGAGTCAGTGATATGTACCGATCACTGACTCTGTTCATTCCTAACTGTGGCATAATAAACTGTGTTTATTATGCTTCCGATGAACAGGTCCTGTCCATTCATTCTGTGCATCTGAGACTGCAGATATGGAGATTAAGGGCTGTGTCCTCCATCTGCTTTCTCTGCCTGAAAGGTAAAACATCAGAAGTCTGTTTAGACCCCCGATATCTCACCAAAGCCCCCCAACAGGGCTCATAAAAAATTGTAAAAGAGAATAGAATAAAACAATATTAAAAATTAATCAAATTAAATGGTCAAACGAATAAACAAATAAAATAACAAAAATTAAATAAATACTGACACCAGTAGTAGAACTACCAGTGTCACAAAGGTCGCACTTGCGATCAGCCCTGGTATGTTGTCATCTCATCTCTTGCAAAGAGGCCCTGAAGGTTCTAGTTACGCCTCTATGTTGGATGCATAGATTTTAGAAGAAGTTTTTATACCTCACTACAACAGTGTAGCAATACCTTAATAATTATCAGAATGTACAATTGTTGGGGTAGTTTGTCAGCACATTTAAAGCGGTTGTATACCTATATTTGTAACTTTTACCTACAGGTAAGCCTATAATAAGGCTTACCTGTAGGTAAAAAAAATATCTCCTAAACCTGTAAGGTTTAGGAGATATTCCCCTCGCAATGAGCCGCTAACTGCAGCGGCGCATGCGCACAGGGGACTCTCGGCTGACAGCCCGGCATGCCGGGCAGAAGTCTCCCGCGCGCATGCGCGGGAGTGACGACATCGCGGCTCCGGCCACTCACAGCGCCGGAGCCGCGATACCCGGAAGACACGCCGAGGGGAGATGTCGGCTCCCTCGGCGTGGACCAGGTGAGATGCCGGCGCCTCGTTCTAAGGTAAGTATCTCATAATGAGCTAGTATGCGGTGCATACTAGCTCATTATGCCTTTTCCCTTGCAGGTGTAAAAAAAAAAAAAAAATGACAGCGGGTATACAACCGCTTTAAATCAAAAAAGTTTGGCAAGGATTGTGTGGCACCTCCAGACTATAGCAGTGGCAACCAAATAATCGTTAACGCTTTTTAATGATCTTGCTACAATATGGATATAAAAAAAGTACATGGCCACTTTCCCAAGATGAACCTGCTTCATGAAGGAAAAAAAAAAACATGACCTGTAAGCATTGTTATTAGGCTTCAATTCCTCGCCCTTCATTATCTATGATACATTTTACACTGATGTGGAATTATCTCTGTTTTGGTTTTTCATAGAGGTGTCATCAGATGAGGACAGAAAGAAATGGTCCTTCTCATTTCCAGACTCCATTAAAGCACTGAAGTATTCTGATGTGACCATTCCCTGCACATTCACTGCTCCTATAGACCGCCAGCAGACCAATCTGATTTGGTATAAGTACGAGGATTTAGGATCCCCCCAGGTCTTCAATAGTAAAAACCCCTCTAAAGTTATAGAAGAGTACAGAGGACGGACAAGTCTTGTTAATAATGGAACAAACAGCTGTTCACTGAGAATCAAGTATGTGAGAGACACAGAATGGTTTTATCCAGGAATAAGTGAAGAGATCAATTCCTACATCCTTAATAAGAGCCAGAATGCCATGGTCAAAGTCACAGGTAATGTTGTTAAAACAATAGTCCATTTATTGAATTACATTAATGACAAAGAATGTCAACAAAGTGGCAGTTAGTAAGAGAACTCATTCCATCCATCTCATGGTGTATAAAACATTCTCTGTAGAAGTAGATTGTGTTCATAAGAAACCTCCCTCCATGATCACCCCCAGGACTTCTCCAGAGCCTCTCCCATTCTCTGCAACTCCTCAGCCCAACCTGTTCCCCAATCTCCTGCTTTGTCCACATTTAGATGATCCCTGAAATCTCATCTCTTCAGAGAAGCCTATCCCACCTCCACCCAACAACTGAACTTTTATATTCTCCATCAGTTTACTCCCATACAGTTATTACATTTGTACCACTTGCTCTTCACTTTTACATTGTAAATACTCACGAGTAGGGATGAGCCCGATGTTCGAGTCCAACGTAAGTTCGAGTCAAACATCGGGTGTTTGCCAGTTCGCTGAACAGCGAACAATATGCGGTGTGCGCTGCAAATTTGAAAGCTGCCAGAACACCATTAAAGCCTATGGGACACGAACATGCAAAATCAAAAGTGCTCATTTTAAAGGCTTATATGCAAGTTATTGTCATAAAAAGTGTTTGGGGACCCGGGTCCTTCGCCAAGGGACATGTATCAATGCAAATTTGTTTTTTAAAAAGGCCGTTTTTTCGGAAGCAGTGATTTTTTTAATGCTTAAAGTGAAACAATAAAAATGAAATATTCCTTTAAATATTGTGCCTGGGGGGTGTCTATAGTATGCCTGTAAAGTGGCACATTTTTCCTGTGTTTAGAACAGTACCACAGCAAAATGACATTTCTAAAGGAAAAATTGTCATTTAAAACTGATCGCGGCTGTAATGAATTGTCGGGTCTAGGCAATATAATTAAAACTCATTGAAAAAAAGAGCATGAGATCCCCCCCCCCCCCAGTTCATTACCAGGCCCTTTGGGTCTGGTATGAATATTAAGGGGAACCCCGAACCAAAATGTAAAAAAAAACTGCGTGGGGGTCCCCCTAAAATCCATACCAGGCCCTTCGTGTCTGATATGGAAATTAAGGGGAACCCTGCACCAAATTAAAAAAAAATGGCTTAGGGGTCCCTCCCAAAATCCATACCAGACCTGATTCTAAGGGGAACCCTGCACTAAATTTAAAAACAATGGCGTAGGGATCCCCCCCCAAAACCCATACCAGACCCTTATCCAAGCACGCAACCTGGCAGGCCGCAGGAAAAGAGGGGGGGATGAGAGAGCGCCCCCCCTCCTGAACCGTACCAGGCCACATGCCCTCAACATGTGGAGGGTGCTTTGTACAATTTTTCACCGCAGTTTTTCAAAACATTAACCACTTCTGGACCGCCCAACGTTGTTATACGTCGGTATTTTGAAGAGGAGTATCGTTGTTATGGCAGAAGCTAGCTGCCATAACCCTGGTAGCCTCTTCTTCAGCGGGCGGTCTGCTTCAAGACAAATGTGGTCTCTGTGGCGGATTCGCCGTAAGATCACTTTTATCGGCGGCAGGAGAGGCCCCCCAACCGCCGGCCTCCGGTGTCCTCCGCCGCTTACCGGAGCCATCAGCAGCAGCAGAGGCGATCGGATCCGTTCCCTAGCCTGACATGGAGACAAGTGAGGGAAAGATGGCCCCACCAATCTCCATATCATTGCAGGGCGGAAGTGACGTCAAAACGTGAGTTCCGCCCATAGCTCTTAAAGGGCCATTTTTTTTTGTATTTTTTTAAATGACAATTTTTTTTTTTATTGCATTTTAGTGTAAATATGAGATCTGAGGTCTTTTTGACCCCAGATCTCATATTTAAGAGGACCTGTCATGCTTTTTTTCTATTACAAGGGATGTTTACATTCCTTGTTATAGGAATAAAAGTGACACAATTTCTTTTTTAAAAGAACAGTGTAAAAATAAAAAATAAAAGGTAAAATAAATAAGAAAAAAAAAATTTTTTAAACGTGCCCCGTCTTGACGAGCTCACTTGCAGAAGCGAACGCATATGTGTGTAGCGCCCGCACGTGAAAACGGTGTTCAAACCACATATGTGAGGTATCGCCATGATTGGTAGAGCGAGAGCAATAATTCTAGCCCTAGACCTCCTCTGTAACTCAAAACATGCAACCTGTAGAATTTTTTAAAAAGCTGCCTATGGAGATTTTTAAGGGTAAAAGTTTGGCGGCATTCCACGAGCGGGCGCAATTTTGAAGCTTGACATGTTGGGTATCAATTTACTCGGCATAACATTATCTTTTACAATATAAAAAAATTGGGCTAACTTTACCGTTGTCTTATTTTTTAATTCAAAAAAGTGTATGTTTTCCAAAAAAAGTGCGCTTGTAAGACCGCAGACAAATACAGTGTGACAGAAAGGATTGCAACGACTGCCATTTTATTCTCTAGGGAGTTAGAAAAAAGATGTATAATGTTTGGGGGTTCTAAGTAATTTTCTAGCAAAAAAAACTGTTTTTAACTTGAAAACAACAAATCTCAGAAAGAGGCTCGGTCCTTAAGTGGGTAAAAATAAAAATTAATCGAGGATGATATGGAGCCTCCAGACGTAGGGTGGGGACAAACTAATCCTTAATACAATTTTTATCTTACTACAATAAGGCTATAAAACAGGTGCAATTCCTTTTTTCAATAAATAAAAATAAAAGACCCATGTACCTTATATGTACCGTGACTATAGTCACCTTCCATGATTTGTCCCCTATTATCTATGATATATTTTACACAGAATTATCTCTGTTTTTGTTTTTCATAGTGGAGTCATCAGATGAGGACAGAACACAATGGTCCTTCTCATTTCCAGACTCTATTAAAGCACTGAAGAATTCTGATGTGACCATTCCCTGCACATTCACTGCTCCTATAGACCTCAGTGAGGTCAATTTGATTTGGTATAAGTATCAACATACAGGATACCCCCAGATCTTCAATAGGAAAGACCCCTCTCAGGTTATAGATGAGTACAGAGGACGGACAAGTCTTGTTGCTAACGGAACAAACAGCTGCTCACTGAGAATCAAGGATGTAACAAAGACAGAACGGTTTTATCCAGGAATAAATAAAGAGATAAATTCCTATAACCTTAATAACAACCAGCGTGTCCAAGTCAAAGTCACAGGTAAAGATGTTAAA
The DNA here is from genome assembly GCA_037952925.1 of Lithobates clamitans. Taxonomy (NCBI): domain Eukaryota; kingdom Metazoa; phylum Chordata; class Amphibia; order Anura; family Ranidae; genus Lithobates; species Lithobates clamitans. The sequence goes on from JBBGZY010002463.1 coordinate 169,312, forward strand.
AAAATATTTAAAGTATAACTGAAGGCAAAAGTTTTTTTGCAGGGCAGTGACTGTACAGAGGAATTTTATCTCATGATTTTGAGATACTGCCTTTTCTCTGGATGCACTTCTGTCTTCTTTTTTCAGAGACTTTGGTGACATAGTTAACCGAAACTTTATATACATATATAATTCCAATGTTCGAATTCCAATCTGAATTGTTGACACTATCACATCAATATATTTTGTATTGATAATTTTTATCACAGTACAGCACTTTTTTAACTGCATTTGTGTTATATATTATTTTTTGTGTTGGTAATAGTGAGTGCAGCTGTTTTGATTATATTGTGATATTTGTGCACTAATTTTAGTGTAGGATTTTCTCATTTTATTAATTGTCTTTTCAAAATGGCTCCTTAGGAATTCTAGGTTCTGTGACAGTTCTGAAGTTGAATTTCATCTCTAAATAAGTATGACAATTGGGGGACAGTTGGGAGCTATGGGGCTTATCTTTTAAATCTTTCTCTTCAATTGGTTCAGTTTTTCTTCGTTAATGTTCTATTTACCTCCTTGTTTATATATTTTTATTTTAGAAATACAGGACGTCATGCACAGGAATTCTTTTAACCAATGAAAATGAAGGGATTGTATTGTACAATAGCACCATCATCCTGCATTATTACCGAAAGTATTTGTTATTGTATGATAGACTTTCCCAGTGCTGAAGTTACATGTAGTCAAAGGTTTTACCAAAAGGGATTTACCCAGTAATGTTTATTGATATACCGTTAAAAATTAGATATATAAATATCCATACCACAAGGGTGTGGATGTTTGTATAGCTAATTTTTAACTGTATATCAATAAAAGTTATTGGGTAAATACCCTTTAATAGAACTTTTGACTACGTGTTCCTTCAGCACCCCAAAAGTCCATTATACAATGACAAATACATAATTTATACAATGAGCTTGTCATATTTTATAGTATCTCCATGGCCCTCCATTCATAGGCAGGCAATTTGTAATAGACTGAGATTGGAAGTTTGCTCACTTCTACCAATTACAGTAGATGAATTGGATACATTTTGATGGAACATATATATATATTTTCAACATTTTTTCTTCTCTCAGGTTGCTTTGAAGACAGATCATGTGAGGACTGGGAGTTTACATTCCCACACATTATTGTTGCTTTGAAAGGTTCCTGTGTGGACATCCCCTGCACATTCACCCATCCTGAAGATGCTAAAGATTTTAATTTCTTCTGGTACTCAAGAAATGATCAAGCCAAAATCTTCAACAATAAAACCCCGAGTGATGTGGCCGATGAATATAAAGGACGGACATTTCTTACTGGGAATACAGGAAATAATTGCTCCATAAAGATCATCAATGTGGAGAAGACAGAACGTTGTTATCCAGGAATAAATGAGGATACCAATTCCTATATGCTCAACCGTAGAGATGTTTCAGTGTATATGAAAGGTACATATTTAATAGTATTAAACAGACAACAATGCAAAAGATTCATTCAGGATTCAGGTTTACAAAGCCATTCTTACTTATAGTGACAATGTAAGGATAGAAGAAAAGGAGCTCATGTGTTGTTAAAGTGAACCTGTCATAAAATTAAGACATTCTGGCTGTGAAGGTTTATTAATCCCCCTCTGCACTCTGTGCTTCCTTCCACTGGCCCCTATGTGACAGCAGGACATGGTGGTGACATAGAGGTTGGTAGAAGGATAGAAAGGGGAAAAGACAAGTGAAGTGCTTCCCTAGTGTAAAACCTCCTTTTGTTTTGACACAATAAGAAATAAATATTAGGATGCACCCCCATGGTTCCAGTGAACCTCACGCCTGTCACAGCTGAAATAGCGCCCATGTGATCCCATCCACCAAGCTGAATGGCTTCTCCATGATGTGCTGAAGCCTGAAGAAGGAGGCCACACCCTCAGAAACGCTTTGCAGTATACATAGCAACTTGGAGTACACAGACTTGTGTTCTGTGACCCCCTCAGCACATTGGTCCAGAATTTACAGCCGCCTCGGCTCTACACCGCACCACCACAGGGTTCAGTGCTTGAGTGTCTCCGTCCCGACTCCCGCAGCCGACCTTGGCTCAGAGCCCCAGGCTGCAGGCAGCAGCACATCATGGAGCAGCCATTCAGCTTGGTGTCTCATGGGTTCTATTTCAGCTGTGACAGGCGTGGTGTTCACTGGAACCATGGGAGTGCATTTTAATATTTTTTTCTTATTGTGTAAAAATAAAGGTTTTACACTAGGGGAGCGCTTCCTTTGTCTTTTCCCCTTCCTATCTTCCATTACTGATTACAGCACAGACCTTGTTGGCAATTTTTGTGTGGAGAGCAGCTAAACCCAGTGAACCTCACCCAATCAATGTTTGATTAGGTTTAAGGGCGCAGGATTAGAACTTTTTTTTTCCGTGGTTGGTAAAAGGAACCTATAAAAGTCAAATTTATATCACAACGATTTATTTCTCAGATAAAATGTTTCTATTTCTGATTTCAGACAGACCACCAGAACCATTAATATCGGGAACTGAAAATCTGGAGGACAAGAAGACGGTGATCATCTCCTGTGCTGTAAATCACACCTGTCCCTCCCATCCCCCGACTCTTACATGGAACATCACTGGTCATCCCATAAAGGAGAATCATGAAGATCTGCAATTTCTAGGAGGGTGGAGGATGGAGTCCAGAATGACCTATACTGCTTCCTATACAGATGACAAGACAGTTCTACAATGTGCAGCTACTTTTCGAAATAATAAAACATCTGTTAAATTAATTACACTAAATATTAAATGTAAGTAAATCTAAATTTACATAGGTGTGGGCAGTGTCTACTCACCCAATAGATGAGGACTCTTCTGTGAACACGATCATTAATTCCTGGGACCAGGCGGGGCCGTGGTCATGCGTTAATCAGCACTGAAGCGGCATTCTGTACTTAGAAGTGAGACATTCACCTTGCACTGATACACATTAAACTTGAGGCTCTTTACTGTGATCACTCTTCCCGTGACACTGTAAACCTTCTCTTCCTGAATGGAGCATTTTGAGGAGGACACCACAGAGCATGTGTCCTGCTCCACCAGCCCAACTTTAATTGTCACCTCACTCCCAGTGACAATGTGGTGGTCCCGCCGTGCACATTGTCCAGACCTCTGCCTATAGACCTTGTTACCTTTTTAACTTTCCTGCACCTCCAGCTAGGTCCGTAGGTTCTCTGGGTTCAGCCCTGGATACTCTATGGGCCCCGACCATTATAGACGGAGTCAGTACATCAACCCCTTCGCTAACCAGAGGACACCGTCACCCATGCCCAGTACCACTCATGCTGGCTGGCTGTTATTGCGTTCCCACCAGTCCTGGTTACCCATAGAATGTTAGACATGACTTCCTGCCAACTCCTCTGTATTGTTAAAGAGGAACTGCAGTCTGCTCACATAATTTGTAATAAAAACATCTTTGCTATTCTGAAGCTTCCCTCCAACCACTTTGCATATTATTTTATATATACTGTGATTCTGTACTTGCCAAATATGCTGCAGAAATCTCCCTCTACTGAGTCTGGCTGCAGCCATTTTAACTGTGGGCAGCTGAAGCTGCTGCCTGTTCACTTCCTGGATTTACACAGACACACAGAGGCACATCTCCAGCTCTGCAGCCTTGCAGATCTCATTGGCCCTCTTATGACTCATTCCTCTTCCCTTCCTGGCAAACTCTCATGAGAGTGTGAGAGAGAGAGCTGTGCATGATGTCATAAGCCTAGGCTAAGGACCAGACAAGAAACAGGAAGTGGGCTGTATAAAGTATTTACTGGCAGCAAAAAAAAAAAAAACGTTTTACTATCCAAAGTAAAAACAACAACAAGGGCATTCTTCAGTAGTGGCACTTTTTCTCTTCCTCTTCATCCTCTTGTGTGTTACAATCCCAGTTCTTTAGATACTCCATCAACCACCATGCACCCCTTTGAAAAGACTTCAGACCAGGCAATTAAAGTGGATTAAACCCACAGCAGTTAAATCAGTCCGTATATGCAGTATAGCATGCTTGTTATACTCACTGTGGAACCTAAGGGGTTAATCCTCCGCTTTGTGTAAAAAGGCTGTGTGATCCTGTCTTCTCTGATCCTCCCCTTCTTCTACAGTCCCTAATCCATATCCTGATAGAACAGAGCCTTGGGGGCACTCTGCACATGCTCAGTTTTGTGTGTAATGCTTTGTGTTTTTTTTTTTTTTCTTGGGAGGGTACATGCGATCGGCACAGGGCCAATCAGCACTGTCCAGACTGAGGGTCAGGGGTCATGCAGCCTCATAAGACAGTCAGAGGAGAATGCAAACTCCTTCTACAAGCTTTAACCAGACACTCATAGAAGGCACACGACTGCTATATACTGCTGATGAGAAAAGATATTTAGCAGTTTTTATTTACTAAAACTATTGCCACGTTCTGTGTACTGGGGGAGACCAGATATAGTGAATACAGGTTCCTTGGTCTAGTAATGTTCAGCAGAAGTTTACTGAAGCTTCTTTGCCAGTACAAGTTAATACAGCACAGTCTCTCAATGTTCTTCTTACACGGTCCTAATACTAGATAACTCAGGCTATCTACGTACTATCTTCTAGAAACACTGAGTCCATGCAGCATAAGTCCATTACTGGTAGAATCTTTTCCCGGGGAATCCCAAAATCCCACTAGATGGCCACATGTTCCATGAGGACTACATAGTGCAGCACAAGACAAATGTAAACAAAGGGGAGCTGGATGGAATGTGAGTAAGGCAGGGCACAGCCAGTGGATAAAGTCTGTATGTAGTTCACACCATAAGGTGACAGTCTCTATAACTGTGGATACTGATGCTAGACGGCTCTAAAGGAGCTAGAAGGGGCTCTACGGAGACATGAGGAGAAAAGGAAGGGCAGCACCATCTAAGTGCAGTAGTATAACACGTTTATTCCAAATAAAAAGAGAGCGACTCACAGTGTGACAGGTACAACAGGCATGTTCATCCATTGGGCGGTGGGTGAGTGAGCAACCGCTGCTCCCGGCCACGCTGGTGGCTCCTAGAACTTCCTGGAAGCTTGGGTACACTCAGGAGGAGCCTTTGATGTCACATCAGGGTCCAAGGGTGAGCGGGCGGTGCACATGTTCGAAGCATGCGTACTCCTTCATCAGGCTCCGAGCGCGCGCACCGCCCGCTCACCTTTGGACCTATATGTGATGTCAGAGGCTCCTCCCGAGTGTACCTGAGCTTCCAGGAAGCATTGGGAGCCACCAGTGAGGCTTGGACCAGCGGTTGCTCACCCACCCAACCCCCCCATGTCTCTCCCCCTCAGAGCAGATGAATCACCATTTAGCTACATGCGCTGTTGTACCTGCCACACTGTGAGTCGCTCTCTTTATATTTGGAATAAACGTGTTATACTACAGCCGTGGTCAAAAGTTTTGATAATGACACAAATATTAATTTTCACAAAGTCTGCTGCTTCAGTATTTTTAGATCTTTTTGACAGATGTTTCTATGGTGTACTATAATTACAAGCATTTCATAATTGTGAAAGGCTTTTATTGACAATGACATTAAGTTTATGGAAAGAGTCAATATTTCAAGTGTTGGCCCTTCTATTTCAAGACCTCTGCAATTCGCCCCGGCATGAGGTCAGTCAACTTCTGGGCCACATCCTGACTGATGGTGGCCCATTCTTGCATAATCAATGCTTGGAGTTTTGTGGAGGTATTTTTGTTCTCCCGCCTCTTGAGAATTGACCACAAGTTCTTAACAGGATTAAGGTCTGGGGAGTTTCCTGGCTATGGACCCAAAATGTTGATGTTTTCTTCCCCAAGCCACTTGGTTATCACTTTTGCCTTATGGTAAGGTGCTCCATCATGTTGGAAAAATACATTGTTCCCGACCAAACTGTTCTTGGATGGTTGGGAGAAGATTCTCTCGGAGGATGTTTTGTACCATTCTTTATTCATGGCCTTGTTCTTAGGCAAAATTGTGAGTGAGCCCACTCCCTTGGCTGAGGAGCAACCCCACACATAAATGGTCTCCAGATGCTTTACTGCTGGCATGACACAGGACTGATGGTAGCGCTCACCTTTTCTTCTCCGGACATGGTTTTTTCTGGATGCACCAAACAATCTGAAAGGGGATTCATCAGAGAAAATAACTTTACCCCAGTCCTTAGCAGTCCAATCATTGTACCTTTTGCAGAATATCAGTCTGTCCCTGATGTTTTTCCTGGAGAGAAGTGCCTTCTTTGCTGACCTTCTTGACACCAGGCCATCCTCCAAAAGTTTTCTCCTCACACCTACCTGCTGCCATTTCCAAGCAGGCTCTGCACTGGTGGTGCCCCGATCCCGCAGCTGAATTAACTGTAGGAGACAGGCCTGGCGCTTGCTGAACCTTTCTTCACAAATGCAGTGGAAATGTTTTTTATAGGATTAAGTTAATTTTTCATTGCAAAGAGGGACTTTGCAATTAATTGCAATTGATCTGATCACTCTTCATAACATTTTGGAGTATATGCAAATTGCCACCATAAAAACTGAGGCAGCAGACTTTGTGAAAATTAATGTTTGTGTCATTCTCAAAACGTTTGGCCATGGTTGTACTGCACTTAGATGGCACCGCTCTTCCTTTTCTCCTACATGGTGCAGCAGTCCTTCCTCTATTCCCATGTGGAGGAGAATGAGGCTCTGAGCTCTCCCCTGGTATTTATGGCTCACCAAGACGGGAGGAGACCCATGAACACCTGGGAGTGGACAGACTTAAGCCTTGGACAACTTACTGACTCACTACATATTACATTACAATGCACAGTAATGTAGAACTGTATTTCTTGTAAACATTTTCTTTCAACGATATATTTTATACTATTTTATTTATATGACACTATATTAATTGTGCCATATATTATCTATTACTGCACAGATCGTCCTAGGAGCGTCACCATATCAGTTGATGATAACAAGAACATAAAAAATATAAAAGTGTGGCGCTAGTGAATGGTGAAACTCCTGTTGTTAAACAGGTGGAAATAGATTTAAGAGAGAAGTAGAAATACTTGCAATATCAATTAGTGAGGTGAATACTAATTATTAAATAAAACATCAACAAGATGGAAATAAACACTTGTATGAATAGTGGAATACACAGTGATAACCTGTAGATATAATGGGAGAAATTCAAGCACTTGACACCTTATTCAAAAGGAAAAAAGCAAATATAAATCAATGCAAAATATCTCAATATCCTAGGTAGATAGTTTAACACAACTATTATTCTATGGACATGAGGGCCAGGATGGAGGGCATCGAAATCCGTAAAGGCGGACAGGCATAGGTGGAAACTCAAGAGTCTCTCAACTGGCAAGATGGGACTGTCCCATTTAGTCCCACAAAAAACAAGATGTCTACCGTCTTCTCCAGAGGTGATTAAAGGTTGCTTAATGGGGGTCCTGATAAATACGTTGAATCTTGACTCATGTGGATGATTCCCACCAAGAAAAAGAAAAAGCAAAAGAATGCCCTTACCAGATCAGGTGGACTCACAGGCCGTGGCGGTGAGTCAAACGAGCATGTACCGTCAAACGGTGTGAGGTGGAGGCTTGTGGAAAGACTCGTGGAACATCTTGACAGCAGTCCTCAACTGAAGAACCAGCTTGGAGATCGAGGTCACCAGAGTACGGTTTCAGTCGCCAAATGACCGTTTGTTCAGAGGTCCATCATGTGTGCAAATAAGCAAGAGAAAGAGAAAAACCTCCACATAGTGTAAATCCTTAATTTGAAAAAACGCATAAGAGCACTTTATTTGAGAAATGTACTCCAAAGAGAATTTTTACAAACGGGGGGCAGTAAAAACTCGGCTCAGTGTATAAAAAAACAGCATAAAAAGGTATAAAAACAGCGCAGTGGATAGTGGTGGGGTGTAGTCATAGAAACCCGACGCGTTTCGCCTCCAAAGGCTTCTGCTGGGGTAGTCATACCCCAGCAGAAGCCTTTGGAGGCGAAACGCGTCGGGTTTCTATGACTACACCCCACCACTATCCACTGCGCTGTTTTTATACCTTTTTATGCTGTTTTTTTATACACTGAGCCGAGTTTTTACTGCCCCCCGTTTGTAAAAATTCTCTTTGGAGTACATTTCTCAAATAAAGTGCTCTTATGCGTTTTTTCAAATTAAGGATTTACACTATGTGGAGGTTTTTCTCTTTCTCTTGCTTATTTGCACACATGATGGACCTCTGAACAAACGGTCATTTGGCGACTGAAACCGTACTCTGGTGACCTCGATCTCCAAGCTGGTTCTTCAGTTGAGGACTGCTGTCAAGATGTTCCACGAGTCTTTCCACAAGCCTCCACCTCACACCGTTTGACGGTACATGCTCGTTTGACTCACCGCCACGGCCTGTGAGTCCACCTGATCTGGTAAGGGCATTCTTTTGCTTTTTCTTTTTCTTGGTGGGAATCATCCACATGAGTCAAGATTCAACGTATTTATCAGGACCCCCATTAAGCAACCTTTAATCACCTCTGGAGAAGACGGTAGACATCTTGTTTTTTGTGGGACTAAATGGGACAGTCCCATCTTGCCAGTTGAGAGACTCTTGAGTTTCCACCTATGCCTGTCCGCCTTTACGGATTTCGATGCCCTCCATCCTGGCCCTCATGTCCATAGAATAATAGTTGTGTTAAACTATCTACCTAGGATATTGAGATATTTTGCATTGATTTATATTTGCTTTTTTCCTTTTGAATAAGGTGTCAAGTGCTTGAATTTCTCCCATTATATCTACAGGTTATCACTGTGTATTCCACTATTCATACAAGTGTTTATTTCCATCTTGTTGATGTTTTATTTAATAATTAGTATTCACCTCACTAATTGATATTGCAAGTATTTCTACTTCTCTCTTAAATCTATTTCCACCTGTTTAACAACAGGAGTTTCACCATTCACTAGCGCCACACTTTTATATTTTTTATTTTCTTGTGCAACAGTCATATTGCTGTGTCGGCTGCTTTACCCACATCTAGGAGTTGGCGCAATTTCTACACCTTTCTTTTTTAGATAACAAGAACACACAAGAAGGTGATGATGTCACGTTACTTTGTTCAAGTCAAGCCAATCCTCCGGTAAATAATTACACCTGGTACCGGATTGGTGAAGGTGGAAAATTATTACATGGACACGGGGATAAAATATCTGTAAAGATTACAACAACAGAAAAATATATCTGCTCTGCAACTAATGATATGGGAACAGAAGAGTCCTCTCTGTTCGAGTTTACTGAGCAATGTGAGTACTACAAAAAGAATGTATACTACTTGTATTTATCTTTATTTCACTTCCATATGTTTCTATTATTTAAAGCAGATCTCCAATCAAACAGAAAACGTACAAAAATAAAATAGCCTATTAAAGGATTCAATTAAATAAACAGATTTTGCTGCAATGTCTTCAGTTTTCCATGTTGAATGACAGCCAGCATTGTTCAACCTTATTCATCTGAGCCCAGGCTGTCATGGGCCCACCCCCAGTTTGTGATTGGTAGACATGTGCAATTTGTTTCATTCTGAATTTGTTTTTGTTTTTTTTACGAAATTCAACAAATTCATTAAAACGGAAATATTCGAATTAACGAAAACCTGTTTGACAAATTTTTCCGAAAAGTCGTACATTCGTAAATGTGTAAGTTCGGAAATTTGAAAATCCGAAAATCTAAAAATTGTAAAATCCAAATATTCAAAAGAACGAAAATCTGAAAATAAGAATGAAAATTTGAAACAATAATAACTATTACTAGCTATTAAATTATAGGCATTGGAATTTCCTTTTAAATTTGGCTGTTAGTGAACGTAACGAATGCAAATTTATTCGAAGGTACAAATTATCCAAAATAACTCACCCCTTGGCAGTCAGCACCTCTCATCCAGATGTATCTGAGGCTGCTCGACTTCAAATATCCGGCCCCAACTTTCCTTTTCTGAGGAACAGCACCGGGAAATTGGAGTGTGGGCAGACACAGTCAGGTAGGGGTGGGGGGAAGAGGTGCAGATCGAGCCCTCTCTCCTCACCCGTCTGTGTGTTTTTTTTTTGGGGGGGTTGTTAGTGTTGGCTTTGGGCAGTGTGAAAGAGAGTGTAACAGACACTCTTAGCTTAGACAATTGCAGCCAGCAACCCTGCTGGGAAGTCATAGTCCAGTCTAAATAATGTGTCCAGGTCACAGACAGTCTGAAACCCAGACACATGATCCCAAACCCGAACTGTCCGGGTGAATCCTGGACAGGTGGCAACCCTAATCAGAGTCCCCCTGACATGGGAGTCCCCATCAGAGTCCCCCCTTAAAACTGTGTCCTCATCAGAGTCTCCCCTTACATCAGAGACCCCATCAAATCCTCCCTTACCTCACAGTCCCAATCAAAGTCCCCCTTGCATCTGTGTTTTGCTTACATCAGAATCCCCTTTACATGAGAGTTCCCATCAGAATCTCCCCATTACATTAAGATCCCATCAGGCTCCCCCCCTTACATTGGAGCCCCCATACATTACAGTCTCTATTAGAATCCCCTCTTACATCATCTTTCAGAGGGCTGGATTTGGCCTGAGGGCCATGGTTTGGAGACTCCTGGCGTAGATCATGAATACTAAGGTTATACAGAAGATTTACTGTTATCCCCCTTTGAAATATATGTTTCCTTGCAGATAATCCAAGTACAAATTACGCATATTTGGCTTTCCTTGGCGTCATCTGCCTTCCTTTGCTTGCACTGATCATCTACTTCTGCTGGAGGTAGGCTGATTTTTGTTCGATTTATGATTCCTCTCACACCTTACTGCACTTAAAAACTCACCGCAACACATTGAAAATCCACGTGCGTTGATGTGTATTTAACATTTTTTTATGTGCATTGTGTTGTGTTACATTGCATTTTCATGTTATGGTTGCGCAATGTGAAGTGACATGTGCCTGAAAGGGTCCAAATGATTACATTCATTTTTTTTTTTTTACTTACAGTCATGTCCATAAATATTGGGACATCAACACAATTCTAATCTTTTTGGCTCTATACACCACCACAATGGATTTGAAATGAAACGAACAAGATGTGTTTTAACTGCAGACCTTCAGCTTTAATTTGAGGGTATTTACATCCAAATCAGGTGAACGGTGTAAGAATTACAACAGTTTGTATATGTGCCTCCCACTTTTCAGGAGCCAAAAGTAATGGGACAGATTAACAATCATCCATCAAACTTTCACTTTTTAATACTTGGTTGCAAATCCTTTGTAGTCAATTACAGCCTGAAGTCTGGAACGCATAGACATCACCAGACGCTGGGTTTCATCCCTGGTGTTGCTCTGCCAGGCCTCTACTGCAACTGTCTTCAGTTCCTGCTTGTTCTTGGGGCATTTTCCCTTCAGTTTTGTCTTTAGTAAGTGAAATGCATGCTCAATCGGATTCAGGTCAGGTGATTGACTTGGCCATTGCATAACATTCCACTTCTTTCCCTTAAAAAACTCTTTGGTTGCTTTCGCAGTATGCTTCGGGTCAATGTCCATCTGCACTGTGAAGCGCCGTCCAATGAGTTCTGAAGCATTTTGCTGAATATGAGCAGATAATATTGCCCAAAACACTTCAAAATTCATCCTGCTGCTTTTGTCAGCAGTCACATCATCAATAAATACAAGAGAACCAGTTCCATTGGCAGCCATACATGCCCACGCCATGACACTACCACCACCATGCTTCACTGATGAGGTGGTATGCTTTGGATCATGAGCGGTTCCTTTCCGTCTCCATACTCTTCTCTTCCCATCACTCTGGTACAAGTTGATCTTGGTCTCATCTGTCCATAGGATGTTGTTCCAGAACTGTGAAGGCTTTTTTAGATGTTGTTTGGCAAACTCTAATCTGACCTTCCTGTTTTTGAGGCTCACCAATACTTTACATCTTGTGGTGAACCCTCTGTATTCACTTTCATTGGTGTTTTCTTCACCAAGGAAATAATTCTTCGGTCATCCACCACAGTTGTTTTCCGTGGTCTTCCGAGTCTTTTGGTCTTGCTGAGCTCACCGGTGCGTTCTTTCTTTTTAAGGATGTTCCAAACAGTTGATTTGGCCACACCTAATGTTTTTGCTATCTCTCTGATGGGTTTGTTATGTTTTTTCAGCCTAATGATGGCTTGTTTGATAGTGACAGCTCTTTGGATCTCATATTGAGAGTTGACAGCAACAGATTCCAAATGCAAATAGCACACTTGAAATGAACTCTGGACCTTTTATCTGCTCCTTGTAAATGGGATAGTGAGGGAATAACACACACCTGGCCATGGTACAGCTGAGCAGCCAATTGTCCCATTACTTTTGGTGCCTTAAAAAGTGGGGGACACATATACAAACTGTTGTAATTCCTACACCATTCACCTGATTTGGATGTAAATACCCTCAAATTAAAGCAGAAAGTCTGCAGTTAAAGCACATCTTGTTCGTTTCATTTCAAATCCATTGTGGTGGTGTATAGAGACAAAAAGATTAGAATTGTGTCGATGTCCCAATATTTATGGGCCTGACTGTATATCTTTACTTTCAGTTGTGTAGTGTTTACATGCGTATGATCATATGCATTGTCTTATGGCCCGTACACACAAACTGAAAATCGGACGAAAGATCGTTCGACTTTTTTCACTTAATAGTCATAAGCAGGGGCAGACTGACAACTCATGGGGCCCCCGGGCAATAGGAGATCATGAGGCCCCCCTTGTGTCCCTGCCACACTGCCCACATTACATACATTGTTGTCTACCCCCTTTAGCTGCAGAGGCAGCAGCTGAGGATGTACACATGCTGCGGCAGGAATTATACCCCCTGTTGCTTTTGGTGGGTGATCGTGACCCAATCAAGTGAATAAGGCCCTTCTGCAAACATCCAGCAACCATGTGTAATGCATGCAGTAGCAGAATGCTAGTGTGGGATTCGAGGGGTTAAAGCAGGTTATGTGATGAGGCAATACAACACCTCTTTATAGTCTGCTTTATCCACTTGGTCGCTGTATTGCATAAGGTTGCACAATCTTTGCAGAGCAGCCCCATACCAAGTGTGAATGGATGTATAATTTCTGCAGGGTGTACACCCCTGGACCCCTAGGATGGGGCAGAGAGGGACCCCTGGGATGAGGGCAGAGAGGGGCCCCTGGAAATGGGGGCAGAGAGGGCCCCCTGGGATGGGGGCAGAGAGGGACCCCTGGGATGGGGGCAGAGAGGGATCCCTGGGATGGGGGCAGAGAGGGGCCCCTGGGATGGAAGCAGTGAGGGATCCCTGGGATGGGGGCAGAGAGGGATCCCTGGGATGGGGGCAGAGAGAGGCCCCTGGGATGGGGGCAGAGAGGGGCCCCTGGGATGGGGGCAGAGAGGGGTCCCTAGGATGGGGGCAGAGAGGGATCCCTGGGATGGGGGCAGAGAGGGGCCCCTGGGATGGGGGCAGAGAGGGGCCAGTGGGATGGGGCAGAGAGGGATCCCTGGGATGGGGCAGAGAGGGACCCCTGGGATAGGGGCAGAGAGGGATCCCTAGAATGGGGGCAGAGAGGGGCCCCTGGGATGGGGGCAGAGAGAGGCCCCTGGGAGAGGCACAGAGAGGGATCCCTGGGATGAGGGCAGAGAGGGAAAAGTGGCAACTCTTTGCTTTGGGGAAGGGGGGGGGGACTGTTTTGAAATCCCCCTACTAGCACATGTCCTCTTCCCTCAAAGACCCCCCCAGCACATTTTTTTCTTATACCCCCCTTCTCCATATATTACCTGCCCCCAACCCCCTCCCCTATCCACAAACTATATACAGACCTCAGAATCAGTGCGGCTCCTGCAGTGTAAGATCTCTTCTCCCCGGCTCCTCCCCCTCCTGTCTGTGTACTGTGGATCCGAGGAGGAGGATCCTCAGTAAGCTGTGTTCAGGCTCAGGAGGGAGAGATGTTGGCTCAGCTGCCACAAAGGGGAATCACTGCCCGGGCATAGAAGATATCCTGACTCACTGCCCGACAGTAAGCGAGCCCCTGTCAGCCTCGTTACCTGAGCTCAGTGCTGGGATTTGTTCCGGCACTTGGCTCTGGGATAAGCAGAGATTGGGACTGACAGGGAGGGTCTCATAGGGCCCCCCTGCTGGCGCGACCAGGGGCGGACCCTCAGTCCGCCCCTGGTCGCAAGTAGAAATTGATTAGGTTACTAAAGTCACGAAAATTCTCGTATGACAGAAGAAAAAAAAATCGAAAGTGACGTCACATGTTGTAATGTATTTGTATTGTATTTTCGGACGACAACTGTACTGACTAAACGAAAATCGTATGATCTGGTATTGTACGAGGAAAATTTCCATACTTGTCAGATCGAAAAATATCGGATGAATTGACGTGATCGGCTCTCGAAAGCTCTGTACTAACCATCCGATCATCATATGATCGCGTCAAAAGGGGTATTTTTCGTCCGATTTTCGGATCGTGTGTACGAGCCATTTCAATTCAGACAGGCCACATTTTGGTGCAATGCACATGTGTACAGCATTTGTGATATAAACGAGGCACATAGGAAACCATTGTTTTCTATGCATCCTTGCAGTGACCTGAGCTGATCAGGTGCGGAAAAATGCAGGTCACTGTCATCACGAGTCATTAAAACTAGTCCTGGCCTTAAAAGTACTTAAAATAGAACTATGGGCAAAAATGTTAAAAATAGCATACTGCAGTCTGTCACTGGCATTAACAGTGTTTTTGTTTATTTGAGTCCCCTGTGTTTTATTTTTCTTACACAAAGATCCTGTCGGTAGATCTATTTATTTCCAACTTCTTGTAAGGCCGGGATCACACTGGTATGACACAACAGCCATACAACTGTGGATCCGACTTTGCCCTGCGACTTGAAGTCCGACTTCCATCCAACTTTGATCCCGACAATACCAGGTCCTTGTGTCTGGTATGAATCTTGAAGGGAAACTCGATGCCAAAATAAAAAAAAGATGGCGCGGGGTCCCCCCCAATATCCATACCAGACCCTTATCCAAACACACAGGTCAGGAAAGGGGGGGGGGACGAGCGAGCGCCCTCCCCCCTCCTGGACCATACCAGGCCACATGCCCTCAAGATGGGGGGGTGGGTGCTTTGGGACAAGGGGGCCCTGCGTCCCCTCACCCCAAAGCACCTTGTCTCCATGTTGATGGGACAAGGGGCTCTTCCCAACAATCCTGGGCCGTGATTGTGAGGGTCTGCGGGCAAAGGGCTTATCAGAATCTGGAAGCCCCCTTAACAAGGGGGCCCCCAGATCCCGGCCCCCCTACCCTATGTGAATGAGTATAGGGTACATTGTTCCCCTACCCATTCATCTAAAAAAGTGTCACAAATAAAACCAGTACACAGGTTTTTGACAAAGTAATTTATTAAAGCAGCTCCAGCGTTTCTTCTCCCTCTGGTGAGGTCTTCATCCTCTGGTTCTTCTCCCTCTGCTGATGACTTCTTCCTCCACTGATGTCTTCTCCCTCTGCCAGTTCTTCCTCCGATGTTCTCCGGGGTGTTTCTGAATGAATAGCATTGATGGTCAGACTTGACTTGAAAACAAAGTGTGAGTTTATTGTCACACAGTTGGCATTATAAATACAAGGAAAAAAAGTATAATGGGGCGTACACACGGTCGGACTTTTCGGCTACAAAAGTCCGACAGACTTTCGACAGACTTTCGACGGACTTTTGACGGACTTTCAACAGACTTTCTAACGACCGGACTTGCCTACACACGATCACACCAAAGTCCGACGGATTCGTACGTGATGACGTACACCGGACTAAAATAAGGAAGTTGATAGCCAGTAGCCAATAGCTGCCCTAGCGTGGGTTTTTGTCCGTCGGACCAGCATACAGACGAGCGGATTTCTGGGTCCGGTGGAGTTACGACGTAAAGATTTGAAGCATGTTCCAAATCTAAAGTCCGTCAGATTTGCGACTGGAAAAGTCCACTGAAGGTCCGGTGAAGCCCACACACGATCGGATTGTCCGCTGGATTTGGTCCGTCGGCGGCCGTCAGACAAGTCCGGTCGAAAAGTCCGACCGTGTATAGACTTCTGGGAGCATTCAGCTGTTTCAACTTGTCAATGTCTTTATGTAAATATGTCTGTGTCATCTCTCCTAGAGGGTGAGTGTGTGTGTCTGTCTCCCTTCAATATGGAAGTGTTGGCTTTATATGTTACATGTGAACGTCAAACCTCACAAAAACCTAGAACCCTGTATGGCACACATTCATTTCTGCTAACTTCAACAAAAGGAAATACTAACTCAGAGTCATATGGAGTTTATCAAGCCCACATGTAACACTCTATATATCTATACAACCACAATGCACAATGACAATCCTACTTCTTGTTTCCACTTCTTAGAAAGAAAAGATTCTATGGAGCAGAGAGTCCTCAGGTACGATATTGATTTTATTTTTCTCAGATTATAGTTACTTTCTCTTCTGTAGAAATAAATCTTTACCATAGGCTGTTGAAGAAAAAAAAGTATATAGCGAATCGGGTGAAAAAGTAAACAGATTCAAAATTCCCAAATAACTGAAAACGTATACAGTAAAGTGGTCTTTCCCCAAACAAAACCCAAGGAGAGACGAGTCGGGATCCCACTTTGAAGTTGAAGTTTAATCTGCTTACATTTTACCTTTCCTGGTCCCCCCTCCTCCCAACTTATCTAAATGCCGATGAGATGTTTTAAATAAAACCTTTCTGCTTTCATCACATAGCTTATTTTAGAATCAGTGATATCATCACTGGGTCTCTGTGCTCTAAGCAACGCATGCAGTATGTGGCTGGTAGGAGGGGCCGTCAGGGTGCTGTACATGGCTTCCTGAAAACATCTCAGCACCCGGCCTCAGTACTCCACTCAGCCCTCAGCTCAGTGTGGCGGCTCTTGGGTGGAGTTTTGTAAATAGAAAAAGGGTTTAATGGTTGGATGTCTAAAGGAGTTCCTGGGCAGGCTGTTTTTGCATGCAGGCCGACCTTGTTAATGCCCGCATGTGATGCTGAACCTCCATGATTGAAAGACATAAAATTCAATGAATGAAAGAGGCGGGCCAGGGGGGAGGCAGGCTGGGGTGGTAGTCTCAATCAGGGGTCTCTAAACTTTCCAAAAAAAGGGCCAGTTTACTGTCCTTCTGACTTGAGGGGGGGGGGGGCTGTGGCCATTGGAAGTATAAAATGTCCCAGCCTCAGTGGGAGTAAACAATGCCCCATCATTGGTGTCATTGGGAGGTATTGTGCCGATCCCCATCATTGATGTCAGGAGGAGTTGCGCCCCATTGTTGGTGTCATTGGGAAGAATTGTGCCCCATTGTTGGTATCATTTGGAAGATTTGTGCCCCATTGTTGGTATCATTGGGAAGAATTGTGCCCCATTGTTGGTGTCATTGGGAAGAACTATGCCCCATTGTTGGTGTCATTGGGATGAATTATGCCCCATTGTTGGTGTCATTGAGAGGAATTTTGCCCCATCATTGGTGTCATTAGTGTCCCCTGGAGGAACTGTGCCCCGTTTTGATGTCATTAGTAGTAATTATACCCCATTGTTGGTGTCATTGGGAGGAATTGTGCCCCATTGTTGATGCCATTGGTAGAAATTATCCCCATCATTGGTGTCATTAGGAGGAATTGTGCCCCATTGTTGTTGTCATTGGGAGGAATTATCCTCACCATTGATGTCATTAGGAGGAGTTGTGCCCCATTGTTGGTGTCACTGGGGACAATTGGGCCTCATTGTTGGTGTCATTGGGAGGAAATGTGCACTTCATTGGTGTCAGTGAATAAAATAGTGCTCCAAGGACCGGATAAAGCAAGCAAAGGGCCACAGTTTGGAGACCCCTGCTCTAGATAATGCTCCAATCAAACATCCTCCAGTCAGGAAATGAGGCGGGTTCTATATTACTTTCTGCAGCTTCTAATGCACATTATGAGAAGCTCATCAGAGGAAGCCATTTCAGTCCAGGAGAGGAGCCGGTACAACTGTGCAAAATTGAAGGGAAGGGCGGAGCTCAAATTTAGGGACACAGAGGCTCATGGGGCAAGAATCCCCACCCACTGTGAGCAAGTACCATACCAGCTAGTCATTACTTATGAACATATCCTTCATTTTAGAGATGGTAATGTTACTTACAGGAGAGGGGATGGGAAATACTTGTCCTATAGACATAAGGGCAGGATCCCACTATTTTCGGGGGGCACTTCTAATCTGTTCCAAAAAAGAAAAAAAATACCACTTTATCCGGGTCACTATTACTTTGGGGAAGGTGAATAAAGTAGTAGGCCCACCTTGTTTATTCCAATAGAGAATACGTCCCTATGATGACATCTAGGGGGACATCAGGTAATCCACGGTCTGAAATATATCTCTGAAATAGGAATATTGAAAATAAATAATATTATGAATATCAACCTTCGAGTTTTAAAAAGTTACATTGTTCTCAGTATCATTCTTTGTATTTCCCGAGCAGCCATCTGATATGACATACACCACTCTCAGGAAAAGAGAAACAGAAGATGAATACGATACACTACAGGTAAGTCACACTTGAACATATAGGAATCGCGGCAAACTCACAACATGCTTGCGGTGGCATTATTTCTTAATTAGAGCCCAAATGCGATGCAATTTTGCTGCAACTGTTGCCCAGAAAAACATGCAATGCCAATTGTGCCTGGCTCAGTGCCAAAAATTTGCAACAAGAGCTTCTTTGGCGTGTTTTTAGAGTGGAGGGAGGCCCATTCAAAATGAATGGCGCCACTTCACAGCGTGGTCCATAAATGTGATGTGGCAGCGCCACTCAGGTGTGAACGGTGCCGAGGGGTGGAGTTCAGGTATAGATATTTTTACATAGTTCCATTGGTCCAGCTTGGAGCAATGTAACTATGTATCTATGTATCTACCATACCTGTGGGATCCCCATGGAAGCTGGAAATCACTGTAGTAGTCTCCTCTGTGTCTCTGATCGCCGCTGTCTTCTGGGTCTTGTGCCAAGCGGCTGCCCTACTGTTTAGTAATAACAGGAGGTATTTCAATTGCTCACAATCAATACATAACAACGTGATATTGTGAAAGCTCTGTGATGCCCAGAAGCAGCATGGTATGAGCTAAAAATCCCCTGTAGTGCCCATTCACCCTTGTGTGTTGCAGCAACCGATGGTAAAACATGTGTACTACCACACGTTCCAGCTATGCATGGGAATGTGCCTGCTCTATATTCTGTGCATTGTGGTGCTATTCATTGTGAATGGTATCCCAGTGCACGGTACAGTAGAGAGCGACGACGCACAGCACACCACACATACCATGCGTTGTGGTGTTCTGCATTACTATTAAAGGGTCATGTGCGTTTTTTGATCTACAGTACATCTGGGAAGTATTTACATCGCTTCACTTTTTCTACATTTTGTTATGTTACAGCCAAAATGGTTTAAATGTATTATTTTCGTCAAAATTCTACAAACAATACTCCATAATGACAATGTGAAAGAAGTTTGTTTGAAATCTTTGCAAATTTATTAAAAAATAAAAATTCCCATATACATAAGTATTCACAGCCTTTGCTCAATACTTTGGTGAAGCTCCTTTGGCACCAATTATGGCCTCAAGTCTTTTTGAGTATGATGCTACAAGCTTGGTACACCTATTTTTTGGCAGTTTCTCCCATTCTTCTTTGAAGGACCTCTTAAGCTCCATCAGGTTGGATGAGGAGCATTGGTGCACAGCCATTTTCAGATCTCTCCAGAGATGTTCAATCGGGTTCAAGTCTGGGCTCTGGCTGGGACACTCAAGTACATCCACACAGTTGTTCCATAGCCACTCTTTTGTTATCTTGGCTGTGTGCTTAGGGTTGTTGTTCTGTTGGAAGATGAACCTTCGCCCCAGTCTGAGGTCCAGAGATCTCTGGAGCAGGTTTTCATCAGGGATGTCTCTGTACATTGCTGCTTTCATCTTTCCCTTGATCCTGACTAGTCTCCCAGTTCCTGCCCCTGAAAAACATCCCCACAGCATGATGCTGCCCACTACCATGCTTCACTGTAGGGGTGGTATTGGCCAGGTGATGAGAGGTGCCTGGTTTCCTCCAGACACGATACTCTCAATTCAGGCCAAAGAGTTCAATCTTTGTTTCATCAAACCAGAGAATTTTGTTTCTTATGGTCTGAGTCCTTCAGGTGCCTTTTGGCAAACTCCAGGCGGGCTATCACTTGCCTTTTACTGAGGAGTGACTTCCGTCTGGGCACTCTACCATACAGGCCTGATTGGTGGCGTGCTACAGAGATGGTTTTTCTTCTAGAAGGTTCTCCTCTCTCCGCAGAGAAATGCTGGAGCTCTATCAGAGTGACCATCGGGTTCTTGGTCACCTCCCTGACTAAGGCCCTTTTCCCCCGATCTCTCAGTTTGAACGGGCGGCCCGCTCTAGGAAGAGTCCTGGTGGTTTCAAACTTCTTCCATTTTCGGATGATGGAGGCCACTGTGATCATTGGAACCTGCAGAAATTTTTCTGTAACCTTCCCTAGATCTGTGCTTCGATACAATCTCAGAGGTCTACAGACAATTCCTTGGACTTCATGGCTTGGTTTGTGCTCTGACATGGACCTTATATAGACAGGTGTGTGCCTTTCCAAATCATGTCCAATCAACTGAATTTACCACAGGTGGACTCCAATCAAGTTGTAGAAACATCTCAAGGATGGTCAGTGGAAACAGAATGCACCTGAGCTCAATTTTGAATGTCAAAGCAAAGGCTGTGAGTACTTATGTACATGGGAATTTTTTTCCTTTTTAATTTTTAATAAATTTGCAAAGATTTCAAACAAAGTTCTTTAACGTTGTCATTATGGAGTATTGTCATACTATAAGTCGCCGATTGCGGTCACTGCCAGTTTTAAGTCTATAGCTGTGTAAATTACAGTATATATTTACCATAGTTTGTAGACACTATAACTTTCACACAAACCAATTAATATACACTTATTGAGATTTATTTTCTTTTTTTACCAAAGACATGTCGCAGAATACATTTTGGACTAAATTTTTTGAAGAAATTCGATTTTTTATTTTTTTTTTAATTGTGTTTGTTAATTAACAGAAAGTAGAAATTATTGGGTTTTTTTTTCAAATTTTTATTTTTCGTTTATATGATAAAAAAACCCCAAAAAAACATGTGATCAAATACCCCTAAAAGACAGCTCTATTTGTATGAAAAAATAATGTAAACTTCATTGGATACAGAGCTGCAAGCAAAAAATGCTCTGGTCATGAAGGGGGTAAAACCACGTGATTAACATATTAATGCACCAAAACATATCGCTAAAGTGTGACTCAGCTGTAAAGGGACCCGGTGCGTGCAGTTTGCTTTACTGTCATCTAGTGAGTATGTACAGAATATCAGGGAATATTAATGTATATAATGTATTAATTTATTCAACGAGGGAAGAAAATAAATATTGCATATGTGTACTGCAGAGCACAGATATTAGTTTTAATTAAAATAAAATAAAAATTGTTTTAAAAATGTAATTTTTGTCCCAATATTTCTACTTGATGTGC
The DNA here is from genome assembly GCA_037952925.1 of Lithobates clamitans. Classification (NCBI taxonomy): domain Eukaryota; kingdom Metazoa; phylum Chordata; class Amphibia; order Anura; family Ranidae; genus Lithobates; species Lithobates clamitans. The sequence goes on from JBBGZY010002463.1 coordinate 190,919, forward strand.
CTGATTTATTTTACAGCCTGTACCCCCTGGAGGACCCATTACCCAAGGCAGAAATTTATATCAAAACGCTGACTATGAAAATCTTCATGAGAAGACCTAAAAAAAATATCTGGAGATTAACGTATATACTCGAGTATAAGTCGAGTTTTTCAGCACATTTTTTTGTGCTGAAAGTGCCCCCCTCGACTTATACTCGAGTCAAGCACTTTTCTGCAGCAAAAAATTTCATTTTCCGAACCGTCTTTGGGGCCCCGTATCTCAGGGCCACTTGGTGCTAGGAACCCTAAATTTGATGTGCAAACCCAGTGGAACTGGTACCACAACATATCCAAAGATGAAGTTCCTAGCACTAAGTGGCCCAGAGAACGGGGCCCCAAAATCGGTTCGGAAAATGTCATTCTCTGCTGCAGAAAAGTGCTGGACATTTTCTGAACCGAATTTGGGGCCCCATATCTCAGGGCCACTTGGTACTAGGAACTATAAATTTAGTGTGCAAACCCAGTGGAACTGGTACCATAAACATATCCAAAGCTGCGGTTCCTAGCAGCAAGTGGCCCTGAGATACAGGGCCCCAAACCCGGTTCGGAAAATGTCATTCTCTGCTGCAGAAAAGTGCTTGACATTTTCTGAACTGATTTTTGGGGCCCTGTATCTCTGGGGCCACTTGGTGCTAGAAACCCCAGCTTTGGGAATTTTATGGTGCTAGTTCCACTGGCTTTGCACACCAAATTTGGGGTTCTTAGCACTAAGTGGCCCCGAGATAGGGGCCCCAAATTCGGTCAACTGTGTCCATCTGCAGCGATGTCATTTCGGGACCCTTTGGGTTCAGAGACCCCAAATTTTGGCTGCAGCTAGGGGGCATCTAGGAACCCTTAACTACCGAGTTTGAAGTTCGGGGGACCTATGGCTGCAAATGGGCACAGTGAGGCATGCAAATGGGCACAGTGATGCTGCAAATGGACATTGTTGACCCTCTTTTCCACTTACAGTAGATGTGCATTTCTCACCCTCGTCTTATACTCGGGTCAATAAGTTTTTCCCATTTTTTTGTGGTAAATTAGGGCCTCCACTTATACTTGGAACGACTTATACTCGAGTATATACAGTATATTTCCTTTACTTTAAAGGAAAATAATAAAGGGTTTGGGGCAAATTTAGTTTTTTTATAACTCCATTGTTTTACAGAATAGAAAGATACAATGAAATGAGGATGAGGATAGGTGTATACTGTGTGTGTATATATCTATACATTATTATAATTATTATAATTATTATTTGTCATTTTAATTATTTTTTTTACATTTGTTTGTCTGCCTGATTTTTACTATTTTTGTGACATACAGAGGGGGCAGGTCCAGGATAATTTTAAGCAGCTTCTGTAACACTTGGGTGCGATTTAAAGTATAAATAAAAGCAAAACTTTGTTTTTTTACAATTTTTGATAGAGATGTTTTTATTGCTGCCTGTGCTCCCATTAGGGAGATTCACCAAAACAAGAATAGCAGAGAAATTTGCCAGTGGAGACTTTGGAGGGATTTCCTCTCACTTCCTGTTTTGGCTAAAGGGACAAGAAGTGAAAGGAAATCTCCCCAATGGGAACACAAATGGCAAATAAAAAAAAAAAAAGGACAGCTCTCCCTTCCTCTATTGATTATGGTTTCTACTTTAAAGCCCATTGCACTCCTAATAACCATTTGTTTTGGATCTCCAATTGACTCCAGAGCATTTTGCCAAAATGGCAACATTTTTTACTGAAATCTTTAGATCTTTATATTTGGCTCAAATTTTGGGGAAATCAAAACTCTCAATTTTCATCTCTAAACTCTACTAGAGAGTAAAACCAGTTATAAACAATCCCTCAGCCTGCAGACCCCCATAACCACTGGCCAGGGTTGTGGGGAAGAGGCCCTTGTCCTCATCATCAGGTGTGCTTAGTTATAATTTAAGCATTTTTTACAGAGTAACAAAGGTTTATTGAGATGGATGGAGAGGATATTTTTAACACATAACTGACAGATCCATGATATATAATTTGATGTACTGTATATATTCCAGAGTCCATTAACAAGATATGTTTGTGTGTAAAATTAACTTGATATGAACAGGAATCCTGTGTACTGCAAAACCTTTATAAAACTTTTATAACTTTTTATAATCCCTATAACAGTTCAAGCTAGACAAAGAGTGATGTAAATACAAGCAGATTCCATGAAGATACTGTATACAGAGATCCCCTACAATGGAAGGATTTATAAATATGGTGATGTTTTTAGAGATTATGCAAACATTTTATATGATGTCAGCAAAATAAATATATGGATTTATTTTTTTCACAAAAAAAACTTGATATAAACCGGAATCCTGTGTACTGCAAAACTTTGCATAAAACCTTTAATAAAGTGCTTGACTTAAATGCAGGTATTTATTTATTTCAGATGAGAAGTACAAATATGGAAAGGCAGAGAGGAGCTTTTAATGGGTAAAATAATCATAAAATGTAAAGGATGGTAATTGATTTACTATTTAATTAGCCTTAACTAATATTTCCACTTAGGGTTCTGATTTTATTTTACATCCTGTCGCCAAAGGCAGAGTTGTATCTAATTACACGTAGTGTGAAAACATTCATCAGAAACCTTAAAATATAGAAGATATCTCCAGCTTCATCAGCAAACAATCATGTTTTGGGCCAATTAAAACAAAAAAAATGTCAAGTTTACAAGTTCATTAAATGATGATGTTCATCTTGTTTTTGTTATGTATGTAAAGTCTTTATTTTACAAATTACATGACATATGGGCTACTTTTTCTTTTTTTTTTATTTAAATTTTTTATTAAGGAAGTTTTTCATGTTACCAAGTACAGATCTGCATGTCTAGTAACAGAATGTGATGTGCAGATTACAAAAAGAAAGTAATAGAGCAGTCAATATCAGCCAGGATGCCAATAAGATGTGATGAGAGAATAGTAAGAAATCAAACAGCCACTATAGCAATATTAGTGATATAGGGAGTCACGGATGAGGGAGGGGTACATAAAGGTACACATAGGTGAGTAGGGTATTGTATGGATGTCTAAGGCCAGGGCATGGTTAGGCTTGGGATTATAGCCAGTTCTAGTTAGTTGAAAGGGATACATCTTGAATCCTGAAGCCAGAGATGCCATATTTTATGGAAATTAGGGGTATTCAGGTTAGGGTTGCCACCTCATCCCTTTAAACCCGAACACATATGAATTACACGGGTTCTGAGGCTAATTTAAACCAGATAAGGCATCAAGTGAGTTTAATTACCACCTTAATCAGCCACAGAACCTGTGTAATTCATATGTGTTCGGTTTTAAAGGAATGAGGTGGCAACCCTAATTCAGGTGTGCCTTGATGAAGAGTCCTTCATATGGGCTACTTTTATAGAATAACTCCAGACATGGTATTGTAGCGGTACCCCCGAAGGAGCTGCAGAATTATTGTGTCCGGTTCTCCCTCTGATTGATCCACAGCCAGTTACATAGTATTTTCTCACAGTCACGTACACACACAATTCTGCTCGTTATCTTCATTGACCAGTCCAGGGGTATGTGTTTTTATGTTTTATTTTGACAACTTGGATAGAAGTAGGGAATTAGTAGGATACTCCAAATTAACTATTTACAAGCGAAGACAACTCTCTCAGATGATCTACTGAACCGCACAGGGTCTGTATGGAAGAATAAGTCCGTCTGTAGCAGAGGAGACTCAGTGGACTATGTCAGTGGACACAAGTCTTCAAGACAATATAGCCAGTGTCTCCTTTAGCTCATACACCCAGTATGCTGACTTCTAGGACCAGAGGGAGCAACACACACTCAGTCACAAGGATCCTTTCAACTTCCTTTCCTTTTCTTCCAACTTCCAAGCGGCACTCTATACCAGTGACATAAGACCAGATCCGTGGACTGAACAAAAGATTACATCACATATACAAAAATGACATAAAATCCTGCAAGGCTATTTAAAGGACCTGAACATATTAAGCAAAAAATATGTTATGTGACCGGTGAGAACCATGCGAGAACAAGTCACACCGAAGTCGGAACAAAGTAGTGCAAAAACCTTTTGGAGTCGCATCAATTATAACGGGGACCTTTGAAATACACAGATTTTGACTTGCTATGCGACTTCAAATGTGTCAAGTCGCACAACAACAACTCGCAGTAGTGGAAACAGAACCTTAAGCAGACAGCACCTAACTTTAACCACTTATCTACCGGGCACTTTCACTCACTTCCTGCCCAGGCCATTTTTCAGCTTTCAGCACTATCACACTTTGAATGACAATTGCGCGGTCATGCTACACTGTAACCATGTGAAATTTTTATAATTTTCTTCACACAAATAGAGCATTCTTTTGGTGGTATTTAATCACTACTGGGATTTTTATTTTTTTTCTAAAAAAATATATATATATACGGAAAATGTTGAAAAAAAAAAAACGTTTTTCTTAGTTTCTGTCAGTAAATTTTGTAAATAAGTAATTTTTCTCCTTCACTGATGTGCGCTGATGAGGCGGCACTGATGGGCACTAATAGGCTGCACTGATGGGCACTGCGCTGATGAGGTGGGACTTATGGGCAATGATTAGGTGGCACTGATGGGGAGGCACTAATATTCTTCACTTATGGGCACTAATAGGTGGCACTGATGAGCACTGATAGGTGGCACTGACGGGCCTTGATATCCGGCACTGGTGGGCACTGATAGGTAGCATGAATAAGCGGCACTGATGGGCATTAATAGGTGGCACTGATGGGCATTGATAGGCTTTACTGATGGGCATCACTAATGGGCACTGATTTCTGGCTGTGGTCGGCACTGATTGTTGGCATTGGTGGGCACTGGTTAGCATGGGTTGCTGGCACTGGTGGCACTGTAATGTAATCAGGGCACTGATCAGCTCTCCTTGCAACACACTCTGTCAGTGTGAGGCGAGGTGAGCCGATTACCAGCACTTCCTTGCTTACATGTGACCGGCTGTGATTGGACACATCCGATCACATGATTAAACAGCCGCGTCATACCATACCTGGCCAATGTTCCTGGAAACTGGAAATCACTAAATTAGACATCCCTATTCCAGTGATCTCCACAAATTTCTGGGTCCTGTACTGAGCGGCCGGCCTAATGCATTGTGAACACAGGAGGTCCCTCACTAAGCACAGGCGCCATTCATAGAGAGCTTTGTATCTTCTGAATGAGTGCAAAGTGACCCTTGATTGGACGAGGTGGAGAGGCGAGGAGATGACATCATATGCATAGTTACAATGGTCCAGCTTGGATCATTATACCTATGGAAAAAAACACCATGCCTGGAAATATTCTTTAACCACTTAGTGACCGCCCCATGTACATTTACTGGGGCAGGGCGGCCACTCTGTGTGCTAGATCACGTACCTAGTATGTGATCTGACACTTCTGGGTCTGGGGCGCGCGCTGACGGCGACCTGCTTCCACTGTGATTGGAGACAGTGGGAGCCAATCAGCGGGTCAGTACGACAAGGACTGCTTTGCTTAGCTTATAAATCCCATGCTGTATAAAACAGCAGTATCTAAATAGAACCTGTCGATATATTAAAGGACAGCAAAACTAGTCTGTCCTTTAATAGTCATGTCTTGCATGCAAATTTAGGGGGTTTTCTGTTCTGTACACAGTTCAGATTTAATCTGTGGCTAAATTAGCTTCTGTCCCAGCATTGGCTGTGTTGCATGTAGTTCCACACTGTTGTCTGTAGGTGTCGTTGTCACCACAGGCCAGTATTGGAAGAGCAACAGGCTGAAGTGTATTGAGTGCTCTTCTTTCTTGGAAACAGGCCAGTGGGGGTGGTCCACTGCTGTGCATTCTGGGAGAGGGTACTTAAGGGCAGGACGCCACTTTCTTTTCTCTCTTGCCTCCTGGCTCTCCTGGCCTAAGGTATGTGGTGACTCTTCTCCTGCCTCGGGGCCACGTTGGCCTGAGGCTATGTGACTACAAGTAGGCACAGAAGCCTGTCTGGGGCCTACCACCGCAGAGGTGGTCCTTAGGCTGTTTTGCCTGTTAGGAAGAAGCCAAGCCAAGCTGAGCAGATCCAGGGGAGGACCCTTGCTGGAGAGAGCCAGGATGAAGGCTGGTCTCTGGGGAGGGTCTGGTAACTTACTTGGAGGACACACCTATACTTAACTAACCTGCCTCACAGTACTTCCGGGTCAGCTTAAAGGTTCTGGTACTGTGTAATCGTTCAGCTAATACTAAATCCTGTGGCAGAGGATCGTTCAACTAATACTAAATCCTGTGGCAGAGGATCGTTCAACTATTACTAAATCCTGTGACAGAGGATTGTTCAATCATTTTGATCTTCTCAAGTCTGTGGCAGAGACTTTTGGTCCGTGTGCCATTCCAGCTGCTAGGTCAGTGAGAGAGGCCTATCCGGGTGGGCAAGATCTGGTGACTGAAGGTGTGTTTGTCTTCAGGATCTCAAATTCCTGAGTGATCTGCATAAGGTATCTGAACCCTCCTTCAACTCCTCTTCTACCTATTTACTGCTACTTCTTTAAAAGTTTTATAATAAAGCATTGGAAACAGAATTAAGTGACTGGTGCATACATTGGTGGGTGTAAGGCCTAATACAGACTCTAAGTCCCGTATCTGGTGGAAATACAGCTAAGGGGGTGACGGCAAAGACCCAAATTAAATCAGCTGCTCCTTCGGGGGTAAGCACTACACTTGCAATGTGGATTTTTGAGTTTTGTCCCTTAGCAGAGTCTTTGTTTCAGCTTATGCTGCTGACTTTTTATCTAAGGAAATTTATCAGCCATTTCGACAAGGTTGGAGCCCTTTCAAATTGGGCTTCTAAATCAGTTTAAATGAGGGACACACTTCTGTTTATATACTCTAGATGGCAGGATAGTACCATACCTGGTAAATACGTCAAAAGGTCAGGCTGTTGTTAATTCGTATTGGTTTATATATAGAAGTGAGCCTGATTTTGCACTCTCGGGCTTTAGTAAATAAATCCCATGCTGTATAAAACAGCAGTATCTAAATAGAACCTGTAGATATATTAAAGGACAGCAAAACTAGTCTTGTGCAAACTCTCCTTGATTTAACAAGGGCATGTTGAGAGATGTTACCACAAGTAAACCGAAAGAAAGGATATCTGAACTTTGTTGTGTCTGAAAATCACAAGCCTTGCTATAAATTTCTCACTCTTTGTTATATTGCAGCCATTTGCTAAAATCATTTAAGTTCATTTTTTTTCCTCATTAATATACACACAGCACCCCATATTGACAGAAAAACACAGAGTTGTTGACATTTTTGCAGATTTATTAAAAAAGAAAAACTGAAATATGACAGGGTCCTAAGTATTCAGACCCTTTCCTAAGTATTTAGTAGAAGGACCCTTTTGATCTAATACAGCCATGAGTCTTTTTGGGAAAGATGCAACAAGGTTTTCATACCTGGATTTGGGGATCCTCTGCCATTCCTCCTTGCAGATCCTCTCCAGTTCTGTCAGGTTGGATGGTAAACGTTGGTGGACAGCCATTTTTAGGTCTCTCCAGAGATGCTCAATTGGGTTTAAGTCAGGGCTCTAGCTGGGCCATTCAAGAACAGTCACAGAGTTGTTGTGAAGCCACTCCTTTGTTATTTTAGCTGTGTGCTTAGGGTCATTGTCTTGTTGGAAGGTAAACCTTCGGCCCAGTCTGAGGTCCTGAGCACTCTGGAGAAGGTTTTCATCCAGGATATCCCTGTACTTGGCCGCATTCATCTTTACCTCAATTGCAACCAGTCGTCCTGGCCCTGCAGCTGAAAAACACCCCCACAGCATGATGCTGCCACCACCATGCTTCACTGTTGAGACTGTATTGGACAGGTGATGAGCAGTGCCTGGTTTTCTCCACACATACCGCTTAGAATTAAGGCCAAAAAGTTCTATCTTAAACTCATCAGACCAAAGAATCTTATTTCTCACCATCTTGGAGTCCTTCAGGTGTTTTTTATCAAACTCCATGTGGGGTTTTATGTGTCTTGCACTGAGGAGAGGCTTCCGTCGGGCTACTCTGCCATAAAGCTCCGACTGGTGGAGGGCTGCAGTGAAGGTTGACTTTCAACAACTTTCTCCCATCTCCCAACTGCATCTCTGGAGCTCAGCCACTTTGAGTTTTTTCTTTACCTCTCTCACCAAGGCTCTTCTCCCCTGATAGCTCAGTTTGGCTTGACGGCCAGCTCTAGGAAGGGTTCTGGTCATCCCAAACGTCTTCCATTTAAGGATTATGGAGGCCACTGTGCTCTTAGGAACCTTAAGTGCAGCAGAATTTTTTTCGTAACCTTGGCCAGATCTGTGCCTTGCCACAATTCTGTCTCTGAGCTCTTCAGGTAGTTCCTTTGACCTCATAATTCTCATTTGCTTTGACATGCACTGTAAGCTGTAAGGTCTTATATAGACAGGTGTGTGGCTTTCCTAATCAAGTCCAATCAGTATAATCAAACACAGCTGGACTCAAATGAACGTGTAGAACCATCTCAAGGATGATCAGAAGAAATGGACAGCACCTGAGTTAAATATATGAGTGTCACAGCAAAGGGTCTGAATACTTAGGACCATGTGATATTTCAGTTTTTCTTTTAATAAATCTGCAAAAATGTCAACAATTCTGTGTTTTTCTGTCAATATAGGGTTACAAAATAATCTCTCTGTATGGCTTTGAAACTCGGGTGGGGCATCAAGATACATTAGATTATGGGTGGGTATTTTTATGTTTTGTGTACATAATGGGGGTCATTTACTATAACTCCAGGAAGTACTGGGCACTATGGCAAATAATAGAGCCAATTTTAGCCAAATGGAAACAAAACGGCGAATTTGCGCATGAAAATTAGCGATATAAGCGGAGAATAAACGTTTGAAAATTCTAAATTGCAGCTAATTAGCGCTTCCGCGTATATACAAATGCCAATTCTTATCAAGTTGTTATATAGCAGTGTACTGTAGCCATGATCCATGTATGTGAAAGAAACATTTTTATGTGAGATGTGCTCTACCTCGTGTGCATCTATTGATGTATGTTGCAATTAGTATTCCTATTTCTTTCCTTCTTTTGCTAACTAATGCAGTTATGAATGATTATTACATAGTAATGTCTGCTATTCTGTAAAGTTACATGTATTAAACATTTAGGTTACCTATTTGTTGTATGTTGTTTTTTATTTTTTAATTTAGGTGACTATAAAGCGGTAATTATTTATATTCATTCTTTAATCATACTACACTATTATGTAGGTCTCATACTTAGCACAATGGCTTAGTAGTCTGCTCAGATGTCTCCACAGCACTCACGGTACAAGTTCAAATACCAGCCAACCTACCATCCCCCAGCTGTGTTTATTTTTTCAGTGCACAAGCGAATTAAAATGAACAAACAAAAAAATGTAATCTGCCCATTAGTTAGTGTGTGGTGTTTGGAATTTCACACCATAATAGTATTGAATACTTACATATCATTGCATGCATTTGAAGAGTTAATATAATCAGCCAAATTTAAAGTGCATTGGCTAATTGGCATTCACCTATTTTCAGCATATGCTGCTTTGGCTAATTGGCTAATAGTCATTTGCTTTTTTTTCACCAATTCAATCTTTTAGTATTTCTCTGTGGGATTTGAACCCATGAGTTCTTCAAGGTAGAAGTGCTGACTGCTAGCCTATTGGGTGTAGCACAGTCATACATAGAAAATACATAGAAAATACATTCACTAGTGTTTGATGTTTCTTCTCCCCGAGCTGTCTCTCCTGCTGCCACCATCTTCCCCCGCTGATGTGTTCTTCAGCGCAGCCGGTTACCCACTAATAAAAAAAAAAGCCGCTCTTCTTGTGGCGGTCTTCTGTGGCCATCCGATAATGTCACCCGGAGAGTCCGCTCCATGGCTATGTAAGAGACGCCACACAGCGGGTGACAACACAGCAGAGGAAGACCACCATGGAAAAAGGAGCAGCTTTTTTTTTATTAGCGGGTAACCAGCGGTGCGGAAGAAGACAGCAGATGGAGAACATGGCAGCGGCAGGAGAGACGGCTCTGGGAGAATACAGCTCGGGGAGAAGATGGAGGAGGGAGAGACAGCGTCTGGAGAAGATGGCCAAGGGAAGAAGACAGCTCGGAGCTATTTTACAATAAAGGACTTGTCAAAAACCGGCTATTGATTTTTTTTACATTTCACTGCTTTTTTTGGTGAATGGGTAGGGGTAAAATGTACCCTATACCTATTCACATAGGGGGCAGGATCTGGGAGCCGACTTTTTAAAGGGGGCTTCCAGATTCTGATAAACCCCCTGCCTGCAGACCGACAACCACCGACCAGGGTTGTCGGGAAGAGGCCCTTGTCCCCATCAACATGGGGAAAAGGTGCTTTGGGGCATGTGGCCTGGTAAGGTTCAGAAGGGGAGGGTGCTCACTCGTCCCCCCCTATCCTGACCTCCAGGCTGCATGCTCGGATAAGGGTCTGGTATGGATTTTGGGGGGCCCCACATCAAATTTATTTTACAATTTGGTGTGGGGTTCCCCTTAAAGTCCATACCGAAGGGCCTGGTATGTACTGGGGGGACCCTACGACATTTTTTTCCTTGAATTTTGGAATTCCATACCATAATATTATTGAATAAGTACATACCATTGCATGCATTTGAAGCGTTAAAATATGGAATAAAGCAAGCTGATGTGCTTTGGCTAATTATGCTTCTGAGTACAATGCACACTTCTAGGAGGTAATGCTGTCAGTGGGATTTGAATTCATGGCTTGAACTTTTGGGGGCAGCAGGGTATACCGCTATGCTACAGAGCTGAGCACTTACCTACAGAGAAAATACATTTACTAATGTTTGATTCAGTACAATAATGTTTTGCATTTCAGGCATTAATATTATAGTAACAACCATGCTCATGCCAATGTGCCGATGTGGCATTGGCTAATAGGCGTTCGCCTCTTTTCAGCATACGCTGCTGAGTACAATGCAAGCTTTCAGTAGGTGATACCATCTGTGTGATTTTCAGCCATTTGAGCACAATTATATTGAGAACATATGTTTACTAGTGTTTGATGGTGGGACTACTTTATATTCTAGGTATAAAATAGTACTCAGCACAGTGACTTAGGCACCTTTCACACTTGTGCGACCTGAAAGTTGCGAGATTTTAATGCGACTTTAAGCAATGCCTGTGTAATCTTGAGGTCTATGGACGCAGGAGTCGCAGGGAAAGACACGCAACTTTCCCACGATTTTGCATCAGCAATTTTGCCGCAATTCCAGGGAATGCCTGTGTAAACTTGAGGTCTATGGACCTCAACTCGCATCAAAGTCAGACCAAAGTAGTACAGGGACTACGTTGAAGTCAGTGTTACTTGAAGTCGCACAGATATGAATGGTACACATTGAAAATCATGGGGTATGACTTGTCATACGACTCTCATGTCCAAAGTTGCACAAGTGTGACTCAGCCCGACTTTGTCAGCGATTTCAGAGACATCAGTGCACTTTCCTGCACAAATGTCTAGTGAAATCACATAGGTCCCAACTGTTCTCCTTTAAGAAGGTGTCCTATGCCTACCTACTTTTGCTAATAGGTGTCCCTTATACCCATCTCAAAAAGTTGGGAGGTAAGAAATCGCCCCCTGAAGTCGCCCAAAGTAGTGCAGGAACTACTTTTGGGAATTGTTGTGGCGTCGCACCAATTTGGACAGTTCCATTGCCATCAATAGGCGCCGATTTGGCCTACAATTTGACATGTCAATTCAGACCTATGTGAACATGGGTGAAGTTGCATAGATATTAGAGCTGCACGGTTCTGGCCAAAATGAGAATCACAATTTTTTTGCTTAGAATAAAAAGATCACGATTCTCGTGACATAAAATCTTTCACATTATCCCACAAGAAATTGGGCTAACTTTTCTTTTTTTTTTTTAAATCATTAAAGTAATTTTTTCCAAAAAAAATTGCATTTGAAAGGCGCAAATACAGTGTGACATAAAATATTGTAACAACCACCATTTTATTCTCTAGGGTCTCTACTAAAAATATATATATAATGTTGGTGGGTTTTAAGTAATTTTCTAGCAAAAAAAAAATGATTTTAACCTGAAACCAACAAATGTCAGATAAATGTTTAGTGTTTAAGTGGTTAAACTTTCCTCACTTACACAGAATTCTATTTAATTGACAAATTGTTACAAGGTTTCTAGTCAAGTTCACTGATAAAGAATGTTCTAATTCTTGGCAGACTTCCTGGTTTTTCGGCCGTGGCTTCAGAAGAGCAGAGAGAGTTCTTTGCAATAGCAAGAATCGTGAAACGCTTTTTTCAAGATCGTAAAGGGGAAAAAAATTACGATGACGATTAATCGTGCAGCTCTAATAAATATTAATGGAAATCAAGGGGGACAACTTTTCATGTGACTCTGAGGTCCAAAGCTCCATGAAAAGTCACCCAAGTGTGAAAGTAACCTAATGCGATTAATTGATAACACCTTTGAATAAGGCCCCATTTGCACTTGTGCGACCTTAAAATTGCACAGCTTTGTCATGACTTGAAGCAATGTCTGTGTAATCTTGTGGTGTATGGACCTCAAATTGCATCAGTCAAACCAAGGTAGTGCAGGGACAAATTTTCTGCACTTTCAGGATGCACAAGTGACAATAGGGCCAAATTCAAAGGTGTTATCCTTGAATCTCATTCACACTGCTGCGACCTGAAAGTCACACTATTTTGCTGCCACTTTGCCGCTGCAACTTGGCCCCAACTTCTGGGAATGCCTGTGTAATATTGTACCCGATATACCTCAAGTCACACCAAAGTAGTACAGGGACTACTTTGAAGTTGGTGCGACTTAGTAGCACAGATATGAATGGTTGTCATTGAGAATCATGGGGTACAACTTGCCATGCAACTCAGAGGTCCAAATTTGCTGGAAAATTCGCCCAGCTGTGAAACAAGTCATATATATTTTAATAAAAGGAGCTCTCATTTATACTTGCATAGTCCTTACTGATTTACATCAGCAGAACAAATGCAGGAAGTGATGTGAGCACATGGGACGGAAGCAAATGTGTGCTGATGCCAAACAAATCAATGAACCCCACCCACACCAAATCTAACTATGACATCCACCCCTGCATTGATTAAGTACAAGTACATATCCTACACTTACCCGGCCAATGAGCAGCGCCTCCTCTCTGCTAAAGAGACCTCGCCATGTCCACCTAGATTGAGATCCTGACCAGCACAAGAACTTCCGGGTGCATACAATGACTAATTTCCAGGTCAGAAGGTGAAACCACACTTTTGATTGCAGCTGCGAATATTTGATCTCAACCATGATTAGTGTTTTTTTATTTTCAGATATGCAAATCTGTATTTCTACATATATTTGAAGGTAAACTTAAGGGAGTTTGCTAAGAAATGGTGTCCCTGGGTTAGCAGCAGGTGAATTACAAAGGCAAAAGGCCCAGTTTGAGCCCTGGTTCACACTGACAGCAGGAGGAAAGCATTCAGCTGAACTCCCACAATTTCATTCCTGCATGTCAGTCCCGACTGTGGGGGCAACATCAGAGACATCATTGCAGGTTTCTGCACCAATATCAATACAAATCGCACTAATTAGAACAGTGCAATTGCCACAGATTTGACATGTCAAATCACACCAATGTGAACCAGAGCTGACACATTCAAACACTGCCTATCCACCAGCTGAATTCATTACCTGCAATTCTCCACAGCTGTTAATGATAAAGGTGGAATCTTTATATATAACTTGCAGTTGTGCAGAAGCCTAGGTTTACACTGGAGCGATTGGTCATGCGATTTGAGAGATCAAATCGCGTGACTCTTGGCAATGGCACTGGCACTGTTCCAATTGATGCAACATTTTTTTTGTGGCACCGCATCAATTTGCTAAAGTAGTTCCTGCACTACTTTTGCTGATTTCAGGTGCGACTTCAATAGACATTTGTGTATGAAGCCACCTGAAATCACACTGACCTTGCTACTTTGAAATCATGCTACTTCAAGTGAAGTAGCACAATTTCAAAGTAGCATGTGAACCAGGGCAAAGAGATTAGTTTTTTGGTGCACAAATACATATTGAAATAAAATATAAAAGAGATATTGTACTTTCCCCAAAACCACCACCCACAAAAACTAAATAAAGAAAAGTAGAAGGAAAAAAAAACCCCACACACCACAACAAGAGCTCAATGTACTTTTATTTTACCAGCAGAAAAAAAAAATTAATTTACATTTACTAGCTTCAAAAAAATTTGGACAGGATATATGGTACTACATTTAGCAACGGAATTTTAAGGGCCCTGCTCATAGGAGCTTACAATCTAAAATTAGACAAAACCTTAGAGTGGACACAGCTTTAATTTCAGTGTATAACGGGCAACACATCACATTATTATCTGAAAGATTATAGAAACATACTTAAGTCATTCTTACAAAGCATTCCAACATAATATTGCAAAAGACTTATTCAAAACACCCACCACCAGCCCACAATCCACACATACATACATTGGTGACCATGTTCTACTGGAAGCTGCATTTCGGTGTACACAATTAAACGAGATCAAAAATAGTAGGTCAGCAGATGCTTCCAAACGATGTTTGCATGATCAGACAGGAACAATACACACACAACATTGACAGCATGGCCACATAAACCCACTTTTGATTGAAAAAATGCACAAGAATTTCATCAAATCTCCCAATATCATTCCTTCTCCATCACAACAAAAAACCTGACCTTCTCAGGCCAAACGAACCCCCCTACTGCAGGCCTTTATATAAGAGAGGTTGTATTGTTAGCACACTGACACACCCAATAGAAGTACACGCCCACCAGTATCTTTCAATCTGTCTCTTCATGTATGTCTAAAGTGATTGCACCTGATGAGCAGGAACACATAATAGTATTCACAACTGTGTTAGCCTTGGCTATGTGCATCAAATCTCCAACTACAGGACAAAGATCAAAGTCCATTTGCATCCACATAAACAAAGCAACAGTTTTCTAAGCATATGTACCTGTGCAGTGTAAACCCTAAAATTTGAAATGTCCAAGTCCCTGGGCATGATTAGTGCTAATAAACATTAACATCAGTCCCTGGCTGCAATGAGCTTCCAATATAAAGTCCAAAATTAACAATCTTACATTAGAACCTATTTTGACAGGAGACAAATAAGATGCCAGCATGTCTTTAGATTGTGGTGAGAAACCCACACAGGGAGAACATATAAACTTCAACACAAGCATTAGCATGTTGGTGGAAGTGAACCAACATCCCAGGTGCTGCTAGACAGAACTGCTACCCACTTAGCCACCAGGGCAGACCCACACATGTTCTCTGCATCTCTGTGGTGTGAACTAGCCCTAAGTCCATAGCCATGCTCAGTGTCACAAGCAATATACAGTATATTGGCGTAAGTATTGGGATGCCTGCCTTTAAACACACATGAACTGTAATGGCATCCCAGTATTAGTATTGGGTTCAAAACTCATTTGGCCCACCCTTTGCAGCTATAACAGCTTCAACTCTTCTTGTCCACAAGGTTTAGGAGTGTGTCTATGGGAATGTTTGACCATTCTTCCAAGTGCATTTGTGAGGTCAGGCACTGAAGTTGGACAAGAAGGCCTGACCTACAGTCTCCTCTCTAATTTATCCCCAAGGTGTTCTGTTGTGTTGATGTCAGGACTCTGTGCAGGCCAGTCAAGTTCCTCCACCCCAAAATCACTCATCCATGTCTTTATGGACCTTGCTTTGTGCACTGGTCCAAATGATTTGGTGGAGGGGGATTATGGTGCGGGGTTGTTTTTCAGGGGTTGGGCTTGGCCTCTTAGTTTCAGATAAGGGAACTCTTAAGGCGTCAGCATACCAAGACAATTTGGACAATTTCATGCTCCCAACTTTGTGGGGACAGTTTGGGGAAAGCCCCTTCCTGTTCCAACATGACTGCACACCAGTACACAAAGCAAGGTTCATAAAGACATGGATGAGCAAGTTTGGGGTGGAGAAACTTGACTGGCCTGCACAGAGTCCTGGCCTCAACCCGATAGAACACCCTTTGGCTGAATTAGAGTAGAGACTGCAAGCCAGGCCTTCTCATCCAACATCAGTGCCTGGCCTCACAAATGCACTTCTGGAAGAATGATCAAACATTCCCATAGGCAGACTAAACCTTGTGGACAGCCTTCCCAGAAGCTGTTCTAGCTGCAAAGGGTGGGCCAAATCGAATTTTAACCCTACGGACTAAGACTGGGCACCCATTAAAGTTCATGTGTGTGTAAAGGCAGGCATCCCAATACTTTTGGCTATATAGTGTATCTGGAAAAGACTTACAATGGTGGTGGAACCCTCCTACACATAACTACTACAATTAGACATAGTTATAGGACCTGGGAAATGAGACAACTTCTCTACATGAAGTAACATGGTTGGGATTTGAACCCAGACCCTCAGAGATACTAAGCAGAAGTTCTAACCTCTAAGCCACAGAGCTGCCATGTGTGAGACCCTCCTACACATAACTACACATAAATACACATAAAAACACATAAATACTGCATTTCTATGGACATACAGGTGATGGAATTACATTACTCAAGAGTTATTCTTCTTGATTTATTCTGTGATATTTGGTGTTTTTTTGTGGGTGAGAGTAGAATATTACCCTCAAATTTTTGGGAATTACATTTTGATTTCTGATGTTTGTACACATATCACATTTTTGGGCTCAAATTATGAATATTTGCAAATAATACAAAGCACAAAAAATTGTGATTCATTTTAAATTTTCATCAGCAATGGTATTGTTTGTGGATTGTAAAGACACCTGTGTGAGTTTGGGGTAAAGATGGTTGTGAGATGAAGAAAAACAAGTGAAAGTGACAGAGAAAAATATATTTTACCAAAACATCAAAACATTCCACATTGTAGCATTCTTAAAATCAAAATATTTTAAGTAGAAGCAACAATGTTGCAAAGGAAAATGTATTTCACAGAAAGATACATTTCATCTCAACATTAAAAGGGTTTTTTTGTGAAAGTTAGAATTGTTCCATTAGAATCAGTGACTGAAACTTCATTTGGACTAAATTAGAGCAGATTTTAACTCCCAAAAAATGCTCTCTAATTAGCTCTCATTTTGGTATTTACTATACCTCCAGGTAAAAAAGACACTTGAGTTAAAATGAGAGTTATTTTCAGGTCTGAGCATGCTCAGTTGTGTTGGCACCTAGTTGTCCAAAACGGGGAATTTTTCACTTTTCAGACTTTTAAAGATATTTCAGTGTAGAAATCACTTTTTCACACAGTTTAAAAGCAGATAATCTTTAAATAATATACCGCATATTTCAGTACCATTTAGGCAATTATATCATGCTCTAAAAATTATTTCCATGTGCAATTCTCTAGGTTTTAGCAGAGTAAGGGTTTGGGCTCTATTTAGTTTCAGGGAGCTATAGTAAATTCGATTTTGGGAGAATTTTCTCACCAGCGCTATAGTGAATACCGTTTTCGCGCGAATTACCGCTATTAGCGCTAATTCGCGCTAAATTGCCGCGAATTAGCGCTAAATTGCCGCGCATTAGCGCTAATTCGCGGCAATTTGCGCGAATTAGCGCCATAGCGCTATAGTAAATGACCCCCATTGTGTACTTTTTATATGTGGAAATTGTGTTTTCTATGCAATATTAGGAAGTTTTTATGTGTTGGGGCTACATCTATATTTCTTTTTATTTAACATAAAAAAACGTATTATGGAATCTGTTTACATTCATTACATAAGTAAAGACAAAAAATATAAAAATGTACAGTATATTCCCAATAGGATGCTGAAGATTAATAGTATCAGAAGCATAGGCGTGTGCACCTTCAGTATATATGCACATGCACACACACGCTTTGGGGTGCACACCCTAATGCAGTGGCCTGCGCATATCTATGATCAGAAGCAAACATCATAGATTGCTAAGCAGGTACAGCTGTGGCCAAAAGTTTTGAAAATGACAAATATTAATTTTCACTAAGTCTGCTGCTTCAATATTTTTAGATCTTTTTGTCAGGTGCTATTATTGTATATCGAAGTATAATTACAAGCATTTCATAAGTGTCAAAGGCTTTTATTGACAATTTCATGAAGTTTATGCAAAGAGTCAATATTTGCAGTGTTGACCCTTCTTTTTCGAAACTTCTGCAATGCGCCCTGGCATGCTGCCAATCAACTTCTGGGCCAGATCCTTGCTGATGGCTGCCCATTCTTCTATCATCAATACTTGGAATTTGTCAGAATTTGTGTTTTTTTATTTGTTTACCTGCCTCTTGAGGATTGACCACAAGTTCTCAATGGGATTAGGGTCTGGGGAGTTTCCTGGCCATGGACCCAAAATGTTTATGTTTTGTTCCCAAAGCCACTTAGTTTTTACTTTTGCTTTATGGCAAGGTGCTCCATCATGCTGGAAAAGGCATTGTTCATCACCAAACTGTCCTTAGATGGTTGGGAGAAGTTGATCTTAGAGGCTGTTTTTGTACCATTCTTTATTCATGGCTGCAAAATTGTGAGTGAGCCCATTCCCTTGGCTGAGAAGCAACCCCACACATGAATGGTCTCAGGATGCTTTACTGTTGGCATGACACAGACCTGATGGTATCGCTGACCCGTTCTTCTCCAGACAAGGTTTTTTACGGATCTCCCAAACAATCGGAAAGGAGATCCATCAGAGAAAATGACTTTACCCCAGCCCTCAGTAGTCCAATCCCTGTACCTTTTGCAGAATATCAGTCTGTCCCTGATGTTTTTCCTTGAGAGAAATGGCTTCTTAGGCTGTCCTTTGAGTAAGTATTGATAACATGTTGAGCACTTGAGAGCATTTAAGTCACTGCCAAGGCCAACTACCAGCATCATGTGAGAAGTACAAAGCTAAATGAAGAACCATGAAAAGGTAAAACTAATTAAATATAGCAGAGAACTGGTGAATCCACAAAGATACAAGTGGAAAAGTTGAACGTTAGGGCTTTGAGCCTCTCGCCTCTTCCGGAACTTACTGTTAGCATTACCAGGCTATTATTGGACAGAGCAAGCAGCCCAGTTAGGTTTGGGAATTGTTGAAGATTTAAAACATCCAACATCCATGGCATCCATTAATTCTGTACTTCTTCCACCTGACAAAGCTTTCAAGCTTGATAGTGAACAGGATTTCAAAGAACTGATCAATAGCCTGGAGTTTTTTGGCCATTTGTGTAGTTCAAAATGTGTTGATATGAGGAGTTGCTTTTCCTGAGGAAGTTACAGACTGACCACAAAACACGTAGTAGTTTTTTCTCATCACAGTGAAGTACCTTCTCTAACATTGCCATATTCTCTTCCTTCTCCGAGTTTGACTGCTGAATCTCTGTGAGTAACAGTTTTGTTGTTTTTATTTTACTTAATAATCTTTCTATTAATTCTTGGTGAATGTAGAAAGTGCTATCATTTTTTTTCCCTGCAGTTCTTGGAAACCGTATTCTAGCTTCACACCATAGTATACCATAAAAACCTACATTTATGGTGTATATTGTGAAGGTTCTCATTCATCCTGGTTGTGGTATGCCTAGTAGAAATTAGTCACCTTCAGCTGGACTTGTTGAGGACCCTAAGTAGCTTCTCCAACCCACTTATTCAGTTCATTTGAAGTACTGAAGAAGTGACTTGGAGAAGCTACAAATTGATCATAAGTCTGTTTTCGTGGTATACTATGGTGTGAAGCTAAAGCAAAGTTTCCAAAAACTCCAGCAAAAAAATAATAGCACCTTCTACATTTACCAAGAATCAGTAGAAAGAACATTAAGTGTGGTAGAGGTAATAGCACAAAAAATTTGTTTTTAATGTAGTTGCTTGTCTACAAGGACTGTTATTGATTTCTGCAACTCCTTGTGCAATCACAAAGCAGAAACCAGTAGACTAATTCTTTTTAACTGGTACAGATAAGGTAGCCATAGTAGAGAGGACGTGGTTACAAGAGAGGTTACAAACATGGTCTGACCTACCACAGGAACCTTTGATGGCCAATGCAAAAGTAAGAACAAATACTTTACTGATTATTTCTGGCTATAGAAAGGGAGAAGTGAATGTAAGCACCGATTTATTACAGATGATACGTTTAGGACCAGGACTATCTTTACATACTTACATTTGATTGGTAAACTTGATAATATTGTTGGCAAGAGTTGACACTATAGGTGGTTCTGTGCTGGCAGGTTATTTTTAATGTGCTAAATGAAAAACGATCCTCTAAAATTGTAAAAGATAGTTGGATGGATTATAGTATGCAATGCTGCACCTGGATCAGTTAAAGTTTATGTCAAGCCTAAACTTTTTTTTTGTAGGTTAGGATAGAGTGGGGGAAGGGTTAGACCTCCTATCAGCTTCTTATTGCTGTCTGAGACTCCTTTACAGAGATTTACAGTCAAAGCAACGCAGGCAGACATGATGAAGTTTGTAAATAACTCGCAACTACATTCTACGTTTTGAAGATTTTTGCCAATGTGTAAAGATGTTCCCCTTGTATTGTAATCAACAAGTGACTAATTACGCTTTTATCTTTCTGTAGAGAAATAAATATAAGTGAACACAAGAAAAGAAAGAGAAACAGAACTCTGAATAATGAAACCGGCGTCCTGTTACTTGTTAGGATGCATTTTCATATTTCTTCTTCAAGGTAATATCAATAGAATAGAATGATTTCTTATCAATTTCCAGCATATTTTATGGGGTTTTTTTTGATAATTTTTTATTGAATTTTCCCATTGTACAGCAAAATGTAAAAAATATACAGTGGGGACGGAAAATATTCAGACCCCCTTAAATTTTTCACTCTTTTTTATATTGCAACCATTTGCTAAAATCATTTAAGTTCATTTTTTCCTCATTAATGTACACACAGCACCCCATATTAACAGAAAAACACAGAATTGTTGACATTTTTGCAGATTTATTAAGACGAAAAACTGAAATATCACATGGTCCTAAGTATTCAGACCCTTTGCTCAGTATTTAGTAGAAGCCCCTTTTGATCTAATACAGCCATGAGTCTTTTTGGGAAAGATGCAACAAGTTTTTCACACCTGGATTTGGCGATCCTCTGCACATTCCTCCTTGCAGATCCTCTCCAGTTCTGTCAGGTTGGATGGTAAACGTTGGTGTACGGCCATTTGTAGGTCTCTCCAGAGATGCTCAATTGGGTTTAAATCAGGGCTCTGGCTGGGCGATTCAAGAACAGTCACGGAGTTGTTGTGAAGCCACTTCTTCGTTATTTTATCTGTGTGCTTAGGGTCATTGTCTTGTTGGAAGGTAAACCTTCGGCCCAGTCTGAGGTCCTGAGCACTCTGGAGAAGGTTTTCGTCCAGGATATCCCTGTACTTGGCTGCATTCATCTTTCCCTCGATTGCAACCAGTCGTCCTGTCCCTGCAGCTGAAAAACACCTCCACAGCATGATGCTGCCACCACCATGCTTCACTGTTGGGACTGTATTTGACAGGTGATGAGCGGTGCCTGGTTTTCTCCGCACATACCGCTTAGAATTAAGGCCAAAAAGTTCTATCTCATCAGACCAGAGAATCTTATTTCTCACCATCTTGGAGTCCTTCAGGTGTTTTTTAGCAAACTCCATGCAGGCTTTCATGTGTCTTGCACTGAGGAGAGGCTTCCGTTGGACCACTCTGCCATAAAGCCCCGACTGGTGGAGGGCTGCAGTGATGGTTGACTTTCTACAACTTTCTCCCATCTCCCAACTGCATCTTTGGTGCTCAGCCACAGTGATCTTTGGGTTCTTCTTTACCTCTCTCACCAAGGCTCTTCTCCCCCGATAGCTCAGTTTGGCCGGACAGCCAGCTCTAGGAAGGGTTCTGGTCATCCCAAATGTCTTCCATTTAAGGATTATGGAGGCCACTGTGCCCTTAGGAACCTTAAGTGCAGCAGAAATTTTTTTGTAACCTTGGCCAGATCTGTGAGTTGCCACAATTCTGTCTCTGAGCTCTTCAGGCAGTTCCTTTGACCTCATGATTCTCATTTGCTCTGACATGCAGTGTGAGCTGTAAGGTCTTATATAGACAGGTGTGTGGCTTTCCTAATCAAGTCCAATCAGTATAATCAAACACAGCTGGACTCAAATGAAGGTGTAGAACCATCTCAAGGATGATCAGAAGAAATGGACAGCACCTGAGTTAAATATATGAGTGTCACAGCAAAGGGTCTGAATACTTAGGACCATGTGATATTTCAGATTTTCTTTTTTAAGAAATCTGCAAAAAATGTCAACAATTCTGTGTTTTTCTGTCAATATGGGGTGCTGTATGTACATTAATGAGGAAAAAAATTAACTTAAATGATTTTAGCAAATGTCTGCAATATAACAAAGAGTGAAAAATCTAAAGGGGTCTGAATACTTTCCATCCCCACTGTATAATAAAATAAACAACATAAATTAAGAAAAAATGATAAGACTTTGCTTTGTCATCTTAATTAGACAATAACCAACCATGTTGCCGTTTAATTTGTTTGTCTGAGCTTCTGGCAAAAAGTCAAAACCAAAGACCTTATGCATTGGTATATTATGAAGACTCAAAACTAAGGCCTGGTTTACACCTAAGCATTTTTTTAGTTTTGCAGAAACACGCTACAGTCCATATGTGCTGGGGGTTGCTTTGGGAGAGGAGAGGACAGGGTGCTGTTTGGAGGGGGACAGTGTATGATTTGATACCACACCTTGTAGCACAAATCCAGTCCCCTCCCAAAGCACCACCCAGCACATATCCTCTTACCTCCTCTCCCCCAATCAAAGAGATGGCGCATGCCTCAGAGGTGGCAATTGCAGTGTCTGCGATCCCTTGTACCCTATAAGAGATGCAGGGCAAGTGCCCTGGGTGCCAGTGGCGTCTCCAGCTTTCATATTTAGGGGGGGCACATGGGGAGACAGGGACAAAAGTAGGGGGGCATCTATAAAATGCAATTTTATATATATATATATATATATATACATACACATATATATATATATATATATATATATATATATATATATATATATATATATATATACACAAACACACATAGATAGATAGATAGATAGATAGATAGATAGATAGATAGATAGATAGATAGATAGATAGATAGATAGATAGATAGATAGATAGATAGATAGATCGATCCTGGGGCCCTTTACTACGACCCTACATCGGCCCTTTCACATGTTCTGCAGTGAGCTCCCTTCCTACTGTATTGGGGCCCCCAGGGTGGCAGAAAACAAGAGATATATCTCACCAGCATACCAAGAAAATATAAGGATGCAAAGCAGTGGGAGAACTATCAGGGTTGCAAAGGTTGTCTTGTCTCCGGGCCTTGGTGTTCTGCCACTGTGGGGTTTCCCAGCCTCCTCTTGCTGTCCTGCCCCTGCTATTGACAGTCTGGCATCTCTTGGAATTTACAGGCTGGTTCTCCTGTCCTAAGGATGGGAGAAATCAGTCTGTTTTTTCAGTAACTGAGAGTCCTGGTGGAGTCCTTCCTGCAACTCGCTCTTCTCCCTGCCAATCAGGATGCAGGGGAAGGAGCAGATCGGGCGGCCCGTGGTTGTGTGAGTGCTCGCCATATGCAGTGTCAGCAAGCAGAGGGAGGGGGGAGGAATCACCTGCAGGAGCTGACTGGGGACTCTCTCCCTCTTAGACATTGATTTTTTGTAAAAAAAAAAAAAATTTATTGGGGGGGGGGGTTGCACATGGTGGGGCACAGCATAATGTTGGGGGGGTCAGGGTCCCCTCTGCCCCCCCCCCCCCTAGGGACGCCATTGCTGGGTGCCCACTCTGGAATATTGGGGGGTGGATTTGCACTGGGATGGAGGGGTGTTGCGGTGGGAAGGGGGATTTTGGGGGTTAAGAAAGTTTGTGCTGGAGAGGATTGGGGGAGTAGAGAGGATGGAGGTTGGAGATGACAGGGACATATATACAGGGGTTGTGATTGCAGCATATAGAGGACAGGTGGTGGGGGTGGCATATAAAGCAACCAACCCCCTCCAATTTCCTCCTGCAGCCTTTCAGTAGCTACAGGAGGAAAATGGAGGTAATTGTTTCCCCTGCCACCCCCAGTGCCCCTCCTATCTACCTGCTGGCCCCTGTGTACTCCTCTGGCTCCCTCATATCCTGCAGCACTGCCGGCTTCCCCCCTCCCCTCTCCCGCCAACTGCTGCAGGGGATGTGTCAGGATGGAGAGCGGGCAAGGGGCCGGTAAATGAGTCATTTACTGGCATTTTCCTTGTCTTAATGATTAGAGTCAGTGATATATACCGATCACTGACTCTGTTCATTCCTAACTGTGTCATAATAAACTGTGTTTACTATGCTTCCAATGAACAGGTCCTGTCCATTCATTCTGTGCATCTGAGACTGTAGATATGGAGATTGAGGGCTGTGTCCTCCATCTCCTTTCTCTGCCTGAAAGGTAAAACATCAGAGGTCTGTTTAGACCCCCGATATCTCACCAAGGCCCCCCAACAGGGCTCATAAAAAATTGTAAAAGAGAATAGAATAAAAAAAATATTAAAAATTAATCAAATAAAATGGTCAAACGAATAAACAAATAAAATAACAAAAAATAAATAAATACTGACACCAGTAGTAGAACTACCAGGGTCACAAAGGTCGCACTTGCGATCAGCCCTGGTGGGTTGTCATCTCATCTCTTGCAAAGGGGCCCTGAAAGTTCTAGTTACACCTCTGTGTTGGATGCATAGATTTTAGAAGAAGTTTTTCTACCCCACTACAACAGTGAAGCAATATCTTAATAATTATCAGAATGTACAATTGTTGGGGTAGTGTGTCAGCACATTTAAATCAAAAAAGTTAATCAAGGATGGTGTGGCACCTCCAGACAAGGATAGTGGCAACCAAATAATCGTTAACGCTTTTTAATGATCTTGCTACAATATGGATATAAAACAAGTACATTGCCACTTTCCCAAGATGAACCTGTTTCATGAAGGAAAAAAAAAAAAAACATGACCTGTAAGCATTGTTATTAGGCTTGGCTTCAATTCCTCGCCCTTTATTATCTATGATACATTTTACACTGATGTGGAATTATCTCTGTTTTTGTTTTTCATAGAGGTGTCATCAGATGAGGATGGGGAATGGTCCTTCTCATTTCCAGACTCCATTAAAACACTGAAGAATTCTGATGTGACCATTCCCTGCACATTCACTGTTCCTAGAGCCAACCAGCAGACCAATCTGATTTGGTATAAATACGAGGCTTCAGGATACCCCCAGATCTTCAATAGTAAAGACCCCTCTAAAGTTATAGAAGAGTACAGAGGACGGACAAGTCTTATTTATAATGCAATAAACAGCTGCACACTGAAAATCAAAGATGTGAGAGACACAGAATGGTTTTATCCAGGAATAAGTGAAGAGATCAATTCCTACAACCTTAATAACAGCCAGAATGTCCTGGTCAAAGTCACAGGTAATGTTGTTAAAACAATAGTCCGTTTATTGAATTACATTAATGACAAAGAATGTCAACAAAGTGGCAGTTAGTAAGAGAACTCATTCCATCCATCTCATGGTGTATAAAACATTCTCTATAGAAGTAGAATGTGTTCATAAGAAACCTCCCTCCATGATCACCCCCAGGACTTCTCCAGAGCCTCTCCCATTCTATGCAACTCCTCACCCCAACCTGTTCCCTGAACTCCTGCTCTGTCCACATTTAGACGATCCCTGAAATCTCATCTCTTCAGAGAAGCCTATCCCACCTCAACCTAACAACTGAACTTTTATATTCTCCATCAGTTTACTCTCATACATTTATTACATTTGTACCACTTGCTCTTCACTTTTACATTGTAATTACTCATGAGTAGGGATGAGCCCGATGTTCGAGTCGAACGTAAGTTCGAGTCAAACATCGGGTGTTTGCCTGTTCGCCGAGCAGCGAACAATATGCAGTGTGCGTGGCAAATTTGAAAGCTGCCAGAACACCATTAAAGTCTATGGGACACGAACATGCAAAATCAAAAGTGCTAATTTTAAAGGCTTATATGCAAGTTATTGTCATAAAAAGTGCTTGGGGACCCGGGTCCTGCCCCAGGGGACATGGATCAATGCAAATATGTTTTTTAAAAACGGCCTTTTTTTGGAAGCAGTGATTTTTTTAATGCTTAAAGTGAAACAATAAAAATGAAACATTCCTTTAAATATTGTGCCTGGTGGGTGTCTATAATATGCCTGTAAAGTGGCGCATTTTTCCTATGTTTAGAACAGTACCACAGCAAAATGACATTTCTAAAGGAAAAATTGTCATTTAAAACTGATCGCGGCTGTAATGAATTGTCAGGTCTTGGCAATATACCGTATTTATCGGCGTATAACACGCACTTTTT
Source organism: Lithobates clamitans (assembly GCA_037952925.1). Taxonomy (NCBI): domain Eukaryota; kingdom Metazoa; phylum Chordata; class Amphibia; order Anura; family Ranidae; genus Lithobates; species Lithobates clamitans. Next base: position 217,382 of record JBBGZY010002463.1, read on the forward strand.
TCCCCTTAAAATCAGGGGAAAGTCGTGGGTGCGTGTTATACGCCGATCCCCGCTATCGCTATGTGAATGTCGGCGATCGCCGCTGACATTTACATAGCGAGTAGTTTCAAATATGGCGCCGCGGAGTTCGGAGGGACTCGGCAGTGCTGAACAAGCGCCGCCGAAATCACAGAGCCGAGATACACATAGCCGAGGGTTCTCGGCTCTTTCCGGCACCGCTCACAGTCACGCCCAGTCCCGCCATTGGACCTGTGTTATGTCCATCAAAGGGCGGGACTGGGCGGGACTGTGAGCGGCGCCGGAAAGAGCCGAGAACCCTCGGCTATGTGTATCTCGGCGGCGTTCGTTCACTTCCGCCGGCGCCGAGTCCCTCCGAACTCCGCGGCGCCATATTTAAAACTACTACCATGTATATGGCGGCGGCGGCGGCAGGAGGCATGGACACTTGGGACAAGGCTGCACTGGGGACAAGGCTGCACTGGGGACAAGGCTGCACTGGGGACAAGGCTGCACTGGGGACAAGGCTGCACTGACAAGGCTGCACTGGGGACAAGGCTGCACTGACAAGGCTGCACTGGGGACAAGACTGCACTGACAAGGCTGCACTGGGGACAAGGCTGCACTGACAAGGCTGCACTGGGGACAAGACTGCACTGACAAGGCTGCACTGGGGCAAAGCTGCACTGACAAGGTTGCACTGACACTGAAAAGGCTGCAATGACACTAACAAGGCTGCAGATGAACACTGATGAGGCTGCATTGATGGGCATTTTAATGTAAGTTTCTTTTCCTTAAACTTCCCTCCTAAAAGTTTTTTCCCTTAAAATTCTCTCCTAAACTTGGGGTGCGTGTTATACGCCGGCGCGTGTTATACGCCGATAAAGACGGTAGTTAAAACTCATTGAAAAAAAGAGCATGAGATTCCCCCCAGTTCATTACCAGGCCCTTTGGGTCTGGTATGAATATTAAGGGGAACCCCGAAACAAAATTTTTAAAAAAACTGCGTGGGGGTCCCCCTTAAAATCCATACTAGGCCCTTTGGGTCTGATAAGGAAATGAAGGGAACCCTACACCAAAATTAACAAAACAATGGCGTAGGGGTCCCCCCAAAACCTATACCAGACCCTTATCTGAGCACACAACCTGGCAGGCCGCAGGAAAAGGGGGGGTGAGAGAGCACCCCCCTCCTGAACCGTACCAAGCCACATGTCCTCAACATGTGGAGGGTGCTTTGTACAATTTTTAAGGCAGTTTTTCAGCACATTAACCACTTGTGGACCGCCCACCGTTGTTGTACGTCGGTACTTTGAAGAGGAGTTGTTGTTATGGCAGCAGCTAGCTGCCATAACCCTGGTATCCTCTTCTTCAGCGGGCGGTCTGATTCAAATAAATGTGGTCTCTATGGCGGATTCGCAGCAAGATCACTTTTATCGGCGGCAGGATAGGCCCCCCCCTCCTGCCGCACTCCGGTGCCCTCCGCTGCTGACCAGAGCCGTCAGCAGCGGCAGAGGCGATCGGATCCGTTCCCTAGCCTGATATGGAGATGAGTGAGGGGAAGATGGCCCCCACCAATCTCCATATCATTGCACGGCGGAAGCGACGTCACGAGCTCCCATAGCTCTTAAAGGGCCTTTTTTTTTTTTTTTTTTTTTTTTTTAATGACAATTTTTTTTTTATTGCATTTTAGTGTAAATATGTGATCTGAGGTCTGTTTGATCCCAGATCTCATATTTAAGAGCACCTGTCATGCTTTTTTTCTATTACAAGAGATGTTTACATTCCGTGTTATAGGAATAAAAGTGACACAATTTTTTTTTAAAAAGAACAGCGTAAAAATAAAAAATAAAAGGTAAAATAAATAAATATACCGGTAAATAAGAAATTTTTTTTTTTTAAACGCGCCCTGTCCTGACGAGCTCGCGTGCAGAAGCGAACGCATATGCCCGCACGTGAAAAACCACACATGTGAGGTATCGCCACGATCGGTAGAGCAAGAGCAGTAATTATTATTCATTATTAAAAATAAAAATTTGTCGAGAATGATATGGAGCCTCCAGACATAGGGTGGGGACAAACTAATCCTTAATACTATTTGTTATCTTACTACAATAAGGCTATAAAACAGGTGCAATTCCTTTTTTCAATTCCCCAAGATGATCCTCTTGCATGAAGCAAGAAATAAAAATAAAAGACCCATGTACCTTATATGTACCTTGACTATAGTCACCTTCCATGATTTGTCCCCTATTATCTATGATATATTTTACACAGAATTATCTCTGTTTTTGTTTTTCATAGTGGAGTCATCAGATGAGGACAGAACACAATGGTCCTTCTCATTTCCAGACTCTATTAAAGCACTGAAGAATTCTGATGTGGCCATTCCCTGCACATTCACTGCTCCTATAGACCTCAGTGAGGTCAATTTGATTTGGTATAAGTATCAACATACAGGATACCCCCAGATCTTCAATAGGAAAGACCCCTCTCAGGTTATAGAAGAGTACAGAGGACGGACAAGTCTTGTTGCTAACGGAACAAACAGCTGCTCACTGAGAATCAAGGATGTAACAAAGACAGAACGGTTTTATCCAGGAATAAATAAAGAGATAAATTCCTATAACCTTAATAACAGCCAGAGTGTCCAAGTCAAAGTCACAGGTAAAGATGTTAAAAAAATATTTAAAGTATAACTGAAGGCAAAAGTTTTTTTGCAGGGCAGTGACTGTACAGAGGAATTTTATCTCATGATTTTGAGATACTGCCTTTTCTCTGGATGCACTTCTGTCTTCTTTTTTCAGAGACTTTGGTGACATAATTAACCGAAACTTTATATACATATATAATTCCAATGTTCGAATTCCAATCTGAATTGTTGACACTATCACATCAATATATTTTGTATTGATAATTTTTATCACAGTACAGCACTTTTTTAACTGCATTTGTGTTATATATTATTTTTTGTGTTGGTAATAGTGAGTGCAGCTGTTTTGATTATATTGTGATATTTGTGCACTAATTTTAGTGTAGGATTTTCTCATTTTATTAATTGTCTTTTCAAAATGGCTCCTTGGGAATTCTAGGTTCTGTGACAGTTCTGAAGTTGAATTTCATCTCTAAATAAGTATGACAATTGGGGGACAGTTGGGAGCTATGGGGCTTATCTTTTAAATCTTTCTCTTCAATTGGTTCAGTTTTTCTTCGTTAATGTTCTATTTACCTCCTTGTTTATATATTTTTATTATAGAAATACAGGACGTCATGCGCAGGGACCCTTTATCCAATGAAAATAAAGGGATTGTACTGGACTAATACAATAGCACCAACATCCTGCATTATTACAGAAAGTATTTGTTGTTGTATGATAGACTTTCCCAGTGCTAAAGTTACATGTAATCAAAGGTTTTATCAAAAGGGATTTACCCAGTAATGTTTATTGCTATACAGTTAAAAATTAGCTATATAAATATCTACACATAGGTGTGGATATTTGTATAGTTAATTTTTAACTGTATATCAATAAAAGTTATTGGGTAAATTTCTTTTAATATAACTTTTGACTACGTGTTCCTTCGGCAACCCAAAAGTCCATTATATAATCACAAATACTTATTTTATACAACGAGCTTCTCATATTTTATAGTATCTCCGTGGCCTTCCATTCATAGGCAGGCAATTTGAAGTAGACTGAGATTGGAAGTTTGCTCACTTCTACCAATTACAGTAGATGAATTGGATACATTTTGATGGAACATATATATTCATTCAACATTTTTTCTTCTCTTATGCCGCGTACACACGGTCGGACTTTGCAGCTACAAAAGTCGGACAGTCTGTCCGACATACTTCCGGCGTACCTTCGGCGGACTTGGGGCAGACTTTCTTACGAACGGACTTGCCCACACACGACCACACAAAAGTACGCCAGTTTAGTACGCTGTGACGTACACCAAGTCCGACGAGACTATAAAACGGAAGTTCAATAGCCCGTACGACACCCTTTGGGCTCCTTCTGCTAATCTCGTGTTTATCTCGTGTTAGTAGAAGTTTGGTGAGAGACGATTCGCGCTTGTGAGACTCGTATTTTTCAGTTCGTTTTAACTGGTGTTCAGTCTGTGCTTGTGAGGTTTGTATCTGCTTTTCAGTGCGTTTGGTCAGTTGGCATTGAGAAATCTTTGTTTTATTGGCCGCTCGTTCCTGATTTTCAGGTCGTTCTTCACAGGCCTTGCTGTTCTTCAGTGCGTTCTGTTTAGTGCGTTCTGACCAGCCGACCGTTTTGAAGCCATGTTACCTGTACGTACTCGTCGTAGAGCTCGTGCATTGTATGTGCTTGGTGCTGTAGTTTATTCTTCAGCCCAAGACCAGTCCATGAACAGGGCGAGGAGGAGTTCATGGACCAAGAATTGGTTGCTTCAGCGTGACCAGTTCTGTCACATGCCTTTGCTCCGTGAGATCCGTGAGAATAATCCTGAGGATTTCAGGAACTTTCTCCGGATGACGGACCCCGTTTTTGATCGTTTGGTGGCTTTGCTGACCCCCTATATCAGCAGGCAGGATACCTGCATGAGGCAAGCCATCACTCCGGAGCAGAGGCTGGTCGCTACCTTGCGGTATTTGGCCACAGGGAGAAGCCTGCAGGACCTTAAGTTCTCGACAGGCATCTCCCCCCAGGCTCTGGGGATCATTATCCCAGAGACCTGTTCTGCCATCATACAGGTCCTGCAGAAGGACTATATTAAGGTAAGCTATTTTTAGTTTATTAGCATCACATGTTCTTTTATGTAATCTTTGATAAAGTAATGTATTTCTTGCTTCAAACACTACTTCCCATCATTGCAATATAGTGTGAATGTCCCCTTTTTATCCTCACACATGCTGGGATTTTTTCCTGTTATTTTTTGTCATGCATGTATAGTTTCCTTCAATAACCTTCCCAGCATGAAGTGATGGGAACATATCCACCTAGTCTACTCATTTTGAATGTATTTTGTTGGAGTGTATTTAGTGTGCTTAGAATTAGCAATTAGCTAGATTTCACAACCCCCCCCCCCCACCTGAACTCACTCCAAATAGTGTGCTGCTAATTAGCAATTAGCTCGATTTCACAACCCCCCCCCCCCCACCTGAACTCACTCCAAATAGTGTGCTGCTAATTAGCAATTAGCTAGATTTCACAACCCCCCCCCCCCACCTGAACTCACTCCAAATAGTGTGCTGCTAATTAGCAATTAGCTAGATTTCACAACCCCCCCCCCCACCTGAACTCACTCCAAATAGTGTGCTGCTAATTAGCAATTAGCTAGATTTCACAACCCCCCCCCCCCCACCTGAACTCACTCCAAATAGTGTGCTGCTAATTAGCAATTAGCTAGATTTCACAACCCCCCCCCCCACCTGAACTCACTCCAAATAGTGTGCTGCTAATTAGCAATTAGCTAGATTTCACAACCCCCCCCCCACCTGAACTCACTCCAAATAGTGTGCTGCTAATTAGCAATTAGCTAGATTTCACAACCCCCCCCCCCCCACCTGAACTCACTCCAAATAGTGTGCTGCTAATTAGCAATTAGCTAGATTTCACAACCCCCCCACCCCCACCCTCGTTAAAATTTGCTTGAATGTTCTGTGGTGTTAATTTGTCTAAAGCAAATCTATGTTGCACTTTGCAAAATGCATGTGCACTCTACAAGTGCATTTGTTCCAGTGCTTTAGTAAATGAGCAGAAGCTCTGCTGATTTCCATCATCAAATCATATGCAAGCCTCAAAGTGTTTTCATTAATTGCCCTTGCATGTGATTGTGTACTGTTTGCAACATGAATGCCTTTTGACATTACCTCATTTACTGTAAGCTGGTTTGCAACTGCACCTGCAGAGTGCGACAACTGCAGTCTTGTAGCCTTTGTTATCCCTAAATTCCTGCGTGTTGTTAAAGTAATTTTTTTTTGGGATTTCACAACCCCCTAAAATGTAATCAATGTTCTATCAGAGGGGGTGAGCAATCTGATAAGTGTGCCTTTTTCCATATTAGTTATTCCAGAAGAATTAAATTATTGAATGTTATACTGATGCTGGGGAATAATGTTTTTAATTGTCTAATTTTCTTGCAATGTTAGCTTCCAAATTAATTGATTTTGGTTTTCTTGTTTGATTCCCCAGTTTCCTTCAACGCCACAGGAATGGCAGACTGTGGCATCCCATTTTGCAAGCCGTTGGGACTTTCCCAATTGTGGAGGGGCTATAGATGGGAAACATGTCCACATTGTGCCACCACCCCATTCGGGGTCATATTATTTTAAATTATAAGGGGTTCCACAGTATTGTTTTAATGGCGGTGGTGTCGGCACACTATGATTTTTTATATGTGGACGTGGGGAAGAATGGCCGGATGTCGGATGGAGGAGTATTTGCCCAGACGGAGTTCTGCCAGCGTCTCCAGAGTGGTGGCCTGGGATTGCCACCTGATGAGGATAACGTGGAAGGACTCCCCTTTGTCTTCATTGCCGATGAAGCCTTCGCTCTGAGCAAGCACCTCATGAGGCCATTCCCCCAAAGAACCCTCACCCCGGAGAGGAGGGTTTTTAATTACCGGCTGGCCAGAGCTAGAAGAGTGGTTGAGAATGCGTTTGGAATTCTGGCCAGCCGGTTCCGCCTGTTTCAAACAGCCATTAATTTGGCGGAATACAAACTTAATTTTATAATTTTATCATGCTGCATTCTGCACAACTTTTTAAATAAGCATTCTGCCAATTATATAGGCACAGTTGGGCCTGAGGCCGGACAAATAGAAGCCAACCTTACAGGCCTGGATACTGTCCGTACTGGCTTGGCCCCCCAAAGTTCCCGTCAGGTTAGACAGCAATATGTTGATTATTTTATGGGTAGGGGGGCCATTGCAATGGGCCAGGATATATAATTTTTTTTACAATAAAAAAAATATTGCTGAAATCTGGCATTATATTTATTGCTTGCCTTTCTTTTGGGCTGTCTCCTAGGTTATGGTCGAGCAGTTGTAGTGCCAACTGTATTAGAATTTTAAAAATGTATAAATAAGCTCCATTGCCACTGTAAACAACTTTTTGACAATTATAACCAAACTGATACTGAGCCTTGAAATAACAAACCACACATTTGTTAAAATCCTATAAAAGGAGATGTTTTTATTAATGGTTGGTATGCATTCAGTTCTGCATTTAGTATAAAATGTTCCGAGACAAAAATATAATGGTATCTTAATGATGTAGCAAAATATAATTATATTGAAATATTTCTACCTAATCCACAAAAAAATATTTTTGGCTTTTGGATTTTCAAAAACAGGCTTTGTTTTTGGAAAATCAAGTTTTGTTTTTTTTTAAAAGCAAGTTTTTTATATTTTTTTTTTGGTTTTTTAAAATCAATTTTTTTTTTTTTTGGGGTTTTTTAACATTAATTTTCTTAATTTTTTTGGTGTTTTAAAATCAATTTTTTTTACTTTTTTTGGTTTTTTAACATTAATTATTTATTCGATTTTTTGGTGTTTTAAAATCAATTTTTTAATTTTTTTTGGTTTTTTAACATTAATTTTCTTAATTTTTTTGGTGTTTTAAAATCAATTTTTTAATTTTTTTTGGTTTTT
>JBBGZY010002463.1:230000-392500 GCA_037952925.1 Lithobates clamitans
ACTCCTCAAGATCCCAATTTTCTTGTACACCGACTTTTTCCAGCGTTGACTTCCTCTTTATTTTATTTTGACCATGAATAAATGGATCTTTTTTGAGTTTAGCAAAAGACTTTTATGTGTTTTCTTTTAAATCATTGATTTTACACACAATGTTAAATTAACAAGGGACAACAATCTCATTGAGTTTTAAAAAAACACACCAAAAATACATTACTAATGTTAAGAATGTTCAAGTGGTAAGTCTTGAAAAAAAAATATATACATAAACAAAAACGGTGCTTTGGGTTAACTTTATCTAAAAATTAAAAAATAATCACTAGAAAAAAAAAAAAAAAGAATAATGGGTTCTTTGTGGTAACTTTACAAACCTAAAAAAAAAAAAAAATAAAAGGGAAAAAGTATTATTAGTATGGAAACATTGTTTATAAAAAGCATACTATATCATTCATGAGATCAAAGAGAAAAAGAATTCAGAAATCAGTTTGGGAGAACTCTGATTATGAACAGCAAAACACCTTCGTTCTTTAGAGCATTCGTAAAGAAGAAATAAAATGCGCTGCATTCAACGATCACAGATTTTGCAGCGTGATGAATGTGCTACCTACAATACGAACACTAGTTTTACTAGACCGAGTGCTTCCGTTTAGTTTTTGCTTATGAGCATGCGTCGTTTTTTTGTCCGTAGGACTAGCATACAGACGAGCGGACTTCGGGGTCCGTCGTAGTTACGACGTAAAGATTTGAAGCATGTTTCAAATCTAAAGTACGTCGGATTTGAGGCTAAAAAAGTACGTTGAAAGTCCGAAGCAGCCCACACACGATCGGATTACCAGCCAGCTTTAGTCCGTCAGCGTCCGTTGGACTTTTGTAGACGAAAAGTCCGACCGTGTGTACGCGGCATTAGGCTGCTCTGAAGACAGATCATGTGAGGACTGGAAGTTTACATTCCCACCCATTATTGATGCTTTGAAAGGTTCCTGTGTGGACATCCCCTGCACATTCACCCATCCTGAAGATGCTAAAGATTTTAATTTCCTCTGGTACTCAAGAAATGATCAAGCCAAAATCTTCAACAATAAAACCCCGAGTGATGTGGCCGATGAATATAAAGGACGGACATTTCTTACTGGGAATACAGGAAATGATTGCTCCATAAAGATCTTCAATGTGGAGAAAAGAGAAGATTATTATCCAGGAATAAATATTGATATCAATTCCTATAAACTCAACCATGGAGATGTTTCAGTGTATGTGAAAGGTACATATTTAATAGTATTAAACAGATAACATTGCAAAAGATTCATTCAGGATTCAGGTTTACAAAGCCATTCTTACTCAAAGTGACAATGTAAGGATAGAAGAAAAGGAGCTCATGTGTTGTTAAAGTGAACCTGTGATAAAATTAAGGAATTCTGTCTGTGAAGGTTTATTAATCCCCCTCTGCACTCTGTGCTTCCTTCCACTGGCCCCTATGTGACAGCAGGACATGGTGGTGACATAGAGGTTGGTAGAAGGATAGAAAGGAGAAAAGACAAGTGAAGTGCTTCCCTAGTCAAAAACCTCCTTTTGTTTTGACACAATAAGAAATAAATATTAGGATGCACCCCCATGGTTCCAGTGAACAGCACGCCTGTCACAGTTGAAATAGAGCCCATGTGATCCCATCCACCAAGCTGAATGGCTTCTCCACGATGTGCTGCTGCCCTAGCCTGAAGAAGGAGGTCACACCCTCAGAAACGCTTTGCAGTATACATAGCAACTTGGAGTACACAGACTTGTGTTCTGAGACCCCCTCAGCACATTGGTCCAGAATTTACAGCCGCCTCGGCTCCACACCGCACCACAACAGGGTTCAGTGCTTGAGTGTCTCCGTCCCGACTCCCGCAGCCGCCCTTGGCTCAGAGCCCCAGGCTGCAGGCAGCAGCACATCATGGAGCAGCCATTCAGCTTGGTGTCTCATGGGTTCTATTTCAACTTTGACAGGCGTGGTGTTCACTGGAACCATGTGAGTGATTTTTAATATTTTTTCTTATTGTGTCAAAATAAAGGAGGTTTTATACTAGGGGAGCGCTTCCCTTGTCTTTTCCCCTTCCTATCTTCCATTACTGATTGTAGCACAGACCTTGTTGCCAATTTTTGTTGGGAGAGCAGCTGAATCCAGTGAACCTCATCCAATCAATGGTTGATTAGGTTTAAGGGCGCAGGATTAGAACTTTTTTTTTCCGTGGTTGGTGGAAGGAACCTATAAAAGTCAAATTTATATCACAAGAATTTATTTCTCAGATAAAATGTTTCTATTTCTGATTTCAGACAGACCACCAAAACCATTAATATCGGGAACTGAAAATCTGGAGCACAAGAAGACGGTGATCATCTCCTGTGCTGTAAATCACACCTGTCCCTCCCATCCCCCGACTCTTACATGGACCATCACTGGTCATCCCATAAAGGAGAATCATGAAGATCTGCATTTTGATGGAAGGTGGAGGATGGAGTCCAGAATGACCTATACTGCTTCCTATACAGATGACAAGACAGTTCTAGAATGTGCAGCTACTTTTCAAAATAATAAAACATCTGTTAAAATAATTACACTAAATATTAAATGTAAGTAAATCTAAATTTACATGTGTGTGGGCAATGTCTACTCACCCAGTAGATGAGGACTCTTCTGTGAACGCACTCACTAATTCCTGGGACCAGGCGGGGCCGTGGTCATGCGTTAATCAGCACTGAAGCGGCATTCTGTACTTAGAAGTGAGACATTCACCTTGCACTGATACACATTAAACTTGAGGCTCTTTACTGTGATCACTCTTCCTGTGACACTGTAAACCTTCTCTTCATGAATGGAGCATTTTGAGGAGGACACCACAGAGCCTGTGTCCTGCTCCACCAGCCCAACTTTAATTGTCACTTCACTCCCAGTGACAATGTGGTGGTCCCGCCGTGCACATTGTCCGGACCTCTGCCTATAGACCATTTTAACTTTCCTGTACCTCCAGCTAGGTCCGTAGGTTCTCTGGGTTCAGCCCTGGATACTCTATGGGCCCCGACCATTATAGACGGAGTCAGTACATCAACCCCTTCACTAACCAGAGGACACTGTCACCAATGCCCAGTACCACTCTCACACTGGCTGGCTGTTATTGCGTTCCCACCAGTCCTGGTTACCCATAGCATGTTAGACATGACTTCCTGCCAACTCCTCTGTATTGTTAAAGAGAAACTGCAGTCTGCTCACATAATTTGTAATAAAAACATCTTTGCCATTCTGAAGCTTCCCTCCAACCACTTTGCATATTATTTTATATATACTGTGATTCTGTACTTGCCGAATATGCTGCAGAAATCTCCCTCCACTGAGTCTGGCTGCAGCCATTTTAACTGTGGGCAGCTGAAGCTGCTGCCTGTTCACTTCCTGGAGTTACATAGACACACAAAGGCACACCTCCAGCTCTGCAGCTCTCATTGGCCCTCTTATGACTCATTCCCCTTCCCATCCTGGCAAACTCTCATGAGAGTGCGAGAGAGAGAGCTGTGCATGATGTCATAAGCCTAGGCTAATGACCAGACAAAAAAACAGGAAGTGGGCTGTATAAAGTATTTACTGGTAGCAAAAGAAAAACGTTTTACTATCCAAAGTAAAAACAACAACAAGGGCATAAGGTTTAAAAGATGGGAAGTTGAAAAAACTGACTGAAGATCCACTTTAATCCTTCAGTAGTGGCACTCTTTCTCCTCCTCTTCATCCTCTTGTGTGTTACAATCCCAGTTCTTTAGATACTCCGTATACCTCCATGCACCCCTTTGAAAAGACTTCAGACCAGGCAATTAAAGTGTTACTAAACCCACAACAGTAAAATCAGTCTGTATATGCAGTAAAGCATGCTTGTTATACTCACTGTGGAACCCAAGGGGTTAATCCTCCACTTTGTGTAAAAAGGCTGTTTGATCCTGTCTTCTCTTCTCTAATCCTCCCCTTCTTCTACAGTCCCTAATCCATATCCTGATAGAACAGAGCCTTGGGGGCACTCTACACATGCTCAGTTTTGTGTGTAATGCTTTGTGGTTTTTTCTTTCTGGGAGGGTACATGTGATCGGCACAGGGCCAATCAGCACTGTCCAGACAGAGGGTCAGGGGTCATGCAGCCTCATAAGACAGTCAGAGGAGAATGCAAACTCCTCCTACAAGCTTTAACCAGACACTGATAGAAGGAACACGATTGCTATATACTGCTGATGAGAAAAGGTATTTAGCAGTTTTTATTTACTAAAACTATTGCCATGTTCTGTGTACTGGGGGAGACCAGATATAGTGAATGCAGGCTCCTTGGTCTAGTAATGTTCAGCAGAAGTTTACTGAAGCTTCTTTGCCAGTACAAGTTAATACAGCACAGTCTCTCACAGTTCTTCTTACACGGTTCTAATACTAGATAACGCTACGTACTATCTTCTAGAAACACTGAGTCCATGCAGCATAAGTCCATTACTGGTAGAATCTTTTCCCGGGGAATCCCAAAATCCCACTAGATGGCCACACGCTCCATAAGGACTACATAGTGCAGCACAAGACAAATGTAAACAAAGGGAAGCTGGATGGAATGTGAGTAAGGCAGGGCACAGCCAGTAGATAAAGTCTGTATGACTGATATAGTTCACACCATAAGGTGACAGTCTCTATAACTGTGGATACTGATGCTAGACGGCTGCTGGCTCTAAAGGAGCTAGAAGGGACTCTGCAGAGACATGAGGAGAAAAGGAAGAGCAGCGCCATCTAAGTGCAGTAGTATAACAAGTTTATTCTAAATATAAAGTGAGCGACTCACAGTGTGACAGGTACAACAGGCATGTTCATCCATTGGGCGGTGGGTGAGTGAGCAACGCTGGTGGCTCCCAGAACTTTCTGGAAGCTCGGGTACACTCAGGAGGAGCCTTTGATGTCACATCAGGGTCCAAGGGTGAGCGGGCGGTGCACATGTTCGAAGCATGCATACTCCTTCATCAGGCTCTGAGCGCGCGCACTGCCCGCTCACCCTTGGACCTATATGTGATGTCAGAGGCTCCTCCCGAGTGTACCTGAGCTTCCAGGAAGCATTGGGAGCCACCAGTATGGCTTGGATCAGCGGTTGCTCACTCACCCAACCCCCCACATGTCTCTCTCCCTCAGAGCAGATGAATCACCATTTAGCTACATGCGCTGTTGTATCTGCCACACTATGAGTCGCTCTCTTTATATTTGGAATAAATGTGTTATACTACAGCCGTGGTCAACAACCCAAAATTTTGATGTTTTCTTCCCCAAGCCACTTGGTTATCACTTTTGCCTTATGGTAAGGTGCTCCATCATGCTGGAAAAATACATTGTTCCTCACCAAACTGTTCTTGAATGGTTGGGAGAAGTTTCTCTCGGAGGATGTTTTTGTACCATTCTTTATTCATTGCAGTGTCCTTAGGCAAAATTGTAAGTGAGCCCACTCCATTGGCTGAGGAGCAACCCCACCCATGAATGGTCTCCAGATGCCTTACTGTTGGCATGACACAGGACTGATTGTAGCGCTTACCTTTTCTTCTCCGGACAAGGTTTTTTCTGGATGCCCCAAACAATCGGAAAGGGGATTCCTCAGAGAAAATGACTTTACCCCAGTCCTTAGCAGTCCAATTCCTGTACCTTTTGCAGAATATCAGTCTGTCCCTGATGTTTTTCCTGGAGAAAAGTGTCTTCTTTGCTGCTCTTCTTGACACCAGCCCATCCTCCAAAAGTCTTCTCCTCACTGTGCATGCTGATGTCCTCACACCTGTATGCTGCCATTTTTGAGCAAGCTCTGCACTGGTGGTGCCCCGATCCCGCAGCTGAATCAACTGTAGGAGACAGGCCTGGCACTTGCTGAAGCCTTCTTGCAATTTATCTGATCACTCTTCATAACATTCTGGAGTATATGCAAATTGCCATCATAAAAACTGAGGCAGCAGACTTTGTGAAAATTAATGTTTGTGTCATTCTCAAAACTTTTGGCCATGGCTGTACTGCACTTAGATGGCACCGTTCTTCCTTTTCTCCTACATGGTGCAGCAGTCCTTCCTCTATTCCCATGTGGAGTAGAATGAGGCTCTGAGCTCTCCCCTGGTATTTATGGCTCACCAAGACGGAGGAGACCCATGAACACCTGGGAGTGGACAGACTTAAGCCTTGGGCAACTTACTGACTCACTACATATTATATTACAATGCACAGTAATGTAGAACTGTATTTCTTGTAAACATTTTCTTTCAACGATATATTTATACTATTTTATTTATATGACACTATATTAATTGTGCCATATATTATCTATTACTGCACAGATCATCCTAGGAGCGTCACCATATCAGTTGATGATAACGAGAACACACAAGAAGGTGATGATGTCACGTTACTTTGTTCAAGTCAAGCCAATCCTCCGGTAAATAATAACACCTGGTACCGGATTGGTGAAGGTGGGAAATTATTACATGGACACGGGGATAAAATATCTGTGAAGAACACAACGACAGAAAAATATATCTGCTCTGCAACTAATGATATGGGAACAGAAGAGTCCTCTGTGTTCGAGTTTATTGAGCAATGTGAGTACAACAAAAAGAATGTATACTACTTGGGTTTATCTTTATTTCACTTCCATATGTTTCTATTATTTAAATCAGATCTTCAATCAAACAGAAAAAGTACAAAAATAAAATAGCCTACCGTATATACTCGAGTATAAGTCGAATTTTTCAGCACATTTTTTTGTGCTGAAAGTGTCCCCCTCGACTTATACTCGAGTCAAGCACTTTTCTGCAGCAAAAAATTTCATTTTCTGAACCGAATTTGGGGCCCCGTATCTCAGGGCCACTTGGGGCTAGGAACCCCAAATTTGGTGTGCAAACCCAGTGGAACTGGTACCATAACATGTCCAAAGCTGAAATTCCTAGCACTAAGTGGCCCCGAGATACGGGGCCCCAATTTGGTTCGGAAAATGTCATTTTCTGCTGCAGAAAAGTGCTTGACATTTTCTGAACCGACTTTGGGGCCCCATATCTCAGGGCCACTTGGTGCTAGGAACCCCAAATTTGGTGTGCAAACCCAGTTGAACTGGTTCCATAACATATCCAAATCTGGGGTTCCTAGCACCAAGTGACCCTGAGATACGGGGCCCCAAAACTGGTTCGGAAAATGTCATTCTCTGCTGCAGAAAAGTGCTTGACATTTTCTGAACTGATTTTTGGGGCCCTGTATCTCGGGGCCACTTGGTGCTAGAAACCCCAGCTTTGGAAATTTTATCGTACTAGTTCCACTGGGTTTGCACACAAAATTTGGAGTTCTTAGTACTAAGTGGTCCCGAGATACGGGGCCCCAAATTCGGTCAACTGTGTCCATCTGCAGCAATGTCATTTCGGGACCCTTTGGGTTCAGAGACCCCAAATTTTGGCTGCAGCTAGGGGGCATCTAGGAACCCTTAACTACTGAGTTTGAAGTTCAGGGGACCTATGGCTGCAAATGGGCACAGTGATGCTGCAAATGGGCATTGTTGACCCTCTTTTCCACTTACAGTAGCTGTGCATTTCTCACCTCGTCTTATACTCGGGTCAATAAGTTTTTCCCATTTTTTTTGTGGTAAATTAGGGCCTCGACTTATTCTCGAGTATATACGGTATTAAAGGATTAAATGAAATAAACAGATTTTGCTACAATGCTCACCTCCAAACCACGGCTGTCCCCAACAGTACATCTTTTCCATCACTAGATGTCTTCAGTTTTTCATGTTGAATGACAGCCAGCATCGTTCAAACTTATTTATCTGAGCCCAGGCTGTCATGGGCCCACCCCCAGTTTGTGATTGGTAGACATGTGCAATTTGTTTCATTCTGAATTTGTTTTTGTTTTTTAGGAAATTCAACAAATTTGTTAAATCGGAAATATTCGAATTAACGAAAACCTGTTTTGACAAATTTTTCCGAAAAGTCGTACATTGGTAAATTAGTAAATTCGTAAATTTGAAATTCTGAAATTCTGAAATTCAAAAATCCAAATATTCAAAAGAACGAAAATCTGAAAATTTGAAAATACGAAAATTCAAAAATCCGAAATAATAACTAACAATAATAACTATTACTTAAATTATAGGTATTGGAATTTCCTTTTAAATTTGGCTGTTAGTGAACATATCGAATGCGAATTTATTCGAAGGTACAAATTATCCAAAATAACTCACCCCTTGGCAGTCAGCACCTCTCTTCCAGATGTATCTGAGGCTGCTCGACTTCAAATTTCCGGCCCCAACTTTCCTTTTCTGAGGCACAGCACCGGGGATTGGAGTGTGGGCAGACACAGAGGGGTAGGGGTGGGGGGAAGAGGTGCAGATCGAGCCCTCTCTCCTCTCCTGTCTGTGTGTGTTTTTTGGGGGGGGGTGTTAGTGCTGGCTTTGGGCAGTGTGAAAGAGTGTAACAGACACTCTCGTCTTAGACAACTGCAGCCAGCAACCCTGCTGGGAAGCCATAGTCCAGTCTAAATCATGTGTCAGGGTCTCAGACAGTCTGAAACCCGGACACATGATTCCAAACTCGAACACTCCGGGTGAATCCTGGACAGGTGGCAACCCTAATCAGAGATGGTCCCCATCAGACTCCCCCCTTAAAACTGTGTCCTCATCAGAGTCTCCCCTTACATCAGAGACCCCCATCAAAGCCTCCCTTACCTCACAGTCCCAATCAAAGTCCCCCTTTCATCTGTGTTTTGCTTACATCAGAGTCCCCTTTACATGAGAGTTCCCATCAGAATCTCCCCATTACATCAAGACCCCATCAGGCTCCCCCCTTACATTGGAGCCCCCATACATGACAGTCTCTATTAGAAATCCCTCTTACATCATCTTTCAGAGGGCTGGATTTGGCCTGAGGGCTATAGTTTGGAGACCCCTGGCGTGGATCATGAATACTAAGGTTATACGAAGATTTACTGTTATCTCCCTTTGAAATATATGTTTCCTTGCAGATAATACAAGTACAAATTACACGTATTTGGCTTTCCTTGGCGTCATCTGCCTTCCTTTGCTTGCACTGATCATCTACTTCTGCTGGAGGTAGGCTGATTTTTGTTAGATTTATGGTCCTCTCACACCTTACTGCACTTAAAAACTCACCGCAACACATTGAAAATCCACGTGTGTTGATGTGTATTTAACATGCATTTTTTTATGTGCATTGTGTTGTGTTACTTTGCATTTTCATGTTATGGTTGCACAATGTGAAGTAACATGTGCCTGAAAGGGTCCAAATGATTACATTCATTTTTTTTTTTTACTTATATCTCTACTTTCATTTGTGTTGTGTTTACATGCGTTCATGTGTATTGTATGTGTTATGGCCCGTACACGCGATCCGAATATCGGACCACAGATCGTCTGACTTTTTTCGATTAATAGTCACAAGTAGAAATTGAATAGGTTACTAAAGTCACGAAAATTCTCGTACGACAGAAAAAAAAAAATCGTAAGTGGCATCACATGCTGTAATGTATTTCTATTGTATTTTCGGACGACAACTGTACTGACTAAACAAAATTGTACAATCTGGTATCGTACAAGGAAAATTTCCGTACTTGTCAGATCGAATAATATCGGATGTCGTGATTGAATTGTCATGATCGGCTCTCGAAAGCTCTGTACTAACCATCCGATTATCATACGATCGCGTCAAAAGGGGTATTTTTTTCGGCCGATTTGCGGATCGTGTGTACGGGCCATTTAGAATCAGACAGGCCACATGTGTACAGCATTGTGATATAAATGAGGCACATAGGAAACCATTGTTTTCTATGTACCCTTGCAGTGACCCGAGCTGATCAGGTGCAGAAAAATGCAGGTCACTGCACATGGTGGCAACGAGTCATTAAAACTAGTCCTGGCCTTAAAGGCACTTAAAATAGAACTATGGGCAAAAATTTTAAAAATAACATACTGCAGTCTGTCACTGGCATTAACAGTGTTTTCGTTTATTTGAGTCCCCTGTGTTTTATTTTTCTTACACAAAGATCCTGTCGGTAGATCTTTTTATTTCCAACTTCTTGTAAGGCCGGGATCACACTGGTATGACACAACAGCCGTACAACTGTGGATCCGACTTTGCCCTGCGACTTGAGTCCGACTTCCATCCGACTTTGATCCTGACAATACCAGGCCCTTGTGTCTGGTATGAATCTTGAGAAACTCAACGCCAAAGTAAAAAAAAAAGATGGCGCGGGGTCCCCCCCAAAATCCATACCAAACCCTTATCCAAGCACACAGGTCAGGAAAAGGGGGGACGAGCGAGTGCCCTCCCCCTCCTGGACCATACCAGGCCACATGCCCTCAACATGGGGGGGGGTGGGTGCTTTGGGACAAGGGGGCCCTGCGTTCCGCCAACACCAAAGCACCTTGTCCCCAAGTTGATGGGGACAAGAGGCTCTTCCCGACAACCCTGGGTGATGGTTGTGGGGGTCTGCGGGTGGAGGGCTTATCAGAATCTGGAAGCCCACTTAACAAGGGGGCCCCCAGATCCTGGCCCCCCTACCCTATGTGAATGAGTATAGGAAACATTCTACCCCTACCCTATCTAAAAAAGTGTCAAAAATAAAAACAGTACACAGGTTTTTGACAAAGTAATTTATTAAAACAGCTCCAGCATTTCTTCTCCCTCTGGTGATGTCTTCATCCTCCGGTTCTTCTCCCTCTACTGATGACTTCTTCCTCCGCTGATGTCTTCTTCCGCTACCGGTTCTCCTATCTCCACTGCCTTCTCTCTCTGCCAGTCCTTCCTCCGATGTCCTCCTGGTGCTCTCTCCCACTGTAATGTAAGGTCCGCCGTGTGCAATTACTTATATGTCATCATCCGGAGGCCCCACCTCCTTGTGACGAAACCACCCCATTATGCCATGGGCGGTTACGTCACAAGAGGGCAGAACCTCCAGATGGTGTCACCGAGTGGCCATGCCCCATCGCTATATAACTATGCTATATATGCCACACAGCGGACCTGATAATGTAGCGGGAGTGAGCATTAGGAGAACATCAGAGGAAGAACCGGCAGAGGGAGAAGACAGAGGAGAGAGGAGAACCAGCAGCGGCAGAAGACAGAACCAGCAGCGGAAGAAGACATCAGCGGAGGAAGGTGTCATCAGTGGAGGGAGAAGAACCGGAGGATAAAGACATCACCGGAGGGAGAAGAAATCGGAAGGAGAAGAGGACGGGAAGAGGCTCTTGTCCCTATCAACATGGGGACAAGGTGCTTTGGGGTGGGTGGGGAGATAAGGGTCTGGTATGGATTTTGGGGGGACCCCACGCTGTTCTTTTTAATTTTGGCATTGGGGTTCCCCTTAAACTCCATACCAGACCGAAGGGTCTGGTGTGGTCTTGAAGGAGGACTCTATGCCGTTTTTTTTTTACATTTTGGCGTGGGGTTTCCCTTTTAAGAATATTATTCATATCTAATCTCGTATCTCAGGGGTGTTTCTGAATGAATAGCATTGATAGTCAGACTTGACTTGAAAACAAAGTGTGAGTTTATTGTCACACAGTTGGCATCATAAATACAATGAAAAAAAGTATAATGGGGCGTACACAGGGTCGGACTTTTCGGCTACAAAAGTCTGACAGCCCGTCCGAAAACTTTCGACGGACACTTGCCTACATACGATCACATAAAAGTCCAACGGATTCAGACGAGCAGATTTCTGGGTCCGGCGGAGTTACGACGTAAAGATTTGAAGCATGTTCCAAATCTAAAGTCCGTCAGATTTGCAACTGGAAAAGTCCACTGAAGGTCCGGTGAAGCCCACACACGATCGGATTGTCAGCCGGCTTTGGTCCGTCGGCGGCCGTCAGACAAGTCCGGTCGAAAAGTCTGACCGTGTGTACGCGGCATTAGACTTCTGGGAGCATTCAGCTGTTTCAACTTGTCAAAGTCTTTGTGTAAATATGTCTGTGTCATCTCTCCTAGAGGGTGAGTGTGTGTGTCTGTCTCCCTTCAATATGGAAGTGTTGGCTCTATATGTTACATGTGAACGTCATAACCTCACAAAAACCTAGAACCTTGTATGGCACACATTCATTTCTGCTAACTTCAACAAAAGGAAATACTAACTCAGAGTCATATGGAGTTTATCAAGCCCACATGTAACACTCTATATATCTATGCAACCACAATGCACAATGACAATCCTACTTCTTGTTTCCACTTCTTAGAAAGAAAAGATTCCACGGAGCAGCGAGTCCTCAGGTACGATATTGATTTCATTTTTCTCAGATTATAGTTACTTTCTCTTCTGTAAAAATAAATCATTACCATAGGCTGTTGAAGAAAAAAAAAGTCTATAGCGAATCGGGTGAAAAAGTAAACAGATTCAAAATTACGAAATTGAAAATGTATACAGTAAAGTGGTCTTTCCCCAAACAACACCCAAGGAGAGACCAGTCGGGATCCCACTTTAAAGTTGAAGTTTAATCTGCTTACATTTTACCTTTCCTGGTCCCCCCTCCTCCCATCTTATCTAAATGCTGATGAGATGTTTTAAATAAAACCTTTCTGCTTTCATCACATAGCTTATTTTAGAATCAGTGATGTCATCACTGGGTCTCTGTGCTCTAAGCAAAGCATGCAGTATGTGGCTGGTAGGAGGGGCCGTCAGGGTGCTGTACATGGCTTTCTGAAAACATCTCAGCACCCGGCCTCAGTACTCCACTCAGCCCTCAGCTCAGTGTGGCGGCTCTTGGGTGGAGTTATGTAAATAGAAAAAGGGTTTAATGGTTGGATGTCAGTCTGGAGGAGTTCCTGGGCAGGCTGTTTTTGCATGCAGGCCGACCTTGTTAATGCCCGCATGTGATGCTGAACCTCCATGATTGAAAGACATAAAATTCAATGAATGAAAGAGGCGGGCCGGGGGGGGGGCAGGCTGGGGTGGAAAAGTCTCGATCAGGGGTCTCTAAACTTTCCAAAAAAAGGGCCAGTTTACTGTCCTTCTGACTTGGGGGGGGGGGGGGGGTGGCTGTGGCCATTGGAAGTATAAAATGTCCCAGCCTCAGTGGGAGTAAACAATGCCCCATCATTGGTGTCATTGGGAGGAATTGTACCATATCATTGTTGTCATTGGGAGGTATTGTGCCCGATCCCCATCATTGATGTCAGGAGGAGTTGCGCTCCATTGTTGGTGTCATTGTGAAGAATTGTGCCCCATTGTTGGTGTCATTGGGAAGATTTGTGCCCCATTGTTGGTGTCATTGGGAAGAATTGTGCCCCATTGTTAGTGTCATTGGGAAGAAGTATGCCCCATTGTTGGTGTCATTGGGAGGAATTGTGTCCCATTGTTGGTGCCATTGAGAGGAATTTTGCCCCAACATTGCTGTCATTAGTTTCACCTGGAGGAACTGTGCCCCGTTTTGATGTCATTGGTAATAATTATGCCCCATTGTTGGTGTCATTGGGAGGAATTGTGCCCCATTGTTGATGCCATTGGTAGAAATTAGCCCCATCACTGGTGTCATTAGGAGGAATTGTGCCCCATTGTTGTTGTCATTGGGAGGAATTGTGCTTCACCATTGATGTCATTAGGAGGAGTTGTGCCCCATTGTTGGTGTCATTGGGAAGATTTGTGCCCCATTGTTGGTGTCATTGGGAAGAATTGTGCCCCATTGTTGGTGTCATTGGGAAGAAGTATGCCCCATTGTTGGTGCCGTTGAGAGGAATTTTGCCCCAACATTTCTGTCATTAGTTTCACCTGGAGGAACTGTGCCCCGTTTTGATGTCATTGGTAATAATTATGCCCCATTGTTGGTGTCATTGGGAGGAATTGTGCCCCATTGTTGATGCCATTGGTAGAAATTAGCCCCATCACTGGTGTCATTAGGAGGAATTGTGCCCCATTGTTGTTGTCATTGGGAGGAATTGTGCCTCACCATTAATGTCATTAGGAGGAGTTGTGCCCCATTGTTGGTGTCATTAAGAAGAATTGTGCCCCATTGTTGGTGTCACTGGGGACAATTTGGCCTCATTGTTGGTGTCATTGGGAGGAAATGTGCACTTAAAGAGGAGTTCCACCCAGGGGGGCCGTCAAAAAAAAAAAAAAAATTAAAAGTCAGCAGCTACAAATACTGTAGCTGCTGACTTTTAATTGGACACTTACCTGTCCCTGGGTCCAGCGATGCGGGGGATCGAGGCCCCGCTCATCCCCCCCCTACGCTCGTCGGCGCCGGCATTTCAACTGTGGGCGCCGGGCTGTGGCTTCACAGCCTGGCACCCACTGCACATGCGCGAGGGGCGCCGCGCGCCGTGATTGGCCGCTCAATCACCTGGGACCTGTAATGGGTCCCAGATGATTGACAGGAGGGAGGGAGCAGAGCTGAGCCCTTCCTGTGCCTGGGGGGAAGTGATGTCACCAGCCCAGGCAAAGGAACAGGCAGACTACGAGGGACCACCTAGCAACAGGCATTTAGAGGTAAGTGAAAAAAAAAAATATCCAAATGTTTTTTTGTTTTTTGTTTTAGAATTTTTACAGGTATTTTTGTTTTTTGGGTTGAACCCCACTTTAATTGGTGTCAGTGAATAAAATAGTGTTCCAAGGGCTGGATAAAGCAAGCAAAGGGCCACAGTTTGGAGACCCCTGCTCTAGATAATGCTCCAATCAAACATCCTCCAGTCAGGAAATGAGGCGGGTTCTATATTACTTGCTGCAGCTTCTAATGCACATTATGAGAAACTCATCAGAGGAAGCCATTTCAGTCCAGGAGAGGAGTCGGTACAACTGTGCAAGATTGAAGGGAAGGGCGGAGCTTAGATTTAGGGATACAGAGACTCATGGGGCAAGAATCCCCACCCACTGTGAGCAAATACCATACCATCTAGTCATTACTTATGAACATATCCTTCATTTTGGAGATGGTAATGTTACTTACAGGAGAGGGAAATACTTGTCCTATAGACATAAGGGCAGGATCCCACTATTTTCGGGGGCACTTCTAATCTATTTCCAAAAAAGAAAAAAAGAGAAAAAAAACAACACTTTATCCGGGTCACTATTACTTTGGGGAAGGTGAATAAAGTAGTAGGCCCACCTTGTTTATTCCAATAGAGAATACGTCCCTATGATGACATCTAGGGGGACATCAGGTAATCCACGGTCTGAAATAAATCTCAGAAATAGGAATATTGAAAATAAATAATATTATGAATATCAACCTTCGAGTTTTAAAAAGTTACATTTTTTTTCAGTATAATTCTTTGTATTTCCCGAGCAGCCCCCTGATACGACATACACCGATCTCAGGAAAAGGGAAACAGAGGATGAATATGCTACACTACAGGTAAGTCACACTTGAACATATAGGAATTGCGGCTAACTCACGGCATGCTCGGAGTGGCATTATTTCTCAATTAGAGCCCAAATGCGGTGCAATTTGGCTGCAACTGTTGCCCAGAAATACATGTAATGCCAATTGTGCCTGGCTCAGTGCCAAAAATTTGCAACATGAGCTTCTTTGCCGTGTTTTTAGAGTGGAGGGAGGCCCATTCAAAATGAATGGCGCCACTTCACAGCGTGGTCCATAAATGTGATGTGGCATCGCCACTCAGGTGTGAACGGTGCCGAGGGGTGGAGTTCAGGTATAGATATTTTTACATAGTTCCATTGGTCCAGCTTGTAGCAATGTTACTATGTATCTATCATACCTGTGGGATCCCCATGGAAACTGGAAATCACTGTAGTAGTCTCCTCTGTGTCACTGATCGCCGCTGACTTCTGGGTCTTGTGCCAAGCGGTTGCCCTACTGTTTGGTAACAACAGGAGGTGGTTCAATTGCTCACAATTAATACATAACAACGTGATATTGTGAAAGCTCTGTGATGCCCAGAAGCAGCATGGTATGAGCTAGAAATCTAGTGTGTAAAACCACAAAGCGCTGTGATAATTATTCAAGATAAAGCACCAAAAATCAAAACAATTATATAGATAAATAAATCAATTTAGTGAGGCTGCTATCAAAAAGAAGTGTTCAGAATCACTAAAAAATAAATAGATAAAAGATGTGTTTTGAAGTGCTTCACTATGTGATTAATAATAAATAGATAAATAAATAGTTAAATAATTAAATAATATAACCCACATACACAATTCATTGAACAAATCCAAATACTGTGCAAGAAGTGCAGTATAAAATTCGTGACCACATGTGCACAAATAAACTATAAAGTCCTATTGAGTCAAATAATTGGCCACTCTATTGATAATCGGTAAATACGTAAAGAGATAAATCAGACAGCCAAGTCCAAACGGGGAATTAATCTAGTCCCAGTATAAAAAGTTCTGCAATAGCTCTACAATTGCTTAATTAGAGTACTCCTTTGTCAATCTTGAACGACAATGTCATTTTGCTCCAACCGCATCAGATGTAGTAATCACCATCAGAAATCATATGTAAAGCAGACAAAAAAGAAAGAAATATCATTGCGCAATGCTCCTTATAAATGGTACACCAGCAAACATGTTATGAGATCCACTCACGTGCGCCCAATAATATAAAGGCATATGCAGATGTATTAAGCAGTCAGCCGCCACGGACAAGAGTAGGGTCGCTGCAGTACACAGCCAGATACTGACAGTCTGCACAGTGCGTCCTAGGCTCCTCCCACGCGTTGCGTCACGGTCACGTGACTTTTTCAAGGATCCTTGAAAAAGTCACGTGACCGTGACGCAACGCGTGGGAGGAGCCTAGGACGCACTGTGCAGACTGTCAGTATCTGGCTGTGTACTGCAGCGACCCTGCTCTCGTCCGTGGCGGCTGACTGCTTAATACATCTGCATATGCCTTTATATTATTGGGCGCACGTGAGTGGATCTCATAACATGTTTGCTGGTGTACCATTTATAAGGAGCATTGCGCAATGATATTTCTTTCTTTTTTATCTGCTTTACATATGATTTCTGATGGTGATTACTACTTCTGATGCGGTTGGAGCAAAATGACATTGTCGTTCAAGATTGACAAAGGAGTATTCCAATTAAGCAATTGTAGAGCTATTGCAGAACTTTTTATACTGGGACTAGATTAATTCCCCGTTTGGACTTGGCTGTCTGATTTATCTCTTTACGTATTTACCGATTATCAATAGAGTGGCCAATTTTTTGACTCAATAGGATTTTATAGTTTATTTGTGCACATGTGGTCACGAATTTTATACTGCACTTCTTGCACAGTATTTGGATTTGTTCAATGAATTGTGCATGTGGGTTATATTATTTAATTATTTAACTATTTATTTATCTATTTATTATTAATCACATAGTGAAGCACTTCAAACACATCTTTTATTTATGAGCTAGAAATCCCCTGTAGTGCCAATTCACCCTTGTGTGTTGCAGCAACCGATGGTAAAACATGTGTACCGCCACACATTCCAGCTATGCATGGGAATGTGCCTGCTCTATATTCTGTGCATTGTGGTGCTATTCATTGTGAATGGTATCCCAGTGCACAGTACAGTAGAGTGCGATGACACACAGCACACCACACATACCATGCGTTGTGGTGTTCTGCATTACTATTAAAGGGTCATGTGTGTTTTTTGATCTAGGGAAGTATTTACATCGCTTCACTTTTTTCACATTTTGTTATGTTACAGCCAAAATGGTTTAAATGTATTATTTTAGTCAAAATTCTACAAACAATACCCCATAATGACAATGTGAAAGAAGTGAAGCTCCTTTGGCACCAATTACTGCCTCAAGTCTTTTTAAGTAACAAGCTTGGCACACCTATTTTTGGGGAGTTTCTCCCATTCTTCTTTGAAGGACCTCTCAGGTTAGATGGGGAGCGTCGGTGCACAGCCATTTTCAGATCTCTCCAGTGATGTTCAATCGGGTTCAAGTCTCTGCTCTGGCTGGGCCACTCAAGGACCACAGAGTTGTTCCATAGCCACGCCTTTGTTATCTTGGCTGTGTGCTTAGAGTCGTTGTTCTGTTGGAAGATGAATCTTTACCCCAGTCTGAGGTCCAGAGAGCTCTGAAGCAGGTTTTCATCAAGGATGTCTCTGTACATTGCTGCATTCATCTTTCCCTCGATCCTGACTAGTCTCCCAGTTCCTGCCCCTGAAAAACATCCCCACAACATGATGCTGCCACCACCATGCTTCAATGTAGGGGTGGTATTGGCCAGGTGATGAGAGGTGCCTGGTTTCCTCCAGACATGATGCTCGTCATTCAGGCCAAAGAGTTCAATCTTTTTTTCATCAAACCAGAGAATTTTGTTTCTCATGGTCTGAGTCCCTCAGGTGCCTTTTGGCAAACTTCAGGTGGGCTATCATGAGCCTTTTACTGAGGAGTGGCTTCCGTCTGGTTACTCTACCATACAGGCCTGATTGGTGGCGTGCTGCAGAGATGGTTGTTCTTCTGGAAGGTTCTCCTCTCTCCACAGAGCAATGCTGGAGCTCTGTCAGAGTGACCATCGGGTTCTTGGTCACCTCCCTGGCTAGGGCCCTTTTCCCCCCATCTCTCAGTTTGAACGGGCGGCCTGCTCTAGGAAGAGTCCTGGTGGTTTCAAACTTCTTCCATTTTCGGATGATGGAGGCCACTGTGCTCATTGGGACCTTCAGACATTTTTCTGTACCCTTCCCTAGATCTGTGCTTCGATACAATCCTGTCTTGGAGGTCTACAGGCAATTCCTTGGACTTTATGGATTGGTTTGTGCTCTGCCATGCACTGTTAACTGTGGAACGTTATATAGACAGGTGTGTACCTTTTCAAATCATGTCCAATCAACTGAATTTACCACAGGTGGACTCCAATCAAGTTGTAGAAACATCTCAAGGATGGTCAGTGGAAACAGGATGCACCTGAGCTGAATTTTGAATGTCAAAGCAAAGGCTGTGAGTACTTACTGTATGTACCTGGGAATTTTTTCCTTTTTTATTTTTAATAAATTTTCAAAGATTTCAAACAAACTTCTTTTACGTTGTCATTATGGGGTATTGTCAGTCATACTATAAGTCGCTGATCACGATCACTACCAGTTTTACGCCCATAGCTGTGTAAATTACAGTATATATTTACCATAGTTTGTAGACACTATAACTTTCACACAAACCAATTAATATACACTTATTGAGATTTTTTTTCTTTGTTTACCAAAGACATGTCGCAGAATACATTTTGGACTAAATTTATGAAGAAATTTTTTTTATTTATTTTTTTTTAAATTGTGTTTGTTAATTAACAGAAAGTAGAAAATATTGGGGTTTTTTTTTTTTCGAATTTTTATTTTTCGTTTATATGATTAAAAAAAAAAAAAAAACAGTTGTGATCAAATACCCCCAAAAGACAGCTCTATTTGTATGAAAAAATGATGTAATCTTCATTGGGTACAGAGCTGCACGCAAAAAATGCTCTGGTCATGAAGGGGGTAAAAACCACGTGATTAACATATTAATGCACCAAAACATATCGCTAAAGTGTGACTCAGCTGTAAAGGGACCCGGTGCCTGCAGTTTGCTTTACTGTCATCTAGTGAGTATGTACAGAATATCAGGGAATATTAATGTATATAATGTATTAATTTATTCAACGAGGGAAGAAAACAAATATTGCATATGTGTACTGCAGAGCACAGATATTAGTTTTAATTAAAATAAAATAAAAATTGTTTTAAAAATGTAATTTTTTTCTCCCAATATTTCTACTTGATGTGCCTGATTTATTTTACAGCCTGTACCCCCTGGAGGACCCATTACCCAAGGCAGAAATTTATCTAAAAACGCTGACTATGAAAATCTTCATGAGAAGACCTAAAAAAAATCTGGAGATTATATTTCCGTTGCTTTAAAGGGAAATAATAAGGGGTTTGGGGCAAATTTAGTTTTTTTTCTAATTCCATTGTTTTACAGAATAGAAAGATACAATGAAATGAGGATGAGGATAGGTGTATACTGTGTGTATGTATATATATATATATATATATATATGTATATATGTATATGTGTGAACTGAATTGAATATCTGTAAACTGAATTGAATATCTGTACATTATAAATACAGTAATAATAAAAAAAATAGTGCAATATAAAACAGTTACAGTAAGTGTTTTTTTTTTTTAATTTCTATGTATTTGGGGTGGTTTCTTTTATTGAGTTTCCTTTATAAATCAAGTTTTTTCCTTCCTTTTATTGTGTTTAGATTTAATTATTTTTTGTCATTTTAATATTTTTTTTTACATTTTTTTGTCTGCCTGATTTTTACTATTTTTGTGACATACAGAGGGGACAGGTCCAGGATAATTTTAAGCAGCTTCTGCAACACTTGGGTGCAATTTAAAGTATAAATAAAAGCAAAACTTGATAGAGACTTGATAGAGAGGTTTTTATTGCTGCCTGTGTGTCCATTAGGGAGATTCACCAAAACAAGAATAGCAGAGAAATCTGCCAGTGGAGACTTTGGAGGGATTTCTTCTCACTTCCTGTTTTGGCTAAAGGGACAAGAAGTGAAAGGAAATCTCCCCAATGGGAACACAAATGGCAAATTAAAAAAAAAGTGACAGCTCTCCCTTGCTCTATTGATTATGGTTTCTACTTTCAAGCCCATTGCACTCCTAATAACCATTTGTTATGGATTTCTAATTGACTCCAGAGAATTTTGCCAAAATGGCAATTTTTTACTGAAATCTTTAGATCTCTACATTTGGCTCACATTTTGGGGAAATCAAAACTCTCAATTTTTATCTATAAACTCTACTGGAGAGTAAAACCAATTTTAAACAACCCCCCAGCCTACAGACCCCCACAACCACTGGCCAGGTTTGTAGGGAAGAGGCCCTTGTCCTCATCATCAGGTGTCCTTAGTTATACTTTAAGCATTTCTTACAGAGTAACAAAGGTTTATTGAGATGGATGGAGAGGATATTTTCAACACATAACTGACAGATCCATGGTATATAAGTTGATGTATTGTATATATTCAAGAGTCCATTAACAAGACATGTTTGTGTGTAAAATTAACTTGATATGAACAGGAATGCCGTGTACTGCAAAACTTTCATAAAATGTTTATAACTTTTTACAGTTCAAGTTAGACAAAGAGTGATGTAAATACAAGCAGACTGCATGAAGATACTGTATACAGAGATCCCCTACAATGGAGGCAGTTATAAATATGGTGATGTTTTTTAGAGATTATGCAAACATTTTATGTGATGTCGCACAAGGGCTCACTGTACAACTGTATAATGCATATGGATGATGGTTTTTAACTTTAGAATAATTATGTGCATATTTTGTAATTTTCAATAAATATGATGATTTATTTGTAATATTCCTTTCCCATTGTTTTTTGGCCTATAAAGTCTGATTTTGGTAACACCGTCAGTATTACCCCTTCTTTTCCCCTATACTACGGATGTGGCTTTGGAGTGCCTTTTTTCTATTTATGTGATGTCAGCAAAATAAATATATGGATTTCACAAAACAAAAAAAAAACTTGATATGAACCGGAAGCCCGTGTACTGCAAAACTTTGAATAAAACCTTTAATAAAGTGCTTGACTTTACTGCAGGTATTTATATACTATAAAGGATGGTAATTGATTTACTCTTTAATTAGCTTTAACTAATATTTCCACTTAGGGTGCTGATTTTATTTTACATCCTGTCGCCAAAGGCAGAGTTGTATCTAATTACATTTAATATGAAAACATTCATCAGAAACCTTAAAATATAGAAGATATCTCCAGCTTCATCAGGAAACAATCATGTTTTGGGCCAATTAAAAAAAAAAATATTTCAAGTTTACAAGTTCTTCAAGTGATGATGTTTAGTCTAGTAACAGAATGTGATGTGCAGATTACAAAAAGAAAGTAATAGAGCAGTCAATATCAGTCAGGATGCCAATAAGATATGATGAGAGAATAGTAAGAAATCAAACAGCCAATATAGCAATATAAGTGATATAGGGAGTCACGGATGAGGGAGGGGTACACATAAGTACACATAGGTGAGTGTGGTATTGTATGGATGTCTAAGGCCAGTGCATGGTTAGGCTTGGGATTATAGCCAGTTCTAGTTAGTTGAAAGGGATACATCTTGAATCCTGAAGCCAGAGATGCCATATTTTATGGAAATGAGGTGTATTCAGGTTAGGGTTGCCACCTCATCCCTTTAAACCCGAACACATATGAATTACACAGGTTCTGAGGCTAATTTAAAGCAGATAAGGCACCAAGTGAGTTTAATTACCACCTTAATCAGCCACAGAACCTGTGTGATTCATATGTGTTCGGTTTTAAAGGAATGAGGTGGCAACCCTAATTCAGGTGTGCCTTGATGAAGAGTCCTTCATATGGGCTACTTTTATAGAATAACTCCAGACATGGTATTGTAGCGGTACCCCCGAAGGAGCTGCTGAATTAATGTGCCCGGTTCTCCCTCTGATTGATCCACAGCCAGTTACATAGTATTTTCTTACAGTCAGGTACACACACAATTCTGCTCGTTATCTCCAATGACCAGTCCAGGGGTATGTGTTTTTATGTTTTATTTAGAGAACTTGGATAGGAGAAGGGAATTAGTAGGATACTCCAAATTAACTATTCACAAGCGAAAGACAACTCTCTCAGATGATCTATTGAACCGCACAGGGTCTGTATGGAAGAATAAGTCCCTCTGTAGCAGAAGAGACTCAATGGACTTTTTCAGTGGACACAAGTCTTCAAGACACTATAGCCAGTGTCTCCTTTTGCTCACACACCCAGTATGCTGACTTCTAGGACCAGAGGGAGCAACACACACTCAGTCACAAGGATCCTTTCAACTTCCTTTCCTTTCCTTTCAACTTCCAAGCGACACTCTATACCAGTGACATAAGACCAGATCCATGGACCGAACAAAAGATTACATCGCACACATACAAAAATGACATAAAATCCTGCAAGGCTATTTACATTTAAAGTATTTTATTGGTTTTTGAGAAAAAATAAAATATATTCACAAGCTGTAGTTACATATCATAAATGTTAACATGCCCAAAATAGACATAACCATGGTATGTTGTAGCTTGGTGACATCTTATAAACTTGAAATACATCAAACTTTAGGTGAAATTGGTGAAACCTCGGGTCTGGTCTTAACTCGTCCGTGTCTAAACCTGCCTTTGTGATGTTGCTTAGAGTCATTATCCCGTTCCTCCGCCAGCACCCCTGCATGGGTTCACACTGTGCCGGAGAGAGGAACGGGAACCATCCTCTATAGATTTAGTGACTTAGCAATGGAAAAACATAGTGAGTATATGAACCAATTAAACCTTGGTAGAAACAATAGCATGCTATTACAAAAACATTTCAACCTTATACTGACTATCCCTCTGGCGGAGGCATTGTTTAGTCAAGAAACATGAATATATTTGCTAATCTGTGTGTTTTGAACGTAGGGACTTTCTACTTAGTAAAGTTTTCTACTATTGAGCCTTCCCGTGTAGATCAACTTAGGGGGTAAATCCCCATCATAACCAGCCAGAGGTGATGAAAAGATGGATTGAGGAGAAGGAGAAGAAAGAGGAGAGAAGAGGAGAGAGGTGAAGTATTACTGTTTAGTCTAGATAATGTAGGAGTGTGGCTGTCTGCCGGGCCAACCCACTTCTATTGGAGTGCTATTTCTAAGAATTTGGGTGTTCCCCCAAACCAATATATTTGGACCATGGTTCCCAAGTCTTCTCATATTGAGCTGAGGTGTCTAGGATCGAGCTTACTAATTTTTCCTGTGTCATTATCCATGACACTTTCCGTTTAGCCGCTAGTATAGAAATTGATGTCTTCTTCCATGCTTTAGCTAGGGTAATTTTGGCTCCCAGCAGAATGAAAAAAACTAATTTTTGTGAAGATTTTGAGATCCCCGGTATGGGGTGATTTAGAAGAGCAAATAGAGGAGACTTGGGAACGGTCTTACCTGTCACTTTGGAAATGGTGTAAAATATTTTTTTCCAATAGTTCCTGATTTTCGGGCATTCCCACCATATATGTATCATGGAGCCTTTCATGTGACATCCGCGAAAGCATAGGGGGGAGACTGAGGGATGCATCAAGGAAAGCCGGGATGGGGTTAAGTACCATCTGGTGATTACCTTAAGGCTAGCTTCAATCAAGGAGATATTATAAATGCCCTTGAAGGATCGGAAGAAGGTTGTGTGCCAGTGGTCTAGGTCCCATGTGTCCTGTAAATCCCTCTCCCAGGCTTGCATAAACATTGCTTTCCCTTCTGTGGAAGCAAGCGAAGAGTAGATTAAGGAGATGCCCCCCCTCTGCTCCATGAGACTCCCACACCATAATTCGTATTGGGTGAATTTGGGAGGTTCCGGTTTCTCGACCCAGGCTGATTTGAGAAAATGCGAAATTTGAAAGAATCGGAACCGCTCCGAGTTGGGGAGATCCAGGTGTTTTACACAATGGTTAAGGGAGATTGGTCCAGCTGCGGTAAAATAGTTCCCAATCCGGTACATTCCCCTGTCCAGCCACCACTGGAAAGCTTTTATGTCCAAACCCGGTGGGAAGGCGGGATTACGGAAAAGGTGGGATAGGGGTTTGCTTTGCGATACTAGGGAGGGGTTCTTTCTAAGAGTGTCCCATAACGACAGAGAGTGTGATAAGGCGGGAGACAAGACTGAAGGTCTATCCTTTGGTGAGCACCATAGGAGGAAGTCAAGTGTATATGTTGGCACCGCCTGTCTCTCCATTTCCACCCAGTCAGGTTTGGCTGTCTTGGTATAAACCATCGATAGCTGTGCTAGTCTGGCCGCCTGGTAATACCAAAAAAGATTTGGGAGTCCCAAACCACCTTTATTTCTTAGATCGAATAGGGAGCGTCTCGGGAGACGGTACCCCCTCGGTCCCCAAATAAATTTTACTACCTTGTTTTGGAGTGCTAAAAGGTGATCCTTCCGTATGGCAATCGGAAGTGCTCTGAAAATATATAGTAGTCGTGGTAGCAGAGTCATTTTTACAGAGTTTATTTTACCTAACCAGGAGATGTGATGCGGTGTCCATTGTTTGAGGTCGCCTTCTAATTTTTTATATATGGGAGGGTAATTTGCCTGGTATAGCTGTTCAAATTTAGGAGTGAGGTTGACTCCTAGGTATCTTATGTTAGACTCACTCCATGAAAAGCGGAACGTTTCTTGCAGTCGCGACACTAGAGCCGACGGGAGGGAAACATTTAGAGCTTGGGACTTGGAATAGTTAACACATAACCCCGAGACCTGAGCAAAGTCTTCTAGGAGCTTACAAAGTACCGGTAGGGAGATTAATGGTGACGTAAGGTAAAGAATGAGGTCGTCAGCGAACAGACCACATTTATGTATAACAGAGCCACATCGCACCCCCGCTATGTCCGGATTAGTGCGTATAGCTATTGCTAGTGATTCAATCGCTATCGCAAAAATCAAAGGCGATAGCGGGCAGCCCTGGCGGGTCCCCCTTGCTATTTTAATAGGTTCAGAGAGTTGTCCCTGCAGTTTGATTCTCGCTTCAGGGCAGGAGTATAGGGAGTGAAGTAACCCAGAAAACCGAGGGCCGAAGCCCCATTTTTGTAGAATTGAAAATAGGTAGGACCAAGAGACCGAGTCGAACGCTTTTTGTAGATCTAGAGACAGTAACATTCCCTGTTGGGCTCCGCCACCGTCCCAGCCCGATTGCAGGATAGAGACCACATCCACCGTTCGTCTGATTTGGTCAGGACCTTGCCTTCCAGGGATGAACCCCACTTGGTCCTTGTGAATGTAGGATCCTATGAAGGAGGCCAGACGGTCTGCCATAATTTTAGTCATTATTTTCAGATCGTTATTGATCAGGGATATGGGTCTATAGATGGAAACTTCACCCTGGTCTTTGTCAGGCTTTGGAATCACGGTTATGAAGGCAGCGTTCAGCTGCGGGTCCAGAGGCTCCCCCTTGGTTTATTAAGTTAATAAATCTAGCAAGATAGGGCGCTATGGTATTTGCATAAGTCTTATAGTATGGTACGGAGAAGCCGTCTGGACCCGGAGCCGAACCTCTTTTTAGGTTTTTGATTACTGTTAGAACTTCAGCGGTGGTAACCGGGGCTTCGAGTCTGTCTCTGTGTTCCTCCGATAGGGTAGGAATCGGGAGATTGTCTAGGAAGTTAGACAGAGCTTGGGGATTATTTGTCTTATGTTCGCTATACAGATCTGCGTAAAAGCCATGGAAAGCTTTCATAACTTTCAAAGGGTTTGTGGTGTGGGGTTGGCCCGCTATTTTAATTTTAGGGAAGTTATAGGAGTGAGGGCGTGGTGTGAGACGGGATGCCAAGAGAGACCCGGTCCTGTCCTTCTGGTAATAATACTTCGCGCCTAGCCATGAGAGACTTTTTTCAGCCTTTGCTGTGAGAGCTAAGTTTAGTTCTAGGCGCGCCGCATCCAGTCGGGAGGCGGGTATTGCAGCCGGGTCTCTCTTGTGCTCCGCACATAATTTTCGGAAGTTCTTTTCTAGGTTGACTATGTCTATCCCGTGTTCTTTTTTAATTTTGGCTGCTATTTGTATGAGTTTCCCTCTTATTGTGGCCTTATGAGCTGCCCATAAGGTTTCCGCGGATACATCTGCAGTGTCATTTTGATTAAAGTATTCAGTAATGGCTTTTTCAATTTCTATTTTCCAGGCGGGGTCAGACAGGATATTTTCTTTTAATCTCCAAAGGTTATTTTTGTGGTTTGGGGTTTGGTTATTTAGCAGGACACTTAACAAGGAGTGGTCTGACCAGACCGTGTCTCTAATTTGTGATCTTTGGGCTGCCGGGATCAAGTTATTCGAGACTAGCAGATGGTCGATGCGGGCGTAGGATTGGTGGGCATGGGAGAAATGAGTGTAGTCCTTTTTGGTGGGATTCAGCTCCCTCCAAATGTCCGTGAGTCCCTGTTTATATAACATCTTAGCAATTCTCAAACTGGTTTTAGTTGGACGGATGTTTTGGGCATTGGGGGGTTTAGATCTATCTAAGCCCTGGTCAAAGGCTACATTGGAGTCTCCCCCAAAGATTATGGAGCCTTCAAGCTTAGGTCCAAGCGTCTTAAACATAGAGCTAAAAAATTTTTGCTGTCCTGAGTTAGGGGCATAGTAAGAAACCAGGGAGTATAGTCTACCCTCTACGAATCCCTTAACCACTTGAGCCCCGGACCATTATGCTGCCTAAGGACCAGAGGTCTTTTTCCAATTTGGCACTGCGTCGCTTTAACTGCTAATTGCGCGGTCATGCAATGCTGTACCCAAACGAAATTTGCGTCCTTTTCTTCCCACAAATAGAGCTTTCTTTTGATGGTATTTGATCACCTCTGCCGTTTTTATTTTTTGCGCTATAAACGGAAAAAGACCGAAAATTTTGAAAAAAAATGATATTTTCTACTTTTTGTTATAAAAAAAATCCAATAAACTCAATTTTAGTCATACATTTAGGCCAAAATTTATTCGGCCACATGTCTTTGGTAAAAAAAAAGTTAATAAGCGTATATTTATTGGTTTGCGCAAAAGTTATAGCGTCTACAAACTAGGGTACATTTTCTGGAATTTACACAGCTTTTAGTTTATGACTGCCTATGTCATTTCATGAGGTGCTAAAATGGCAGGGCAGTACAAAACCCCCCCAAATGACCCCATTTTGGAAAGTAGACACCCCAAGGAAATTGCTGGGAGGCATGTAGAACCCATTGAATATTTATTTTTTTTGTCCCAAGTGATTGAATAATGACAAAAAAAAAAAAAAAAAAAAATATTTACAAAAAGTTGTCACTAAATGATATATTGCTCACACAGGCCATGGGCCTATGTGGAATTGCACCCCAAAATACATTCAGCTGCTTCTCCTGAGTATGGGGATACCACATGTGTGGGACTTTTTGGGAGCCTAGCCACGTACGGGGCCCCGAAAACCAATCACCGCCTTCAGGATTTCTAAGGGCATAAATTTTTGATTTCATTCCTCACTACCTATCACAGTTTTGAAGGCCATAAAATGCCCAGATGGCACAAAACCCCCCCAAATGACCCCATTTTGGAAAGTAGACACTCCAAGCTATTTGCTGAGAGGCATGTTGAGTCCATGGAATACTTTCTTTTTTGACACAAGTTGCGGGAAAGTGACGATTTTTTTTTTTTTTTGCACAAAGTTGTCACTAAATGATATATTTCTCACACAGGCCATGGGCATATGTGGAATTGCACCCCAAAATACATTTAGCTGCTTCTCCTGAGTATGGGGATACCACATGTGTGGGACTTTTTGGGAGCCTAGCCGCATACGGGGCCCCGAAACCCAAGCACCGCCTTCAGGATTTCCAAGGGCATAATGTTGTGATTTGACTCCTCACTACCTATCACAGTTTTGAAGGCCATAAAATGCCAAGATGGCACAAAACCCCCCCAAATGACCCCATTTTGGAAAGTAGACACCCCAAACTATTTGCTGAGAGGCATGTTGAGTCCATGGAATATTTTATTTTTTGACACAAGTTGCGGGAAAGTGACAATTTTTTTTTTTTTTTTGCACAAAGTTGTCACTAAATGATATATTGCTCAAACATGCCATGGGCATATGTGGAATTACACCCCAAAATATATTCTGCTGCTTCTCCTGAGTATGGGGATACCACATGTGTGGGACTTTTTGGGAGCCTAGCCGCATACGGGGCCCCGAAAACCAAGCACCGGCTTCAGGATTTCTAAGGGCGTTAAGTTGTGATTCCACTCCTCACTACCTATCACAGTTTTGAAGGCCATAAAATGCCAAGATGGCAAAACCCCCCCCCAAATGACCCCATTTTGGAAAGTAGACACCCCAAGCTATTTGCTGAGAGGCATGGTGAGTATTTTGCAGCTCTCATTTGTTTTTGAAAATGAAGAAAGACAAGAAAAATGTATTTTTTTTTTCTTTTTTCAATTTTCGAAAGTTTGTGACAAAAAGTGAGGTCTGCAAAATACTCACTATACCTCTCAGCAAATAGCTTGGGGTGTCTATTTTCCAAAATGGGGTCATTTGGGGGGGGGTTGTGCCATCTGGGCATTCCATGGCCTCTGAAACTGTGCTAGGCAGTGAAGAGTGAAATCAAAAATTTACGCCCTTAGAAAGCCTGAAGGCGGGGCTTGGTTTTCGGGGTCCCGTGCGCGGCTAGGCTCCCAAAAAGTCCCACACATGTGGTATCCCCATACTCAGGAGAAGCAACAGAATGTATTTTGGGGTATAATTTCACATATTCCCATGGCATGTTTGAGCAATATATCATTTAGTGACATCTTTGTGCAAAAAAAAAAAAAAAAAAAAAAAGATTTGTCTCTTTCCCGCAACTTGTGTCACAATATAAAATATTCCATGGACTCGACATGCCTCTCAGCAAATAGCTTGGGGTGTCTACTTTCCAAAATGGGGTCATTTGGGGGGGGTTTGAACTGTCCTGGCATTTTATGCACAACATTTAGAAGCTTATGTCACACATCACCCACTCTTCTAACCACTTGAAGACAAAGCCCTTTCTGACACTTTTTGATTACATGAAAAAAATAATTTTTTTTTGCAAGAAAATTACTTTGAACCCCCAAACATTATATATTTTTTTTAAAGCAAATGCCCTACAGATTAAAATGGTGGGTGTTTCATATTTTTTTTTCACACAGTATTTGCGCAGCGATTTTTCAAACGCATTTTTGGGGGAAAAAACACACTTTTTAAAATTTTAATGCACTAAAACACACTATATTGCCCAAATGTTTGATGAAATAAAAAAGATGATCTTAGGCCGAGTACATGGATACCAAACATGACATGCTTTAAAATTGCGCACAAACGCGCAGCGGCGACAAAATAAATACATTTTTAAAAGCCTTTAAAAGCCTTTACAGGTTACCACTTTAGATTTACAGAGGAGGTCTACTGCTAAAATTACTGCCCTCGTTCTGTCCTTCGCGGTGATACCTCACATGCATGGTGCAATTGCTGTTTACATTTGACGCCAGACCGACGCTTGCGTTCGCCTTTGAGCGAGAGCAGGGGGGGACAGGGGTGCTTTTTTTTTTTTTTTTTTTTTTTTTCTTTATTATTTTTTTGCTTTTTTATCTTATTTTTAAACTGTTCCTTTCATTTTTATTTTTTTTTTATTAATTTTATTGTTATCTCAGGGAATGTAAATATCCCCTATGATAGCAATAGGTAGTGACAGGTACTCTTTTTTTAAAAAATTGGGCTCTATTAGACCCTAGATCTCTCCTCTGCCCTCAAAGCATCTGACCACACCAAGATCGGTGTGATAAAATGCTTTCCCAATTTCCCAATGGCGCTGTTTACATTCGGCGAAATCTAAGTCATGAAATGCTCGTAGCTTCCGGTTTCTTAGGCCATTGAGATGTTTGGAGCCATTCTGGTCTCTGATCAGCTCTATGGTCAGCTGGCTGAATCACCGGCTGCATTCTCAGGTTCCCTGTTGGGACAGGAAAGCCAGAGAAAAACATGGAAGACGGTGGGGGAGGGGGGGCATTCCCTCCCACTGCTTGCAAAAGCAGTCTAAAGGCTAATTAGCCGCTAGGATTGCTTTTACATGAAAGCCGACCGCTGGCTGAAAAGAATGATACCAAGATGATACCTAAACCTGCAGGCATCATTCTGGTATAACCACTCAAAGTCCAGCAACATACCAGTACGTTGCTGGTCCTTGTTAGGCATATATTGTAAACTTTTTTTTCATGCAGCCTGTGGGCTGAACGAAAAAAAGATATTGATCGGTGGGTATGCCCACCATTAGAATACCTCCCTTCATCCACCCACTTCTAATGATGGGCATACATGCACCATTTATATATGCCGAAGCATGGGGGCATCCTCCCGCAAAAGGCAGGAGCAAATCGCTCCTCCACCCACTACTGCCCCCACGCTTCGGCATATATGCTGAAGTATGTACCTGTGGTGGTGAAATCACCTCCGACAGCGTTGGAGTCACGGCTTTATATATCGTGGGAGCAAACGCTGTTGCTGTCAAGATAAATAAATCCGCGCTGCAACTGAATGGCGTACCTGCTAAGCAAATGATGGTTAACAATAAAACAAAGCAACATTACAGTATAACAGTAAGACTTACCATACCTGCAAAGCAAATACAAAAAAAAAAATAGTAAAAAATAAAACATTTAACGCAACCTGTGCCTAAAATATATATATGCCGAAGCATGGGGGCATCCTCCCGCAAAAGGCAGGAGCAAATCGCTCCTCCACCCACTTCTGCCCCCACGCTTCGGCATATATGCTGAAGTATGTAACTGTGGTGGTGAAATCACCTCCGACAGCGTTGGAGTCACGGCTTTATATATCGTGGGAGCAAACGCTGTTGCTGTCAAGATAAATAAATCCGCGCTGCAACTGAATGGCGTACCTGAAAACAATAAAATGGTTACCAACAAAACACAGTAAACGGTAAAGTATGAAAAATCTGAAAAGGAAACATGGTAAAACATAATAACAATAAAACATTGCAGAATAGAATAGAGTAAAAAAGAGAAGAACAATAGAGAGAGAATAGAGAGAGAGAGAACAATAAAACAACAACTATTTTTGGTTTTTTTATTTTATATTTTTTTTTGTGTTTTTATTTTTTTTAATTTTTTTTTTATTTTTTTTTTTTTACACTTTTTTTTAGTAACTTTTAACTTTTGTAACTTTTGTTCCAGGTTTGGGTCTCTCAAAATGCAATGGCATCTTGGGAGACCCTGTGTTAGTGTGCCTAGTCTGTGCAGTGCTGAACCCTACGCTAATACTCAACTAATGTATGGTAGCGTTCAAAGCATTCACCCATGCAAAGACCAGGATTGCCAGGACAGGAGGGACAATAAGACCGGGTGTCACGCCTAAATCCGCGCTTGCTGCAGACACGACATCTTTTTTGGGGGGCTCGTTGGGTAGGGGTACTCGGGATGGCATAAGGAAAATGCCGCTCATGCAGCCGGCTTACTGCATTTGGTTGGGGAAGGTGAGGTAGAGCACCGTCTGGAAACAGAAGGGCTCTGACGATCTCTTCCTGGAATTTAAGGAAGGATCCAGTCTGTCCTGAAGCTCTGTATAGCACATGAGCGTTCAGCAAAGCCAATTGAAATAAGTATACAGACACTTTTTTGTACCAGCGTCTGGCCTTACGGGCAACTAAGTACGGCGCCAACAACTGGTCGTTGAGGTCCACCCCTCCCATATTAAGGTTGTATTCGTGGACACAGAGGGGTTTCTCCACAACACCAGTCGCCGTAGAAATTTGGGTCGTCGTGTCTGCATGAAGGGAGGTGAGAACGAAAACATTCTTCTTATCCCTCCACTTCATAGCGAGCAAATTATTATACTTCAAGCAGGCTCTCTCCCCCAGCCTAAGACGGGAATCTACAAGCCGCTGGGGAAAGCCCCGGCGATTAGGTCGCACGGTGCCACATGCTCCAATCTGCTGATCAAACAAGTGACTAAAAAGTGGCACGCTCGTATAATAATTGTCCACGTACAAGTGGTACCCCTTTCCGAATAAGGGTGACACCAAGTCCCACACTATCTTGCCAGCGCTTCCTATGTAGTCAGGGCAGTTTGTCGGCTCTACGTGACTATCTTTTCCCTTGTAAACCATAAATCTACATGTATAGCCTGTGGCCCTGTCACAGAGCTTATACATCTTGACCCCGTATCTGGCACGCTTGCTGGGAAGGTACTGTTTGAAGGACAAGCGGCCAGAAAACTTAATCAGGGACTCATCAACGCAGACAACTTGATGGGGGGTAAACAAGTCTGCAAAACGTTGGTTGAAGTGGTTTACGAGGGGCCGAATTTTGTAGAGCCGATCGTATGCAGGGTCTCCACGAGGACGACAGAGTTCATTGTCGTTGAAGTGCATGAACCGCAAAATCTGCTCGTATCGTGCCCTGGCCATGGAAGCAGAGAACAAGGTGAATGGTAAATTGGGTCAGTGGACCAATATGACCGCAACTTACTCTTTTTATTCAACCCCATGAGGAGGGAAAGGCCCAGAAAGGTCTTAAATTCGGAGACCGTAATTGGTCTCCAATCTCTGGCAAGGGTGGACTGGGGCATAGTGGCGATGTATTGACCAGCGTATAAATTGCTTTGGTCCACAATAGATCTATAGAGATCTTCGGTGAAAAACAGTGAATAAAAATCCAGTGGCATAAAGTCAACTGTTTCCACCTGAATTCCGGGTTGGCCAGTGAAAGGGGGAAGTACGGGTGCTGCAGAAGTGGAAGGTTCCCAATTCGGATTGGCCAATGCAGCAGGAAGGGCACTATGGGCACGACGGGCCTGTCTTTGTCTTCTTGGTGGCAGCGGGACACTACTAGTGCTTGCCACCTCGCCAGCTTGAACTGCACTTATGGGACTCGCCACGTCACCACGTGATACTGCAGTGCTGGATGTACGACCAGGGTGTACTAGGCCGCTGGTGCTTGCCAGTTCACCAGAAGGAGTAGCGGCGCTAGTACTGCTCTGCTCCATACGAGAGCCCTGCGGTTCTTGCACTTCAAGGACAGAAGAAGATTGGGGTCTGGTACGCCTGACCCTAGCAGGGACCACAACTCTGTCGTCAGAGCTATCTGTCATGGAGCCGCTGTCCTCTACAGGATCGTATTCTGAGCCTGAACTTGACAGATGAGTGACTTCCTCTTCACTATCTGTCATACTCAGAAACGTGTAGGCCTCTTCACTAGTGTACCTTCTATTTGCCATTTTGGGCTCTAAATTTAGGGGTACACTAGTGAGACTCACAGGCAAAAAAGCTCCTGACTGTTGGCGACTGTATCAAAACGCTACCAAAAAACTGTTAGCGATCGAAGGGATCAGGCCTGACTCTGCGAACGCTGCAGTTATGTGTGCTTAGTGTTTTGTAAGTGTCAGTTATCGATCGATACTGCACTTGGGTGGGCTGGGCAGGGCTGGGCCGAGGAGCAAAACGCAGGTGCTAGCAGGTATCTGGGCTGATCCCGCTAACACTGCGTTTCAGGGAACCCTAAACTGCTGGGGAGTATAGATCTGATCGGATCAGATATCGATCCGTTCAGATACTATAGCACTAAGGGAGGTGTATGCTGCGTGCGTGGGTTTTAGCTGTACTGGCGCTAACCTGACGCTGCCTGGGGCGACGCAGACCTTATCTGATCCTAAAAACTTAACTTCTATCACCGCCGGGCAATTAGGGGGTTAAACCTTTATAGGGTAATAAACGGCGGGTGCCCTAAAACTATAATAAACTATAATAAACTGTAATAAACTGTAATAAACTACAGAAAACAAACTAGCTAACCAGCGTCACCCGTAACACTTATACGGTGATCGCTGGTGAAAGGGTTAACTAGGGGGCAATCAGAGGGTTAAAACCTTTAGCAGGTAGTATATGGGGGTCCCTGTCGCTATAAAACACTGACAGCGAACCTATATACTTACCTCCCTAACTAGCGTCACCTGTGTCACTAATACAGCGATCAGAAAAACGATCGCTTAGCGACACTGGTGACGGGGGGTAATCAAGGGGTTAACTTTTATTAGGGGGGGTTAGGGGGGTACCCTGGACCTAAGGGGGGGTACCCTAGACCTAAAGGGGGCTAACCTAACTGCCCTAAAACTTTTAACTGACACAAACTGACACCAATGCAAAAAAAAAAAAAAATGCTATTGGTGTCAGAGTGACAGTGGGTACAGGGGGGTGATCAGGGGGTGATCGGGGGGTGATGGGGGGTGACAAGTGTGCCTGGCGTGTTCTACTGAATGTGTAGTGTTGTGCAGACTTACTTGGATGTCTTCTCTCCTCGGCGCGGCGACGAAAAGACCGGCTCGAGGAGAGATGACATCACTTCCTTTCCCTCTGTTTACATTACAGAGGGAAAGGAAGCATTTCATTCGCCGGGAGCGATCGGGAGGGGGTGGCCAACAATGGATGGCCGCCCCCTCACCTCTCATTGCCCGGGAAGAAATGGCGACCGCCTCGGGCACCGGGGGGGGGACCGATCGGACCTCCCACCCGCGGAAGGCAAATCACGTACATGTACGTGATTTTGCCTGTCCGTGCCACCTTGCCGACGTACATCGGCGTGAGGCGGTCGTCAAGTGGTTAACCAGGATAAACCTACCTTCTGGGTCACGTAGTATTTTCTGTAGTGTGAATCTGCAATTTTTAGAGATAAGGATAGCAACCCCTCTGGTCTTATCTTCCGCGTTAGCTAAATAGAATAATGGGAACTGAGCGTGAATAAAATTAGGTTTGTACCGGATCGGGAAGTGGGTTTCTTGGAGAAATAAGAGGTCAATCTTGCGGACTTTCATAAAGTCCAAAACTTTCCTACGTTTAGAGGGTGAATTCAGCCTTTGGGCGTTATGTGTGGCCACCCTCAATAGGGAGGTTGAGTTGTCATTGACAGCCATGGAGCAGAAGTAGAGGTCTAGCCCCCCAACCCTCAACGCTTACCTGGTCCAGTTGGAGAAAGGGCACCGAAGGAGGAGTCTCTAAAACGTCCCTGCACGTCTTATTGGAAGAGTGGGTGTGTCCCAGCAGACAGCCAACTACAACAGTAAAAATTGTTAGTGAGGAGAGTAGAAAAGAGCGAAGAGAAGGGGTAGAGGGAGAGAAAATCAAGTCATCGTGAAACTTGGGTGAGCAGTGATGGCAATGGAGCACATCACCCCTCACAGTA
The DNA here is from genome assembly GCA_037952925.1 of Lithobates clamitans. Lineage (NCBI taxonomy): Eukaryota > Metazoa > Chordata > Amphibia > Anura > Ranidae > Lithobates > Lithobates clamitans. The sequence goes on from JBBGZY010002463.1 coordinate 265,727, forward strand.
GTGGATGTGTCTGAGCCCTGCGAGCAGGGAGGACACATAACCCAGGAGACCGGCATCGCCTGGTCCTTGGGATTAGTGGAGGTGCAGCTCAGCTGCCGCGACCTCGGCGCACTTTGAAAAGATTAAGCTCAACAAAGAAAAACACAACTGATCGGATCAGATCCGAACTTGGGGACCGAAAGGGACCCCGCAAACCCCTTGTCCCACCTCCTTCCCCTCCCACCCGGGAAACGGTTCTGGGTGGGATAGGAAGACTTCCTAGGTTGCATCCCAGGCAAAATAAAACTCTTTCCCACAACTAGAGTACTGCAAAAGGGAATACCATTGGATAGAACTGTGTTACACTATGCCTTGTAAGTCTGGATCAAATAGTAGTGTATAGGACAAGATCTGCATAGTATGCTAGTATAGGAGATCTACCTGAGGATCTTGTCGGTTCACCTTGGAATACAAAGACCCAAACCAAGCCCTAAAAGGGAATCCTCGTGGGACTGCACTTTGTCTGGGAGTAGTGCGTATGTTGTTCCTTCTAATAGAAGGTCAAGATAGACAGGGGGAGAGGAAGAGAGGGGGGAGGCCTGAAGCCCCCCCTGCAAGGCTATTTAAAGAACCTGAACATATTAAGCAAAAAATATGTTGTGTGACAAGTGAGAACCATGCGAGAACAAGTCACACCGAAGTCAGAACAAAGTAGTGCAAAAACCTTTTGGAGTCGCTGCAACTTGAGTCTCACCAATTAGAATGGGGACCATTGCAATACACGGATTTTGACTTGTCATGCGACTTCAAATGTGTCAAGTCGCACAACAACATCTCGCAGTAGTGGAAACAGAGCCTTAAGCAGACAGCACCTAACTTTAACCACTTATCTACCGGGCACTTTCACCCCCTTCCTGCCCAGGCCATTTTTCAGCTTTCAGCGCTGTCACACTTTGAATGGCAATTGCGCGGTCATGCTACACTGTAATGCCCCGTACACACGGTCGGATTTTCCGATGGAAAATGTGTGATAGGACCTTGTTGTCGGAAATTCCGACCGTGTGTAGGCTCCATCACACATTTTCCATCGGATTTTCCGACACACAAAGTTTGAGAGCAGGATATAAAATTTTAAGACAACAAAATCCGTTGTTGGAAATTCCGATCGTGTGTACACAAATCAGACGGACAAAGTGCTACGCATGCTCAGAATAAATAAAGGGATGAAAGCTATTGGCTACTGCCCCGTTTAGAGTCCCGACATATGTGTTTTACGTCACCGTGTTCAGAACGATCGGATTTTCCGACAACTTTGTGTGACCGTGTGTATGCAAGACAAGTTTGAGCCAACATCCGTCGGAAAAAATCCTAGGATTTTGTTGTCGGAATGTCCGAAAAAAGTCCGACCGTGTGTACGGGGCATAAGGGTTAATGGTCACGTGCGCCCCTCCTTCGCTCGAGCTGGACTCTGTTGGACACCAGGAGATTTCCTTGATCAATCAGGTAATCAAGAAACCATACACAAGGATGGATTAATCAAGAATACGCTGTATTACAGGAAGTTCACATGTTATATTGGGTAACAACATTATACATCAGTAGGGGCAGACTAAGGGGCAGTCCCCTAGTCTAATCAATCACAAGAGTACAATTATCACAGGTTAATGTTATATGACATATATATATATGTATATATATTCTGTATTCTGCCCAGAGTTATGCTAAAAAGTCCCTTATCTAAATATACTTTTAACTTTAACTAAACTTATCAGAATATAAGGCCGAGGTGTGAGGTACGCTATGTCTCCTGGCAATGTTCCAAGATAAGTCTCTCACTTATGACCACAAGCGGCTTCCTGCTAGCTCTTGCACGCAAATAGCATGTTTTCTGCAAAAAGCTTTGCAAGTGCATTTCAAACTTTTCAAACTACAGCAGGAGAGTTTCAACTTAAGGCATCATTCTAACATTTATATAAGCATGAGGGAAACCATTTTCCTTACATGTAATCAAGGAATCATCTTTTTACATGTGAAATTGTTATAATTTTCTTCACACAAATAGAGTTTTCTTTTGGTGGTATTTAATCACTACTGGGATTTTTATTTTTTTCCTAAAAAAAAAATGAAAAAATACGGAAAATGTTGAGAAAAAAAAAAAAGTTTTTCTTAGTTTCTGTCAGTAAATTTTATAAATAAGTAATTTTTCTCCTTGACTGATGTGCGCTGATGAGGCGGCACTGATGGGCACTAATAGGCTGCATTGATGGGCACTGATGAGGCGGGACTTATGGGCAATGATTAGGTGGCACTGATGAGGAGGCACTAATATTCTTCACTTATGGGCACTAATAGGTGGCACTGATGAGCACTGATAGGCGGCACTGATGAGTGGCACTGGTGGGCACTGATAGGTGGCACTGACGGGCCTTGATATCCGGCACTGGTGGGCACTGATAGGCAGCATGAATAAGCGGCACTGATGGGCATTAATGGGTGGCACTGATGGGCATTGATGGGCTTTACTGATGGGCATTGATGGGCATCACTGATAGGCGGCACTGAAAGCCAGCACTGACTGGCATCACTAATGGGCACTGATTTCTGGCTGTGGTGGGCACTGATTGTTGGCACTGGTGGGCACTGGTTAGCATGGGTTGCTGGCACCGGTGGCACTGTAATGTAATCAGGGCACTGATTGGCTCTCCTCACCACACACTCTGTCAGTGTGAGGCGAGGTGAGCCGATTACCAGCACTTCCTTGCTTACATGTGACCGGCTGTGATTGGACACAGCTGATCACATGATTAAAGAGCCGCGTCAGGAGCGGCCGTTCGGGTGCGCCATCATATGACGTCCACCCAGAATGAGAGCCACACCGTCCCCCCGTCATTTGACGGCGGGGCAGGCGGCAAGTGGTTAAAGTTAAAAACGATATACACTCTCTAGCACCTACCTAGGAGGGTGCTACAGTATATTTTCACATGGTTACATTAGTCCAGCTTTGACCAACATTACTATGTATATACCATACCTGGCCAATGTTCCTGGAAACTGGAAATCACTGAAGTAGACATCCCTATTCCAGTGATCTCCACAAATTTCTGGGTCCTGTGCTGAGCGGCCGGCCTAATGCATTGTGAACACAGGAGGTCCGTCACTAAACACAGGCGCCATTCATAGAAAGCTTTGTATCTTCTGAATGAGTGCAAAGTGACCCTTGATTGGACGAGGTGGAGAGGCGAGGAGGTGACATCATATGCATAGTTACATTGGTCCAGCTTGGATCATTATACCTATGGAAAAAAACACCATGCCTGGAAATATTCTTTAACCACTTAGTGACCGCCCCATGTACATTTACTGCGGCAGGGCGGCCACTCTGTTCTAGATCACGTACCTAGTAGGTAAACTGACACTTCCGGGTTTGGGGCGCGCGCTGCGGGGGACCTGCTTCCACTGTGATTGGACACGGTGGGAGCCAATCAGCGGGTCAGTATGACAATCTGCCTTGCTTACATAGGCAGACTGCCGCTCTGCTTATGTCCCAAATGATCTACAGGCGGAAATTGAGGCAGATTGTCATACTGTCAGCGGGGAAGAGCTTGATTCTGTGTTTCTGCAAAGCAGGGACCCGGATCTGTGCCTTCCCCTAGTAAAAACACATCCCCCACAGTGAGTAAGCACAACCTACGTACACAGTTAACCCCTTGATCGCCCCTGATGTTAACCCGTTCCCTGCCAGTGTCATTAGTACAGTGACAGTGCATTATTTTAGCACTTATCACTGTATTAGTGTCACTGGTCCCCAAAAAAGTGTCACTTAGTGTCCAGTTTGTCTGCCGCAATGTTGCAATCCCACTATAAATCACTGATCGCCACCATTACTAGTTAAAATAAATAAATAAATAAAAATTCCATAAAAAATATCCCATAGTTTGTAGACGCTATAACTTTTGCACAAACCAATCAATATACACTTATTGGGATTTTTCATACCAAAAATATGTAGAAGAATACATATTGGCCTAAATTGATAAGGGAATTTGTTTTTTTTTCTTATTTTTATTGGATATGTTTTATAGCAGAAAGTAAAAAAATATTGTTTTTTTTTTTTCAAAATTGTCGGCCTTTTTTTGTTTATAGAGCAAAAAATAAAGACCGCAGAGGTGATCAAATACCACCAAAAGAAAGCTCTATTTATGGGGAAAAATAAGGACATCAATTTTATTTGAGTACAGCATCACACTACCACGCAATTGTCAGCTAAATAACGCAGTGCCGTATCGCAAAAAATGTCCTGGTCATGAAGGGGGGTAAAACCTTCCGGGGGGGCAAGGAGTTAAGGAAATTGTTTTTGTAAGAATAAATTCTATGGGCATCATCTCTAATATCTAGCGTAGAAATGTAATGGTGGTGGAAGGGGGGTTTGGGGGGGTCTCAACTTTCCAAATGGGTGTGTGCATTATCGGTTATTCACTTCACGGGATATTCATAGCAAAACATTAAACCAGTTTATTAAAACCTTACTCTGCTTGCAAGAGGAAAGCCTAGAATTAATCCTGCACAGGTTATCTTCTTCTACAGAGAGGAAACCAAGATAGGTGCTATCTCTAATATCTGGTGTGGAAGAGGGGCAGGGGGACCCTCAACTTATCTATTATATAACTATTCATACAGTAACACAGTGGTGTATTTTGGTTTTGTTCTGCCCTAGGCAGGGGCGTAACTAGAAATAGCAGGGCCCCATAGCAAAATGTTGTATGGGGCCCCCCTGTAAACAGCCCCCCCCCCGCAGTTGCCCTAGTGTCAATGCAGCGTGACCTGTGCCCAATGCAGCATGAGCTGTGCCCCATACAGCATGTCCCATACAGCGAGACCTGTGCCCAATACAGCCCCTCCTATGCAGGGGAAGAGGCAATCCACCCAGATCAGCAGAGAGCGGGATTGCTCACTGTAATAGCTTTCATTTGAATTTCCTGTCTTCCCGGGGCTCATCGTCACATAGCCCCACCTCTTGGGCCGACGCCTTTGATGACGTCACATGTCCCGCATTGGATCGGCGTTCTGTCTATCAAAGGCACCGGGCCAAAAGGTGGAGCTATGTGACGTGAGCCCCGGGAACACTGGAAGTTCTAATGAAAGCTCTTACATCGGGCAATTCAGCTCTCTGCTGATACGGACAGCTCACCTCTTCCTTTCCTCTCTCTTCCCCTGGCTGGGAGACTGTGCCGGAGGTGCTCTTATCCTCACTGGGCCCCACTCGGCTGCGGGCCCCATAGCGCCCGCATGGGTCGCTATGGTGGTAGTTACGCCCCTGGCCCTAGGCAAGACTATAATCAGACCCACCCCATCTAAATTTCCCACCCCTTCATTCTCAAGTGGCTATTCGGGGTCTCTGGTGGACCCCCCCTGCTAACCTGCCATAGTGCCCCCCCCCCCCCGCTAGCCTGCAACAGTGCTCCCCCAACCCTGCTAGGAGATGAGATAGGAATAGGAAGGAGAGGGAGATAGAAAAGGAGAGCAATGGAAGAATTGGAGAGAGGGAGAGGGGAAGAGGTGGGGGGAGAGAGAGAAGTGGGGTAAGAGAGATGCAGGGTAAGAGAGGGAGAGGGGGTGAGGGGGGTGAGAATGAGAGAGAGGGAGTGAGAGAGGGAGAGGGGGGAAAGAGCTGGGGTAAGAGAGAGGGGCTCCCTTATCCCACCATAGTACACCAGGAGACTCTCCCATCCCCCCCACCAAAAAAAACTTCACTGGACTCTGACCTTTCCGCTGGCCGTCCACTTATATTTACCTGCTGTGTGTAGCGAGGCTGCCGATACTCGATCACTGCCTCAGATTTTGACCTGCTCTGCCAATTGAGCTTCTTCTTAAATTGGAGGTTGCAGCCACCGCTGCCTCTTGCTTCTACTTCGCTCCCCTGTCACTGAACAGTCAGTCTGCTGCTGCCCTTGGTGTCACCCCCCCAGCGGGTGTCTCCAAAGTGCGGTCCGCACCTCTGTAGCAACGTCACTGTGTCTCTGCAGTCCTCGTAGTGTCCTTTCTGCCTGAGGGTGGCGCCACCCTCTGAAAAATGCCACCAAAGGCAAACGTCTTGTTTGCTTTGTGGTAGATACGCCCCTACATACACACATGCACATGCTACCTATACTCACCTAACAAATGCATTAGTCTGTATGCAATAGGGATTATTTAAAGTCACTTAGCTAGTCCTTGATTTCTGCATACCTCCCAACTTTTTAAGATGGGAACGAGGGACACTTACTAGCGAAAGTACATAAGAATTGGACACAAGCCCCTGCCCCGCCCCCTTAAAGGAAAATTATACCAAAAAAATGATTAGTTAAACCCACAAGTGTTTTTTTTACCACTACAATTCCTTTATACTGGCTTTGGAAATTTACAAATGAAGCAGTTTAGAACTTGGATGAAAGGTTTAACACTGGGAAACACTTTCTCAAAGAAAAAATTCATTTTATAACTACATAGATCAGACCAAAATGAGGGACAAATGAGGAGGAAAGAGGGACTTTGTTCCAAATCAGGGACAGTTGGGAGGCATGATTTCTGTATCGTATAGGACTCAAGGCATTTCAAGCAATTGTAAGAGAGGGGGGGTTCTTAGTCTTGGCAGTCTTTCTCTCTCTTGCGATGTGGATTTTTGAGTTTTGTCCCTTGGCAAAGTCTTTGTTTCAGCTTATGCTTGGGAAATTTAGCAGCCATTTCCACAAGGTTGCAGCCCTTTGAAATTGGGCTTCTATATTCGTTTTAATGAGGGACACACTTCTGTTTATATACTCTAGATGGCAGGATAGTACTATACGTGGTAAATATGTCAAAAGGTCAGGCTATAGTCAATTAGTATTGGTTTCTATACAGAAGTGAGCCTGATTTTGCACTCTCGGGCTTTAGTAAATAAGTCCCATGCTGTATAAGACAGCAGTATCTAAATAGAACCTGTAGATATATTAAGGGACAGTAAAACTAGTCTTGTACAAACTCTCTTTGATTTAACAAAGGAATGTGTTTAAGAGTTGTTACCACAAGTAAACCGAAAGAAAGGATATCTGAAAATCACAAGTCTTGCTATATATGTAAATGAATATATATATATATATATATATATATATATATATATATATATATATATATATATATATATATATATGTATATATATATACCTCTCAACTGTCCCGGATTTGAAACAAAGTCCCTCTGTCCCTCATTCCTCCTCATTTGTCCCTCATTTTGGTCTGATCTATATAGTTGTTTATAAAATGCATTATTTATCTTTCAAAAAGTGTTTCCCAGTGATAAACCTCTCATCCAATGACTAAATTGCTGCATTTGTAAACTTCAAGGAATAGTGGTGGTAAAAATCAAGCTCTTGTGGGTTTAACTGATAATTTTTTTGTATAATTCTCCTTTAAGGGGGTGTGACAGGGGGTGTGTCCTATGCCTACATACATTTGCTAATAGGTGTCCCTTGTTCCCATCTCAGGAAGTTGGGGGGGTATATATATATATATATATATATATATATATATATATATATATATATACAGTATCTCACAAAAGTGAGTACACCCCTCATATTTTTTGTAAATATTTTATCATATCTTTTCATGTGACAACACTGAAGAAATGACACTTTGCTACAATGTAATGTAGTGAGTGTACAGCTTGTATAACAGTGTAAATTTGCTGTCCCCTCAAAATAACTCAACACATAGCCATTAATGTCTAAACCGCTAACAAAAGTGAGTACACCCCTTCGTTAAAATGTCCAAATTGGGCCCAAAGTATCAATATTTTGTGTGGCCACCATTATATTCCAGCACTGCCTTAACCCTCTTGGGCATGGAGTTCACCAGAGCTTCACAGGTTGCCACTGAAATGCACCTATGATAACAATTATAGACCCTTCATTTCTTTTTTTCTTTTTTTTTTTTTTTTTCCCAAAAAAAGGATTTTATTGGTAGTTGAATGGAACATACACGTATGCTGAATTACAGAAACATTTGTTACAGAACATATGATATTTAACATGTCATTTAAACAGTTGCGTTTCAGAAACATTAAACAACTGGGTGTGGTCAGTTGACGAGGTGCATAGGGTGAAGGTTGACTCAAGTATATCAGGAGCTTCTCGGTGTTTAGGAGTTTCAGGTTTTGAGTAGAGGGCATAGGAGGAAGTTATCCAGTGTGTTCACTTGAGCCCGTATACTGGTCTCATAGGTTTTTGTCTTTGCGTGTTTAAGGGGCTTAAGGGGTGGGTCGCAGGTTATAGGTATAAGGTCGCTGGGATGGGCGTGAGTTGTTTGGCAGAATTGGGGTGTCCTGTTAGGAGTTTGTTTAATGTAAGAGGAATTTATCTCAGTAAGGTGGCGGGTTTCTGTGTGACGATGAGTAGTACTAGGTTCCTTTGGTGGGGGATGGGAGGATCGGGGCGGGAGGTGAGTGTTAAGGGTGGGAAGGGTGGGGGAAGGCCGGGGAAGGGCTGGGCGGGGGAGGGAGTAGGTAAAAAAGAGGGCTGGTGGATATTGCAGTGGTTATAGAGGGGTGTGCAAATGAAACGGAGGGGGTGGGTATCCATCTCTCTCTCCATCCGTTAGGGGTGGTAGGTAGTTTGCTGGCTCATTGAGATTCTGATTTGTTAGTAGGAAAATGGTCTGGAGGTAGGTGTAATTGTTGCTTGTTTTCAGTTTCGGGGCAGATCCTGGGGCAAACTGGATTGAGTTGGAGCCGTTGAACTGTCAGCAATGATAAGGTCTTGGTATTCTGCTGTTGATTGGAAGTGGAACCAACAGGCCCATTTAGTTGATAATTTGGAGGGTGTATCATGTGCAATGCTGATGAGGCGTTCCATTTCTGCTACTTTGGTGATTCTGGCAAACCAGTCTTTGATTGATGGGGTCTGTGTGGTGCCCCAGTGAACTGGTATGCATTGCGTTGCGGCGTTTAACATATGCATTGCTAGGGACTTAAAATAGTTCCTATGTGATAGTGTGGAATGGTGTAGGAGAAATTGTGCCGGGGAAAAGTCTAGTTGGTATGTGGTTATCTTCATGATAAGGTGATGCACCTCGGACCAGTAAGTTTGGATGACAGGGCAGCTCCACCATAAATGCAGGAGAGACCCTTTTTCGAGTTGGCATCTCCAACACTTATCCGGGAGGTCAGGGTGGAATTTGTGGATAAGGGTTGGGGTACAGTACCATCGGGCATGGATTTTGTACCCATTCTCTTGTGTGGATACATTTACAGATCCCTTATGTATGTTCTGATAGATTCGTTCCCAATCTTCCGGGGATAGAGTTCTACCGAGGTCACGTTCCCAGGACGAGCAAGCTCGTCCTGTATTGGAGGGGACATTTGAGAACAGGAGTGAGTGCATTGTGGAGATTAAGTGGTGCTGGGATGATTGCATCACACATAGAGTTTCAAAGGGAGAGAGGGGTCTGGAGACTTTGAACTTCCTCTCTAAGGTGTGGATGTAGTGTGAAAGCAAGGTGTAAGTCCAGGGGGAGGTAGAGGGATTTTCCCCATTAGATGGGAGGTGCGCTAGTATGTATCTGTTGGGCCAGGTCTCTTTTAGGAAGTTGCTGTACATTCCAGAGGGGGGGGGGGAGTCAGGGTTGAGGTGTAGAGAGGTGAGTGGGCCCGGAGTAGAGGACAAGGAAGTGGATTTGCAGGCTTCATAGAAACATCTGAGAGTTGGACCAATTAATGGGTGGGTGCGGATTTCGGTTGCAACAAGTTTTGGGAGTAACCAGGGCAGTGATTGCAGGGGGGTTCATTTCTTTGTAAGTGGGCAAACTTACAAAATCTGCAGGGGATCAAATAATTATTTTACCCACTGTATGTTCAGACAGCTGCCTTCTGGTAGGCAGTTCAGAAGTCTTGCCTTCCACACCACCAAGTTACAAAATAATTTCTCCGTATGGCTTTGAAACTCAGGTGGGGCATCAAGATACATTAGATTATGGGTGGTTATTTTTATGTTTTGTGTATTGTGTATATTGTGTACTTTTTTTGTATGTGGAAATTGTGTTTTATATGCAATATTAAGAAGTTTTTATGTGTTGGGGCTACATCTATATTTATTTTTATTTTTAAAAAAAACGTAAGATGGAATTTGTTTACATTCATTACATAAGTAAAGAAAATAAATTAAAAAATACACAGTATATTCCCAATAGGATGCTTTAGATTAATACTGTAGTATCAGAAGCATAGGAGTGCACACCGTCAGTATATATGCACATGCACACACATGCATACGTATGTGTTTGAGCTTTGGGGTGCACACCCTAATGCAATAGGCTGTGCATACCTATGATCAGAAGCAAACATCATTGATTGCTAAGCAAGTACAGCCGTGGTAGTCTTGATAATGACACAAATCTTGATTTTCATAAAGTCTGCTGCTTGTTACTATGGGATACTGAAGTATAATTACAAGCATTTCATTAGTGTCAAAGGATTTTATTGACAATTACATGATGTTTATGCAAAGCGTCAATATTTGCAGTGTTGACCCTTTTTTTTCAAGACTTCTGCAATTCGCCCTGGCATGCTGCCAATCAACTTCTGGGCTAGATCCCAACTAATGACCTGGGCCAAATCCTGATGGATGATCTTCCATAATCAATGCTTGGAGTTTGTCAGAATTTGTGTTTTTTTATTTGTTTACCTGCCTCTTGAGGAGTGACCACAAGTTTTCAATGGGATTAAGGTCTGGGGATGGACCCAAAATTTTGATGTTTTGTTCCCCAAGTCACTTAGTTTTTAATTTTTCTTTATGGCAAAGTGCTCCAACATGCTGGAAAAGGCATTGTTCCTCACCAAACTGTTCTTGGATGGTTGGGAGAAGTTGCTCTCGAAAGATGATTTTGTATTATTCTTTATTCATTGATGTGTTCTTAGGCAAAATTATGAATGAGTCCACTCCCTTGGCTGAGAAGCAATCCCACACATGAATGGTCTCAGGATCAGTGGCGGCTGGTGCTCAAAATTTTTGGGGGGCACAAACAAACTGAAGAATTTTAAAAAAACCCATCAAATTGCCACTATGCCCATCAATTGCAGCCTCACTGTGCCCATCAAACGCAGCCACTGTGCCCATCAATTGCAGCCACTGTGCTCATCAAATGCTGCCACCATGCCCATCAAATGCAGCCACTGTGCCTATCAAACACTGCCACTGTGCCCATCAAACACTACCACTGTGCCATCAAATGCTGCCACTGTGCCCATCAAATGCTGCCACTGTGCCATCGAATGCTGCCATTGTGCCCATCTAATGCCACCACTGTGCCCATCGAATGCTGCCACTGTGTCCATTAAATGCCACCACTTTGCCATCAAATGCTGCCACTGTGACCCCCCCCCCACCCGCTCACTTACCCTGTCTCGGTAGGGCAGCAGGTGACGGCGGCGAGCGGGGTCCTCCATGCGTCCCCTCCCATCCTCTTCTCCTGATAGGCGCCCAATCACAGCACCTGAGAGGTGGTTGAGTGTTAGGAAAGCAAATATTCATTTACTTTCCTAACGCATCTGGGTGGACTGTGAGCGCCAAGCATGACGCTCGCAGTTCACCTATTTTGAAGCCTATTAGAGCCTATGGCTCTAATCAGATGCTTTAAAAACACCCCCACCACTGTAATTCAGGCACCCAGCACCCTAGAAGGGGTCGGGCGCCTGAATAGGGGGTGGCAGCGGCGGCCATGGATAAATTCATGCTATGCATGAATCTTTCCATTGGTCATAGAGGGGGTGGCTGGAGAGAGGGGGCGGGGCCCTTATGAATGCACGGTCACTGCTCAGGATTCCTAACTGTTGGCATGACACAGGACTTATGGTAGCGCTCACCTTTTCTTCTCCGGACAAGGTTTGTTCTGGATGCCCCAAACAATCGGAAAGGGGATTCATGAGAGAAAATGACTTTACCCCAGTCCTCAGCAGTCCAATCCCTGGACATTTTGCTAAATATCAGTCTGTCCCTGATGTTTTGCCTGGAGATAAGTGGCTCCTTTGCTGCCCTTTGAACAAATAGTGATAACATGCTGAGCACATGAGAGCATTTAAGTCACTGCCAAGGCCAACTACCAGCATCATGTGAGAAGTACAAAGCAAAATGAAGAACCATGAAAGGGTAAAACTAATTAAATATAGCAGAGAACGGGTGAATCCACAAAGATACAAGTGGAAAAGTTGAACGTTAGGGCTTTGAGCCTCTCGCCTCTTCCTGAACTTACTGTTAGCATTACCAGACTATTATTGGACAGAGAAAGCAGCCCAGTTAGGTTTGGTAATTGTTGAAGATTTAAAACATCCAACATGCATGGCATCCATTAATTCTGCACTTCTTCAACCTGACAAAACTTTTTGAGGTTGATAGCGAAGAGGATTTCAAATAACTGATCAATAGCCTGGAGTTTTTTGGCCATTTGTGTAGTTCAAAATGTGTTGAAATGAGAAGTTGCTTTTCCTGAGGAAGTTACAGACTGACCACAATGGCACACAGTAGTTATTTCTCATCACAGCGAAGTTCCTTCTCTAACATTTCCATATTATCTTCCTTCTCCGAGTTTGACTGCTGAATCTCTGTGAGTACCAATTTTATTGTTATTATTTTACTTAATATTCTTGGTGAATGTAGAAAATGTTATCTTTTTTTCCCCTGCAGTTTTTGGAAACCGTACTCTAGCTTCACACCATAGTATACCATAAAAACCTACATTTATGGTGTATATCTGTGAAGGTTCTCATTTATCCTGGTTGTGGAATATCTAGTAGAAATTAGTCACCTTCAGCTGGACTTGTTGAAGACCCTAAGTAGCTTCTCCAACCCACTTATTCAGTTCATTTGAAGTACTGAAGAAGTGACTTGGAGAAGCTACAAATTGATCATAAGTCTGTTTTCATGGTATACTATGGTGTGAAGCTAAAGTAAAGTTTCCAAAAACTTCAGCCAAAAAAAAATGATAGCACCTACTACTTTTACCAAGGATTAGTAGAAGGAATATTAGGTCTGGTAGAGGCAATAGCACAAAACATTTGTTTTTAATGTAGATTCGGGTTGCTTGTCTACAAGGACTGTTATTGCTTTCTGCATCTCCTTGAGCAATCACAAAGCAGAAACCAGTAGACTAATTCTTTTTAACTGGTACAGTTAAGGTAGCCATAGAAGAGAAGAGAGGACGTGGTTACAAGAGAGGTTACAAACATGGTCTGACCTACCACAGGAACCTTTGATGGCCAATGCAAAAGTAAGAACAAATACTTTACTGATTATTTATGGCTATAGAAAGGGAGAAGTGGATGTAAGCACCGATTTATTACAGATTATACCTTTAGGACCAGGACTATCTTTACATACTTACATTTGATTGGTAAACTTGATAATATTGTTGGCAAGAGTTGACACTATAGCTGTAAGTGGTTCTGTGCTGGCAGGTTATTTTTAATGCGCTAAATGAAAAACGATCCTCTAAAAATGTAAAAGGTCGTTGGATGGATTATAGTATGCAATGCTGCACCTGGACCAGTTAAAGTCTATGTCCAGCCTAAACTTTTCTTTGTAGGTTAGGATAGAGTGGGGGAAGGGTTAGACCTCCTATCAGCTTCTTACTGCTGTCTGAGACTCCTTTACAGAGATTTCCAGTCAAAGAGGAAATGAGGGGAACTCTCCAACAGCAACACAGGCAGACATGATGACGTTTGTAAATAACTCACAACTATATTTTACTGTTTGAAGATTTTTGCCAATGTGTAAAGATGTTCCCCTTGTATTGTAACCAACGAGTGACTAATTACGCTTTTACCTTTCTGTAGAGAAGTAAATATAAGTGAACACAAGAAAAGAAAGAGAAACAGAACTCTGAATAATGAAACCGGCGTCCTGTTTCTTGTTAAGATACATTTTCATATTTCTTCTTCAAGGTAATATCAATAGAATAGAATGAATGGTTTCTTATCAATCTCCAGCATATTTTATGTTGTTTTTTTTTTGCTAAATTTTTTTGAATTTTCACATTGTACAGCAAAATTTAAAAAATATATAACACAATAAACAACATAAGTAAAGAAAAAAATTATACGACTTTATTTTGGCATGTTAATTAGACAATAACCAACCATGTTGCCATTTCATTTTTTTGTCTGAGCTTCTGGCAAACCGTCAAAACCAAAGACCTTATGCACTGGTATATTATGAAGACTCAAAACTAAGGCCTGGTTTACACCTAAGCATTTCTTTAGTTTTGTAGAAACACGCTACAGTCCATATGTGCTGGGGGGTGCTTTGGGAGAGGAGAGGACAGGGTGCTGTTGGGAGGGGGACAGTGTATTTGACACCACACCTTGTAGCACAAATCCAGTCCCCTCCCAAAGCACCACCCAGCACATATCCTCTTACCCCCTCCCCCCCAATCAAAGAAATGCTGCATGCCCCAGAGGTGGTAATTGTAATCTGCGATCCCTTGTAACCTACAAGAGATGCAGGGCAAGTGCCCTGGGTGCCCACCCTGGAAGATTGGGGGGGGGGGGTATTTGCACTGGGATGGAGGGGTGTTGCGATGGGAAGGGGGATTTTGGGGGTTAAGAAAATTTGTGCTGGAGAGGATTGGGGGAGTAGAGCGGATATCTTCCAGGATGGAGGGGACAGGGGCATATATACAGGGGTTGTGATTGTAGCATAGAGAGGACAGGCGGTGGGGGTGGCATATAAAGCAATCAACCCCCTCCAATTTCCTCCAGCAGCCTTTCAGTAGCTGTAGGAGGAAAATGGGGGTAATTGTTTCCCCTGCCACCCCCACCGCCCCTCCTATCTACCTGCTGCCCCCTGTGCACTCCCCTGGCTCCCTCATACCCCACAGCACTGCCGGCTTCCCCCCTCCCCCTCTCCTGCCAGCTGCTGCAGGGGATGTGTCAGGATGGAGAGCGGGCAAGGGGCCGGTAAATGAGTCATTTACTGGCATTTTCCTTGTCTTAATGATTAGAGTCAGTGATATGTACCGATCGATGACTCTGTTCATTCGTAACTGTGGCATAATAAACTGTTTACTATGCTTCTGATGAACAGGTCCTGTCCATTCATTCTGTGCATCTGAGACTAGATATGGAGATTGAGGGCTGTATCCTCCATCTGCTTTCTCTGCCTGAAAGGTAAAACATCAGAGGTCTGTTTAGACCCCCTAATATCTCACCAAAGCCCCCCAACAGGGCTCATAAATAAATAAATAAATAAAAAGTAATTATTAAAAATGAATAAAATAAAATGGTCAAAACTAATAAACAAATAAAATAACAACAAATAAATAAATACTGACACCAGTAATAGAACTACCAGGGTCACAAAGGTCACACTTGCGATTAGGTCCTGGTGTGTCGTCATCGAGGGGGGGGGGCCCGGCCAGGGGTCAGGGGGGCCCTTTATGATCTCTTGCAAAGGGGCCCTGAAGGTTCTAGTTAAGCCTCTGTGTTGGATGCATTTTAGAAGAAGTTTTTATACCCCACTACAACAGTGTAGCAATACCCTAATAATTATCATTGTGTACAATTGTTGGGGTAGTTTGTCAGCACATTTAAATCAAAAAAGTTAGTAAAGGATGGTGTGGCACCTCCAGACTATTGCAGTGGCAACCAAATAATCATTAACACTTTTTAATGATCTTGCTACAATATGGATATAAAACAAGTACATTGCCACTTTCGCAAGATTAAACTGTTTCATGAAGGAAAAAAAAAAAAAAAACATGACCTGTAAGCATTGTTATTAGGCTTGGCTTCAATTCCTCACCCTTATTATCTATGATACATTTTACACTGATGTGGAATTATCTCTGTTTTTGTTTTTCATAGAGGTGTCATCAGATGAGGATGGGGAATGGTCCTTCTTATTTCCAGACTCCATTAAAACACTGAAGAATTCTGATGTGACCATTCCCTGCACATTCACTGCTCCTAGAGCCAACCAGCGGACCAATCTGATTTGGTATAAGTACGATGTTTCAGGATACCCCCAGATCTTCAATAGTAAAGACCCCTCTAAAGTTATAGAAGAGTACAGAGGACGGACAAGTCTTGTTAATAATGGAATAAACAGCTGCTCACTGAGAATCAAGAATGTGAGAGAGACAGAATGGTTTTATCCAGGAATAAGTGAAGAGATCAATTCCTACCACCTTAATAACAACCAGAATGTCCGGGTCAAAGTCACAGGTAATGTTGTTAAAACAATAGTCCATTTATTGAATTACATTAATGACAAAGAATGTCCACAAAGTAGCACTTAGTAAGAAAACTAATTCCATCCATCTCATGGTGTATAAAACATTCTCTGTAGAAGTAGAATGTGTTCTTACGCTGTTTCCATCAGCTGTCCGGTGCATGCCGCCTCCATTGCGAGTAAGGGAAACCGGCAGTGTAGCCTATCGGCTTCACGCCGGGAACCCTACTGCGCATGCGCGAGGCTCCGCTCCTCTCTCCTACTGGCCCGGCGACAAGGGGAGGAGGAGGAAGGAGGAGGGAGGAGGAGGAAGCCCCAGCCGTGACGTCAATACCCACGGCTGAGGCTCCCGGAAGTGGGGAAAGCATACCTGTGAAAGACAGGTATGCTGTCCCCCCTCCCCCCGAAAGATGCCAAATGTGGCACCGGAGGGGGAGAGGAGTACAATGAGTGGAAGTTACACTTTTGGGTGGAACTCCGCTTTAAAGATTTAGCTTTCCCGTAAATCACTAAACTATACTACTATACTAAACTAATATTTAGTTGTATAAGCACTGTTTCTGAGAACTGCTTCACATCTGTGTTGCATGGAGTCGACCAACTTCTGGCACTTGTGAACAGGTATTCCAGCCCGGGAGGATTGCACTACATTCCACAATTCCTCAGCATGTCTTGGTTTTACCTCAGAAACAGCATTTTTGATGTTACCCCATAAGTTTTTTATTGGATTAAGGTCCAGGGATTGGGCTGGCCACTCCATGACGTTAATTTTGTTGGTCTGGAACTAAGATGCTGCTTGCTTTTTGGTGTGTTTGGGGTCATTATCTTGTGGAAACACCCATTTCAAGGGCATTTCCTCTTCGGTATAAGATTCCAGTATTTTGATGTATTCAAACTGATCCATAATCCCTTTTATGCAATATATAGGCCCAACACCATAGTATGAGAAACATCCCCATATCATGATGCTTGCACCACCATGCTTCACTGTCTTCACAGTGTATTGTGGCTTAAATTCAGTGTTTGTGGGTCTTCTGACAAACTGTCTGTGGCCCCTGGACCCAAAAAGAACAATCTTGCTTTCATCGGTCTACAAAATGTTGTAGTCAATGTGTTCTTTGGCTTGTAACCTCTTACAGTACTCTTTACACCTTCTTTGATCACCCTGGAGCTGATCATTGGCTGAGTGTTTGCCATTTTGGCTATTCTTCCACCCATTTGAATGGTAGTTTTCCGTTTTCTTGCATGTTTTTATGGCTTTGGTTGCCATTTTAAAGCATTTGAGATCATTTTAGCTGAACAGCCTTTCAGTTTCTGAACTTCTTTATATGTTTCCTCCTCTTCCAACATTTGCTGCCTTCCTCCTTCAATAAGGGCCACCTGAGTGACACCCATTTTTTTTTTTTACAGACTGAATGACCTCACTAATTCAACTCCACACTGCTATTATTTTAATTTACGATTCAATTACACAGAATCAGCAGCATGCATTTCATGTCTTTTGGTTTTCTATTGCTCTACTACATCTACTAGTAATTTTTTTGCCATGTAGAAATATAATTTATGCCACAAACAGTAATTGATCTGGTTAGGGATGTTGGACTGCTATTATTTTGAACACAACTGCATAAAATAATATTGTACTATTAATAGGTTTTATTAATAGTTTATTAGTAGTTTATCAAGTAACAGAGGCGTAACTAGAATCTTCAGGGCCCCGATGCAAGAAACCATGGAGGGCCCCCCTGACCCCCGGACAGGGCTCTTTTCTCCTAGCCCAATGGCGGAACACCAGGATCCGGTCGCAAGTGGGTGGCTGCATGTAAAGGAATCGATTTCTCCTCCCCCCCCCGCTTCTCCTCCTGTGTGCATTGCATGCAGTTGCAGCATAGTGATGATGCATTTAAGGGGTTAAAACAGGCGGTCAGGAGGCAACATATTGCCTCTGAAAAGCGATCTGAGCATGGATCACTTTTCAGAGGAACAGCATTTTTTTGGCTGGTACTATGGACAAGCAAAAAAAAAAAATCGGTTCTAATGGGACACATATAGGGGGTCAGGATTAAAAGCGCATACATAAAATGTGCATATATACATGTAAACACACATACATACACACACACATATATAAATGCACATATGCACACACATATAAACCAGTGGCAGATGGTGCTCAACATTTTTGGGGGGTGCAAGCAAACTGAAAAATTCTTTTAAAAAAAACGCATCAATTGCAGCCTCACTGTGCCCATCAAACTCAGTCACTGTGCCCATCAAACTCAGTCACTGTGCCCATCAAACGGAGCCACTGTGCCCATCAAACGCAGTCACTGTGCCCATCAAACGCAGTCACTGTGCCTATCAATTGCCACCACTGTGCCCTTCATATGCAGCCACTGTGCCCATCAAACGCAGTCACTGTGCCTATCAAACGCAGCCCTTGTGCACATCAATTGCCACCACTGTGCCCTCAAACACAGTCACTGTGCCTATCAAACGCTGCCACGGTGCCCATCAATTACCACCACTGTGCCCTCAAACGCAGCCAC
Organism: Lithobates clamitans; assembly: GCA_037952925.1. NCBI lineage: Eukaryota > Metazoa > Chordata > Amphibia > Anura > Ranidae > Lithobates > Lithobates clamitans. The sequence continues at coordinate 284,487 of JBBGZY010002463.1, forward strand.
TTTGCCCATCAAACGCAGCCACTGTGCCCATCAATTGCCACCCCTGTGCCCTCAAACGCAGTCACTGTGCCCATCAAACGCAGTCACTGTGCCCATCAATTGCCACCACTGTGCCCTCAAACGCAGTCACTGTGCCTATCAATTGCCACCACTGTGCCCATGAAACGCAGCCACTGTGCCCATCAAACGCAGCCACTGTGCCCATCAAACTGAGTCACTGTGCCTATCAAACGCAGCCACTGTGCCTATCAAACGCAGCCACTGTGCCTATCAAACGCAGCCACTGTGCCTATGAAACGCAGCCGCTGTGCCTATGAAACGCAGCCGCTGTGCCCATCAAACGCAGTCACTGTGCCTATCAAACGCAGCCACTGTGCCCATCAATTGCCACCACTGTGCCCATCAATTGTCACCACTCTGCCTATGAAACGCAGCCACTGTGCCCATCAAACGCAGCCACTGTGCCCATCAAACTCAGTCACTGTGCCTATTAAACGCAGCCACTGTGCCCCGTTAAACGCAGTCACTGTGCCTATCAATTGCCACCACTGTGCCTATGAAATGCAGCCACTGTGCTCATCAAACGCAGTCACTGTGCCCATCAAACGCAGTCACTGTGCCCATCAAACGCAGTCACTGTGCCCATCAAACGCAGCCACTGTGCCCATCAATTGCCACCACTGTGCCCATCAATTGCCACCACTGTGCCTATGAAACGCAGTCACTGTGCCCATCAATTGCCACCACTGTGCCCTCAAACGCAGTCACTGTGCCTATCAATTGCCACCACTGTGCCCATGAAACGTAGCCACTGTGCCCATCAAACTCAGTCACTGTGCCTATCAATTGCCACCACTGTGCCCATGAAACGTAGCCACTGTGCCCATCAAACGCAGCCACTGTGCCCATCAAACTCAGTCACTGTGCCTATCAAACGCAGCCACTGTGCCGATCAAACGCAGCCACTGTGCCTATCAAACGCAGCCACTGTGCCCATCAATTGTCACCACTGTGCCCATCAATTGCCACCACTGTGCCTATGAAACGCAGCCACTGTGCCCATCAAACTCAGTCACTGTGCCCATCAAACGCAGCCACTGTGCCCATCAAACTCAGTCACTGTGCCTATCAAACGCAGCCACTGTGCCCATCAATTGCCACCACTGTGCCTATGAAACGCAGCCACTGTGCCCATCAAACTCAGTCACTGTGCCTATCAAACACAGCCACTGTGCCCATCAATTGCAGCCACTGTGCCCATCAAACTCAGTCACTGTGCCCATCAAACACAGCCACTGTGCCCATCAAACGCAGTCACTGTGCCTATCAATTGCCACCACTGTGCCTATGAAACGCAGCCACTGTGCCCATCAAACTCAGTCACTGTGCCCATCAAACACAGCCACTGTGCCCATCAAACGCAGTCACTGTGCCTATCAAACGCAGTCACTGTGCCTATCAATTGCCACCACTGTGCCTATGAAACGCAGCCACTGTGCCATCAAATGCTGCCACTATGACCCCCCGGCCCGCTCGCAGTCTGCCCGGCACTTACCCTGTCTCGGTGGGGCAGCGGGTGACGGCGACGAGCGGGGTCCTCCATGCGTCTCCTCCCATCCACTCCTCCTGATAGGCATCCAATAGCGGCGCCTGTCGTTTCAGCCAATCAGGTGACGGGTAACAGACCCGAGCACCTGACTGGTGGAGAGGCGGTTCAGTGTTAGGAAAGCGAATATTTATTTGCTTTTCTAACACACCTGGGTGGACTGTGAGCGCCAAGCATGGCACTCGCAGTTCACCTATTTTGAAGCCTATTAGTGCTTTAAAAACACCCCCGCCGGTGTCATTCAGGCGCCCGGCGTCCGAAAAGGGGCCAGGCGTCTGAATAGGGGGGGCAGTGGCGGCCATAGATAGATTCACGCTATGCATGAATCTATCTATTTGTGATAGAGGGGTGCCTGGAGGGAGGGGGCGGCGCCCATGCGCCCCTATGGATGCACCACCACTGATATAAACACATACACATACATACACACACATATACATAGATGCACACACATTCACACACATAGATGCACACACACATGCACATACACACACATGCACACACACATACAAACATGCACATACATATAAACACACATACAGTAGATAAAAAACGGCAGACCTTTACCTTAGCTCTTCCTGCCGGGTACTGCACTGTAGGGGGAGACAAAGAGCACAGCACTGTGCTTTCACTTTCTTTGTAATGTCACCAGCTCTCTGCACAGTGCCGAATACAGTTCGGCTTAGAATCAGGGAGCTTGTCTGCACTCCTCCTAACAAAGTACTACATACAGGGGGCCCTCAAGGGCCCCCTGCAGCAAGGGGCCCGGTCGCCATGGCAACCTCAGCGACCCCTATAATTCCGCCACTGTCAAGTAAGTTGTGATAGTATCATCGATCTATGAAACTAGAATTGCTGCCCACTTCCCTGAAAATATAATACAAAATCAAGCAGGTTCCTCTGTGGAACTTTTAAAGGCAGAAATTTCTTGACAAATAAATGTAATGAAAATATATTGTTATTTTATTAGAAAAGTTTAAAAATAAATTGGTGACTTATGAGAAGTCACAATATGATTCATTTATCTATTATACAAAAATACAAAATACAATGTCAAGAAACATATGTGTGTATGTATACAGACAACAACTTGAGATTGGCCAGTAAGATCACTTTTATCGGTGGCGGGAGAGGGCCCCCCTCCCGTCGCGCTCCAGTGCCCTCTGGCATCAGCAGCGATAGAGGCGGTCGGATCCTTTCCCTAGCCTGACATGGAGACAAGTGAGGGGAAGATGGCCCCCACCAGTCTCCATATCATTGCAGGGCTGAAGCAACGTCAAAAGGGCCATTGTTTTTTTGTATTTTTTTAAATGACAATTTTGTTTTTTATTGCATTTTAGTGTAAATATGAGATGTGAGGTCTTTTTGACCCCAGATCTCATATTTAAGAAGTCCTGTCATGATTTTTTCTATTACAACTGATGTTTACATTCCTTGTAATAGGAATAAAAGTGACACCATTTTTTTTAAAAAGAACAGTGTAAAAATAAAAAAATACCATGTACCTTGATGATAGTCACCTTCCATTATTTGTTCCCTATTATCTATGATATATTTTACACAGAATTATCTCTGTTTTTGTTTTTCATAGTGGAGTCATCAGATGAGGACAGAAAGGAATGGTCCTTCTCATTTCCAGACTCCATTAAAGCACTGAAGAATTCTGATGTGACCATTCCCTGCACATTCACTGCTCCTATAGACCTCAGTGAGGTCAATTTGATTTGGTATAAGTATCAAATTACAGGATACCCCCAGGTCTTCAATAGTAAAGACCCCTCTCAGGTTATAGAAGAGTACAGAGGACGGACAACTCTTGTTGCTAACGGAACAAACAACTGCACACTGAGAATCATGGATGTGAAAGAAACAGAACAGTTTTATCCAGGAATAAGTGAAGAGATCAATTCCTACAACCTTAATAACAGACAGACTGTCCGGGTCAAAGTCACAGGTAATGTTGTTAAAAAAAACATTTAAAAGTATAACTGAAGGCAAAAGTTTTTTTTGTGACAAGCTGGTGCACGGCAGTGACTGTAAAGAGGAATTTTATCTCATGATTTGGAGACACTGTCTTTTCTCTAGACGCATTTCTTTCTTCTTTTATTTAGAGACTTTGGTGACATAGTTAACTGAACTTTATATACATATATAATTCCAATGTTCGAATTCAAATCTGAATTATTGACACTATCACGTCAATATATTTTGTATTGATAATTTTTATCACAGTACAGCACTTTTTTAACTGCATTTGTGTTATATATTATTTTTTGTGTTGGTAATAGTGAGTGCAGCTCTTCTGATTATATTGTGATATTTGTGCACTAATTTTCGTGTATGATTTTCTCATTTTATTATTTGTCTTTTCAAAATGGCTCCTTAGGAATTCTAGGTTCTGTGACAGTTCTGAGGTTAAATTTCATCTCTGAATAAGTACAACAATTGGGGGGACAATTGGGAGCTATGGGGCTTATCTTCTAAATCTGTCTCTCCAATTTGTTCAGTCTTTCTCCGTTAATGTTCTATTTACCTCCTTCTTTATGTATTTTTATTTTAGAAATACAGGATGTCATGCACAGGAACCCTTTTATCTAATGAAAATAAAGGGATTGAATATACAATAGCACCATCATCCTGCATTATTACAGAAAGTATTTGTTATTGTATGATAGACTTTCATGGTGCTGAAGTTACCTGTAGTCAAAGGTTTTATCAAAAGGGAATTACCCAGTAATATTTATTGATATACAGTTAAAAAATTTGATATATAAAAATCCATACCACATAGGTGTGGAAATTTGTACAGCTAATTCTTAACTGTATATCAATAAACATTATTGGGTAAATTCCTTTTAATATAACCATTGACTACGTGTTCCTTCAGCACCCCAAAAGTCCAATAAACAATGACACATACTTCTTTTATACAATGAGCAGTATTACCAATATTCTTAGATTCTATAGTATCTCCATGGCCTTCCATTCATAGGCAGGCAATTTGTAAAAGAGATTGAGATTGGAGGTTTGCTCACTTCAACCACTTTGATGAATTGGATAAGTTTTGCTGGGAGATATAGATATATATATATATATATATATATATATATATATATATATATATATATATATATATATATATATATATATATATATATATACATATATATATACACATTTATATATACATTAGGGTTGTCCCGATACCGATACTAGTATCGGTATCGGCACCGATACCGAGCATTTGCCCAAGTACTTGTACTCGGGCAAATGCTCCCGATGCTTCCCCAATACCTAAAAGTCAGCTGTGATCGGCGCATGGGGGAGATACAAGCTTCTCCCCCAGCGGCTTTCAGCTGCTTTAGTGACACAGCGGTGATCGGTCACCGCTGACTGTCACTGCATCCTCCTCCATGCCCCCTCCTTTCCTCTGTCCCCCTCCGCTGTCCCCCTCCATTCTTCTCTCCTTTTCTGTCCCCCTCCGCTGTCCCCTTCGTTCCGCTTTCCTCCTCTGTGCCTCTCCGCTGTCCCCTCCGTTCCCCCCTCCTTCTCTGTCCCCCTCCGTTCTCCCCCTCCATTCCGCTTTCCTCCTCTGTGCCTCTCCGCTGTCCCCTCCGTTCCCCCCTCCTTCTCTGTCCCCCTCCGTTCTCCCCCTCCGTTCCGCTTTCCTCCTCTGTGCCTCTCTGCTGTCCCCTCCGTTCCCCCCTCCTTCTCTGTCCCCCTCCGTTCTCCCCCTCCGTTCCGCCGTCCTCCTCCTCCTTCCTTTGTGAATAGACAGAGTCAGCTGACTCTGTCCATTCACATAACTGAAACATTGTAATCTCCTGTGATTACAATGTGTCAGTTTATGAATGGAGAGGAGCCGCTGTCTTCTCTCCATTCATTCTCAGTGCAGCTGAGGCTGCAGAGAAAGGGACTGGGGAATCTCTATCCTCTGTCTCTTTCTCTGTGTCAAGGGGGAGATATCAGAGGTCTGTTAAGACCCCTGATATCTCACCAAAGCCCCCAACAGGGCTGATTAAAAAAAAAACAAAAACAAAAAAAACACATATTGCAATAAAGAATAAAAAAAAAATTGTAAAAAATAAAAATTGTAAATTTAAAAAAACAAAAAGAAACAAAAACGCACACACACACATACACCGTTCACCCCCCCCCCCCCCCCCCCAAAAAAAAGCACTGTTAAAAAAAAAATTTAAAAAAACACTGTCACGTGACATAAAAAAAAGTATCGGTATTCGGTATCGGCGAGTACTTGAAAAAAAGTATCGGTACTTGTACTCGGTCCTGAAAAAGTGGTATCGGGACAACCCTAATATATATATATATATATTCAACATTTTTTTCTTCTCTCAGGTTGCTCTGAAGACGGATCATGTAAGGACTGGAAGTTTGAATTCCCATCCATTATTGATGCTTTGAAAGGTTCCTGTGTGGACATCCCCTGCACATTTACCCATCCTAAAGATGCTAAAGATTTTAACTTCTTCTGGTACTCAAAAAGTGATCAAGCAAAAATCTTCAACAATAAAACCCCGAGTGATGTGGCCGATGAATATAAAGGACGGACATTTCTTACTGGGAATACAGGAAATGATTGCTCCATAAAGATCATCAATGTAGAAAAAACTGAAAATTATTATCCAGGAATAAATATTGATATCAATTCCTACAAACTCAAAAGTGGAAAGGTTTTTGTGTATTTGTCAGGTACTTATTTAATAGTATTAAACAGACAGACCATCATAATGCAAAAGATGAATTCAGGATTTGGTTCACAAAGCTATCCTTACTTATAGTGACACTGTAAAGATAGAAGAAAAGGAGCTCATGTGTTGTTAAAGTGAACCTGTCATAAAATTTAGAAATTCTGGCTGTGAAGATTTATTAATCCCCCTCTGCACTCTGTGCTTCCTTCCACTGACCCCTATGTGACAGCAGGACATGGTGGTGACATAGAGGTTGGTAGAAGGATAGAAAGGGGAAAAGACAAGTGAAGTGCTTCCCTAGTGTAAAACCTCCTTTTGTTTTAACACAATAAGAAAAAATATTAGGATGCACCCCCATGGTTCCAGTGAACAGCACTCCTGTCACAGCTGAAATAGAGCCCATGTGATCCCATCCACCAAGCTGAATGGCTTCTCCATAATGTGCTGCTGCTTGCAGCCCGAAGAAGGAAGCCACACCCTCAGAAGCGGTATACATAGCAATTTGGAGTACACAGACTTGTGTTCCGTGACCTCCTCAACACATTTACAGCCGCCTCGGCTCCACACCGCACCACCACAGGGTTCTATGCTTGAGTGTCTCTGTCCCGACTCCCACAGCCGCCCTTGGCTGGGAGCCCCAGGCTGCAGGCAGAAGCACATCATGGAGCAGCCATTCAGCTTGGTGTCTCATGGGCTCTATTTCAACTGTGACAGGCGTGGTGTTCACTGGAACCATGTGAGTGCATCCTAATATTTTTTCTTATTGTGTCAAAATAAAGAAAGTTTTACACTAGGGGAGCGCTTCCCTTGTCTTTTCCCCTTCCTATCTTCCATTACTGATTACAGCACAGACCTTGTTGGCAATTTTTGTTGGGGAGCAGCTGAACCCAGTGAACCTCACCCAATCAATGGTTTATTAGGTTTTTTCCCCGTGGTTGGTAGAAGGAACCTATAAAAGTCAAATTTATATCACAAGGATTTATTTCTCAGATAAAATGTTTCTATTTCTGATTTCAGACAGACCACCAGAACCATTAATATCGGGAACTGAAAATATGGAGGACAAGAAGACGGTGATCATCTCCTGTGCTGTAAATCACACCTGTCCCTCCCATCCCCCGACTCTTACATGGAACATCACTAGTCATCCCATAAAGAAGAATCATGAAGATCTGCAATTTCTAGGAAAGTGGAGGATGGAGTCCAGAATGACCTATACTGCTTCCTATACAGATGACAAGACAGTTCTACAATGTGCAGCTACTTTTTCTAATAATAAAACATCTGTTAAAATAATTACTCTTAATATTAAATGTAAGTAAATTTTAATTTACATGTGTGTCTACTCACCCAGTAGATGAGGACTCTTCTGTGAACGCGCTCACTGATGCCTGGGCTTAGGCGGGGCCGTGGTCATGTGTTAATCAGCACTGAGGCGGCTCCGTACATAGAAGTGAGACATTCACCTTGCACTGATACACATTAAACTTGAGGCTCTTTACTGTGATCACTCTTCCTGTGACACTGTAAACCTTCTCTTCCTGAATGGAGCATTTTGAGGAGGACACCACAGAGCCTGTGTCCCGCTCCACCAGCCCAACTTTAATTGTCACCTCACTCCCAGTGACAATGTGGTGGTCCCACCACGCACAAAGGGCAGACCTCTGTCTGTAGACCACGTTAACTTTTTAACTCTCCCGTACCTCCAGCTAGGTCCGTATGTTCTCTGTGCCATGAGTTCGGTCCCGGATACTGTAGGGGCACCGATCGTTAGGGAGGGAGTCAGTACATCAACCCCATTGCTAACCAGAGGACACCATCACCCATGCCCTGTACCACCCTCACACTGGCTGGCTGTTACTGCATCCCCATCAGTCCTGGTTACCCATAGCATGTTAGACATGACTTCCTGCCAGTTCCTTCGTATTAATTAACTCTTCAGTAGTGGCACTATTTCTCCAGCTCTTCATCCCCTTGTGTGGTAAAATCCCAGTTCTTTGGATATGCCATGTACCTCCATGCACCCCTTTGAAAATACTTCAGACCAGTCAATTAACAGAACTTTACTGAAGCTTCTTTGCCAGTACAAGTTAAAGTATAACTATAAGCACAATGTTTTTTTTCTCATCATTTTGGATAGAGCAAGGGAGGGTTATAACCCCTGTCAGATTTTTTTTCACCAACATTTTTTTTCATCTGTGTCCGGTTGTGGGGATTCCCCTTCACTTCCTGTTCCATAGCCAAACAGGAAGTGAGAGGAAATACCTGCAAATTAAGAGAATTCCATGGCCCCCCCTGGTCACCAGTGTCCCCATTGGAAGATTTCTCCTTTTTTACTTATCTGGGGACAACCCAAAATTTGTGATTTTCTTTTACCTTCACTTTCAATGATAATGGTAAACAGGACAAATAGAGGGGGTGGATCTCCCTAATGGTGGTACAGACAGCAATAAAATCTGACAGGTGTTCTAATCCCTCTCCACTCTATCCAAAACTAAAAAAAAAAAGTTTTGTCTTTAGTTATACTTTAATACAGTATCTCACAGTTCTTCTTACACAGTCCTATCACTAGCTAACTCAGGCAGCCAAGGTCATACCTTCTAGAGTCTATTCCATACCTCCCAACTTTCTGCAAAGGGAATGAGGGACATCTATTAGCATGTCATGCCCCCTTAAAGGAGAATGATACAAAAGAAATTGTGAAAAGTGCTTTTTTACCACTACTATTCCCATTACATTGGCTTGTGGAATTTACAAATGTAGCAATTTAGAAATTGGATAAAAGGTTTAGCTCTGGGAAACACTTTTTGAAAGATAAATAGTGCATTTTATATACAACTATATAGATCAGACCAGGATGAGGGACAAATAAGGAGCTAAAAGGGACAGAGGGACATTTTCCCAAATCAGGGACAGGCCCTCAAATTCAGGGACAGTCAAGAGCTATGTCTATTCTGCATAAATCCATTAGTGGTAGAATCTTTTCCTGTTGAATCCCAAAATCCCACTAGGGGGCCACATGCTCGAGCAGGACTACATGGTGCAGCAGTCCTTCCTCTGTATTCCCATGTGGAAGAGAATGAGATCTTGAGCCCTCCCCCAGTATTTATGGCTCACCAAGAGGAAGCAGAGCCGTGATCACCTAGGAGTGGGCAGACTTAAGTCTTGGGCAACTTACTGACTCGCTACACAATATATTACAAAGCACAGCAATGTAGAAATTTATCTCGGTTCACATTTTCTGCAATGAATACAAAAATAAAGTGAACTATACTTTTACATTACTCCCCTGTAAGCACCTACTTGCATGTTTATTCCGGCCTTCCCCTCAGTCTTGCACAGGTGTACAGGGTCCCCTCCTGTGCTGAAATTAGGGTTGCCACCTGTCCAGGGTTTTGAACCATGTGTCTGGGTTTCAGACTGCATTAAACCCGGACACATTTATTCACACCGAACTGTGGATAACTGTCCTGGGCAGAAGGAACACTCTATTACCCCCCCCCCCCCGCCCCCTCCACAGAGTCGGGCGATCTGTTGATTCGCCACACAGAGCACTAATCAGAAATGGCCAGATCCTCTGGCCCCCTCCCCCTAAGAAGGGAGGGAATACCTCCATCCACCTAATTTGTGTGGATAGAGGAATCCGTTTTTTTTGTCATTCAGTCCACAAATCATATGTATTGGAAGAGTTTTATTTTTTAAATATTGTGCTGAGGTTTATACATGTCTGTGAGAGTCTTACTTGTGGCACAGCATTCTAAGCATATTTTATGGGTACAAGAATGTTCGGGATTGGCTTGCAGAATCCTAGCTGAAATTACTTACTCTAATTTCTCTGCCTACTGTGAGCTTCTCACAAAGTGCATTAGAAGCTGCCATAAGTCAGATAGAGCCCGTCTCATTTCCTGGATCGAGGACGTTCAACATCTAGCTCTTTCCCCCCAGACTAACTGTCCTTGGCCTATCCCTTTCATTCCATGGTTTTCATTTTTACCAATCATGGAGACTTAGCATCACATGTGAGCATTACCTAGGGTGGTATGCATGCAAATGCAGTCTACCCACTCCTCCAGACTGACATCCATCCATCAAGGCATTTTGATATTTGCGTATCTCCTCCCAAAAGGCAGCTCACCACTTGCATCAGGGCTGAGAGGAGTACAGAAGCAGGGTGCTGTGATGTTTTCAGAAATCTGTGTACACCACCCTGCCAACCCCCCCCACCACCACCACCACCAGCCATGAAACATGTTGTAAACACTTTCTTTCAGCGATATAATTGATACTATTTTATTTATATAGTACTGTATAAATCATCATGTCATATGTTATCTATTACTGCACAGATCGTCCTAGGAGCGTCACCATATCGGTTGATGATAACAAGAACACACAAGAAGGTGATGATGTCACTTTACTTTGTTCAAGTAAAGCCAATCCTCCGGTAAATAACTACACCTGGTACCAGATTGGCCAGGGTGGAAAATTATTACATGGACATGGGGATAAAATATCTGTGAAGAATACAACAACAGAAAAATATATCTGTGCTGCAACTAATGATATGGGAACAGAAGAGTCCTCTGTGTTCGAGTTTACTGAGCAATGTGAGTACTACAAAAATAATGTATACTACTTGTATTTATCTTTATTTCACTTCCATATGTTTCTATTAGTTAAAGCAGAACTCCAGTCAAACAGGAAGGTAAAAAAAAAATAGTCTATTAAGGATGGAATTAAATAAACAGAGTTTGCTTCAATACTCACCTCCAAACCACAGCTCTCCCCAACAGTACTTCTTGTCCACCACTAGATGTCCTTAGTTTTGCATTTTGAATGACAGCTGGCATAGTTCAACTTTATTCATCTGAGCCCAGGCTGTCTTGGACCCACCTCCAGTCTGTGATTGGACAGTGAAAGAAAAGTAGCACAGTGACAAGTTAATCTCTCTTTCCATCTGCTCTCTCTTCCTATTAGTTTACACAAGAATATGAATAATACACAAAGCATGTATTCTATTTGTATTTATTCCTGTTTTACTTCTATATATTTCTATCTGTTGAAGCACAACTCCAGGCAAAAGTAAAAGTAAAAAAATGGCCCATTAAAAGATAAAAAAAAGCTTTTGCTGCCATAATCACCTTCCAACTACAGCTGTCCCCCACAGTTCACCTTTAGCGTTACTAAGGTAATGTATATATTTAGTTTTCTATGGTAAATGACAGCCAGCATCATTCAACCGTATTCATCTGAGCCCAGGCTGGCACTGCCCCCCCCCCCCCCGATCTGTGATTGGACAGTCAAAGAGAAGCAGCCCTGTGACAAGTTAATCTCTCTTTCCATCTGATCTCTCCTCCTATCTGTTTACTAAGCAATGCGAGTATTACATAGACATGTATACTATGAGTATTTATCTCTATTTCACTTCTATATAATTTTTAGTAGTTAAAGCAAAACCAAATATAAAACAAAATGGAACAAGTAAGCACTGATAAGGTATTCAATAAGCAGCTAGCACTCATAAAGGTGAATATACAACCTTCAATAAACAATGAAATAACAGAGCAAGTGCAGTGCTTTACAGTGTTTAGTGAATGTCCATGTGTTAGGTAAACAGCTATAGTCCTGAGTGTAATCAATCCCAATGGGCAAAAAGTCCTTAATCGGTTCCAAAGACCAGCCGTGACAGTGTGATGTGAACAAACACTCACCAGAAAATTAATGAAAACCAGCACATAATCATGAACTTGAGGGACCAAAGTGTTACACAGTGCTCCTTCGCTGTGCTATCCCTTCACCATTGTATGCACTCACCAGATAACAAGCCATTATGAGCCTTGTGTCAATATCTTGGAGCTTGGTGACATCCTATCCAGGGTTGTAGACAGCATGGAAAACCTGCCTCAAGAACGTGCATACACATGAAACGCGTCAGTCTGGGCCTATACACTGACACCATCGTCGCTGTGTCCTTATGCTGGGAGCGGCGGCCATCTTATTGCCAGTCTCCTATGAGGTTTTCCCTGCTGTCTACAACCCTGGATAGGAGGTCACCAAGCTCCAAGATATTTATACAAGGCTCATAATGGCTTTTTATCTGGTGAGTGCATAGAATGGTGAAAGGATACCACAGCGAAGGAGCACTGTGTAACACTTTGGACCCTCAAGTTCATGATTATAAGCTGGCTTAAATTTATTTTTGGGTGAGTGTTTGTGCACATCACACTGTCATGGTTGGTCTTTGGAACCTACAGTATTAAGGACTTTTTGCCTATTGGGATTGATTACACTTGGGACTATAGCTATTTACCGAACACATGGGCATTCACTAAACACTGTGAAATCTAAAATCTAAAAGTAAAAGTAAAAAAAAAAAAAAAAAAAACCCTTAAAAAGATGGAATATAAAAAAGTGTTTGCTGCAAAACTTACCTTCAAACCACAGCTGTCCCTCAGAGTATTTTTCTCCACCAAAAGTCCTCAATTTACCTAAGGAGATAATTCCGGGTGGCTGCACTTCCAAAAATCCTTTTATTGAAGCCTCATATGACAAGTGGTTGACAGATGGAGCAGGGGACAAGGAGGTAGATCAGTGCCTACCAGTGCTGCCTCATCGGTACTCATCAGTGCCACCCATCTGTGCCTATCAGTGCCACCACTCAGTGCCCTTCAGGGCTGCCTATCAGTGCCACCTATCAGTGCCTCCTGATCGGTGCCTACCAGCGCTGCCTCATCGGTACTCATCAATGCCACCTATCAGTGCCACCTTATCAGTGCCTATCAGTGCAGCTTATCAGTGCCCATCAATGAAGGAGAAAAATTACCTGTTTAAAACATTTTATAACAAACTATGGAAATTGTTTGGTTTTTGTTCTCTAAATTTTCAGCTTTTTGTGTTTGTTTAGCAAAAAATAAAAAATCCCAGTGGTGATTAATTACCACCAAAATAAAAGTCTATCTGTGTGAAAAAAATGATAAAAATTTCATTTGGGTACAGTGTAGTGTGGTTTTGAATAAAACAGTGCCTTGAATCTTATATTCGTTGACATAATTACCCTACTGCTGCGAATATGAAAAACATTTATTAATATTGAACATAGGATTTAGGATACAATGTACAGTAGATCACCTAAATCATAGGTTATTTCACAGCACATTAATGTTAATAGAGAGACCTCCACCCCTTAGGTTTGGGTTGATAAAGTAGATTCTAAATTGGTGACTCAAACTTCAAGGAAGCTTACAGAAAACCACCAACTTATCAGGAATTAAGAGCTGCTTCCTGTGGCTTGTAATTGCATGGTTGTTAATGTTAGTGCATGTATCTTCCATGGAGACCCAAGGCTTGATCTAATTATCAAGAGGGAATGATCACTTAATAGATGAAGACATCATATGAAAAAGTAGAAGTTTTAGATCTTATGCTAATGAACTAATATAAATAATGCAAGAAGAAGAAGTGTATAGAGTGGACGGAAATGTTTTGTAGGGTTAAAAAGGGGGAACTAGCAATGATTACTTCACAAGTCACGTAAATACTTCCTCATTGCCTATGTCCACTAAATTTAAGAATATATCTATTTTCTCTTTCGATGTATCCTTTAAAGTGAACCTGTGCCCAGACCATGCACACTAAAGTAGGTACGAATTCCGAACAAGCAGTAAAAACACTTTAAAAAACAACCCATTCACCTCTGAAGTCATAGGCATTGTGGAGAAATTTGACTTCTTAGTTCACAACTGAGGCACTGAAATCTTAGTAAATTTCCTAATACTTTCCATTGCAGCAGAATCTTGGCAGCCCTCTATTGTAAACACACATCAGGTGTTTTTAAACCGGCTGTCCTCAATTAAGGTGCCTCCAGAGGTTGCTAGGCATTCCCCGTGCTGTGGCAAATTGACCCCCTATTTGGTGGTGCTTGGATAGTTCCAGGCCAAACACCACTTGGCAATACCAGCAGCATGGCATCAATGATCATTTTCACTGTCTAGAATGGTTGACCTTTTCCTACCGACCACAATTGTAAGGGATATTTTCCTATTTTACTCCCCACATGGATTGGTTTTAGGAAGGGTCCCTGGAGACCTGAAAATTATTTTAGGGGGTTCCTCCAGGATGGATTGAGAAAGACTGTTCTAAACTGACTGAAACCCAAATTTAGAGTCTTTATTGTCATCTTTGTAGATAAATTACTTCACAATACATGCAACTATAGAGGTCAGTGAGGACCTATTTTAAAACTATTTTACAGTAAAGAATATTAATGTTAATGTTCATGGTCTGGACACAAGTGCACTTTAAATCTGAACAATTGTGGAATCACCTTAACTTAGTCTTCCCCAGCAGCACACTTCAACTTACTTTCGCTGCCCGAACACTCTGATCAGCCACTGGGAGTGAAAAGAAAGTTTTGTGTAAGTGTAGATTTCCATAATTATTGTAAAGATAAAATAACCAATTGGCCACTTACAGGACATCTAAAAATAACAGGCTCATCAGATATAGATAACTTATGATCTACCAGAACACCCAGATCCTTCTCCATTATGGATTCCCCCAGTTGTACTCCCCCTAGTATGTATGTATGGTGCATATTCTTAGCCCCCAAGTGCACAACTTTACAATTATCAACATTAAACCTCATTTTCCACATAGTTGCCCAATGAAACAGTGCATTGAGGTCAGCTTGTAAATTGAAGACATCCTGTAAGAACGTTATTCCACTGCATAGCTTAGTGTCATCTGCAAAGACTGAAATGGTACTTTTAATCCCAGACCCTATATCATTTATAAAGGGATACAAAAGTAAGGGTCCCAACACTGAACCTTGGGGTACAGCGCTGATAACCTTAGACCATTCAGAGTAAGATTTATTAACCACTACTCTCTGAATTCTGTCTTTTAGCCAGTTTTCTATCCATTTACAAACTGATATTTCCAAGCCTGTAGACTTTACCTTACACATGAGCCGTGTGTGCGGAACTGTGTCCAACGCATTTGAAAAATCCAAGTATACCATGTCCACAGCCACCCCTCTGTCCAAAGTTTTACTTACCTCCTCATGAAAAGAAATCAGGTTTGTTTGACAACTTCTGTCTTTCATGGATCCATGCTGTCTGTTGCCTAATATATGTTTTTCCAGCAAGAACTCGTCTATGTGGTCTTTTATTAAACTCTCCAGTATCTTCCTGACTATAGAAGTTAAACTAACAAGTGTACAGTTACTTGGTAAAGACTTTGATCCCTTTTATAAATATAGGCACCACATTGGCCTTACGCCAATCCAGGGGTACCATTCCCATCATTAACTAGTCCCTTAAAATTACAAACAATGGCTTTGAAATGACAGAGCTCAATTCTTTAGGATCTGTGGGTGGATGCCATCTGGTCCAGGTGCTTTATCCACCTTTATTCTGTCTACATATATCTGGACCAATATAACTTTTGAGCCATTGTGGATTATTTGGGGCTGTAGCAATACCATCCCCATTATGGGCTCGAGCTCCCCAATGCTCCAAAGGATACACAGAACTGAAGAAAGTAATTTGTTTATTTAATGTGCCTTCTCTTTGTCCCCAGTCACCCACTCCAGATTATTTTGTAAAGGGCCTACATGCTGAGACCTGACCCTTTTACTATTATATATTTGAAGAATTCTTTGGGTTTTGTCCTTTTATCTTTTGCAATCTGTTGTTCGTTTAGAATTTTTGCATCCTTGATTTCCTTTTTACATATTCTGTTATATTCTTTGTAATATTTACATGATGATAGTGTTCCTTCATTTTTATATTTTTGAAAAGCTCTTTTCTTATTATTTATAGCTTTTTTAACTTAGGCTTTGAGCCACATAGGTTTTATTTTTAGCCTTTTAAACGTATTGCCCATGGGAATATACTTTGCAGTTAGTTTGCATACAGTCTTTTTGAAGAATTCCATTTCTGTTCTGTGTTCATTGATGCCAATATTCCCTCCTAGTGTGTAAAAAGGCTGTTTGATCCTGTCTTCTCTGATCCCCCCTTCTTCCAGAATCTCCAAACCATCTCTGAATAATACATGCTCAGTTTGGTGTGTATTGCTAGAGAGTTTTTATTTATTTTTCTTGGGAGAAAGCATTGCACAGGGCAATGCACAGGGACAATCAGCACTGTCCAGACAGAGGATTGGGGGTCCTGCATCCTCATAGGACAATTATGGGAGAATAAAAAATCCTCCTACAAGCTATAAACAGCTGATAGAAGACACTGATAGAAGTCACAAGACTGCTATATACTGCTGATGAGAAAAAGGTATTTATCAGTTTATATTTACTAAAATAATTGCATTTCCATGTTCTGTGTACTGTGGGAGACCAGATATAATGACTGCAGGCTCCTGGGTTTAGTAACACTTTTAATTTACATTGGCAATACTTACATAAAATGTGTTTTTAAATCACAGCGGGAAATGAAAGAAGACTTCTGTATGCCGGGATCGGAACTGGAGTGGGACTTGTGTTTATAATTCTATTGATTGTCCTTTTCTGCATATGTAGAAGGTATGTAATGACTGAAACATAGTTAGAAGATAATAATATATAATGTGCCAGTGCAAATGTAAAATGAAACAACATTTACTAAGAGATAAAGAGGGTGACTAATTTAGTAAAGCATTTTTCCTATTGAAGAAGTTGATGTTAGACAAATATTTTTTTCAGTTTCAATAATTTTTTTTAAACAAAATGTATAAAATACAGTTACAGTTTGTATTGTATCTTTATGATTTGAAAAGGTTTACTTGCTTAACCATTTGCCGACCGCTGCACGCCGATATACGTCGGCACAATGGCAGCGGTGGGCAAATGGGCGTACCTGTACGTCCCCTTTAAATTGCGGGCTAGTGGGCGCACACGCAGCATACTGCGTGACCGCGCCCGCGGGTTCCGCGGACTCGATGTCTGCCGGTGTCCCGCAATTGTGTCACGGATTGGCAGAACGGGGAGATGCCTATGTAAACAAGGCATTTCCCCGTTCTGTCTAGTGACATGAAAGGGAGCTAATGCTCCCTGTCATCGGGAACAGTGATCTCTGTCATGTTGTAGAGAGCCCATCCCCCCCCCCCACAGTTAGAATCACTCCCTAGGACACACTTAATCCCTTGATCGCCCCCTAGTGTTTAACCCCTTCACTGCCAGTGTAATTTACATCGTAATCAGTGCATTTTTGTAGCAGTGATCGCTGTATAAATGAAAATAGTCCCAAAATAGTGTCAAAAGTGTCTGATGTGTCCGCCGCAATGTCGTAGTCTCAATAACAATCGCAGATCACCACCATTACTAATAAAAAAAAATAATAATAAAAATGCCATAAATCTATCCCCTATTTTGTAGACGCTATAACTTTTGCACAAACCAATCAATAGACGCTTATTGATATTTTTGTTACCAAAAATATGTAAAAGAATACATATTGGCCTAAACTGAGGAAAAAAATATTTTTTTTTAATATATTTTTTGGAGATATTTATTTTTAGCAAAAAGTAAAAAATATTGCTTTATTTTCAAAATTGTCATTCTTTTTTTGTTCATAGCGCAAAAAAAAAAACTGCAGAGGTGATCAAATACCACCAAAAGAAAGCTCTATTTGTGGGGGGAAAAAAAGACGTCAATTTTGTTTTGGTGTAATGTCGCAGAACCGTGCAATTGTCAGTTAAAGTGACGCAGTGCCGAATCGCAAAAAGTGCTCTGGTCAGGAAGGGGGTAAATCCTTCCGGGGCTGAAGTGGTTAACAACAATATATTACAAGTATATAGATTTTAACTGGGAAATGACAAAGATCAATCAACTATAGATACGTTTTCACCATGTCAGAGATTGGTGTGTTGTTGACACATCCCTGATATATAGAAAAAAAGGACATCCCCCCCCCTTGCTTGGGACTTTAAAGGCAACAATACCACAAGTACAGAGTAAAAAGTATTTATTATTACACATACAATTTGATCACACAAAAACTGATCATTACATGTTCGTGTGATCAAATTTTATGTGTAATAATAAATACTTTTTACTCTATACTTGTGGTGTTGTTGCCTTTATAGTCCCAAGCAAGGGGGGGGGGTTCCCTTTTTTCCTAAGATCAATTAACTGAGCGTCATCCCATTTGAGTATACATAAAGACATACCTCCTTACAAAGCGGGGCAAGGGGATATTAAGGGGTTGATTTACTAAAGGCAAATAGACTGAGCACTTTTCGAAGTGCAGTTGCTCCAGAACTTAGTAAATGAGCAGAAGCTCTGCTGACTTCCATCACCCAATCACGTGCAAGCATAAATGCATTTCTTTTTATTTACCTTGCACGTGATTAAGCTCTGGAGCAACTACACCTGAATCTTGTTTAAAAACTCCAGCATCTTAAGCACAAACCCCTGTGACAAATAAAGTGAAAATAAAATACTGGCCTAAAAATGGGCAAATATTGGCAAAAGTTGTGCAAATTCACAATAATGAAAAATAGACCTATGTATGTTTGCACTGCAACACTATGTACCATAAGACACATTGTCAGTGCTAATTGACGGAATTCTGTCCTTTTTTTCTGTATTTTTTTTTTTTTTTTTTTTTTGATGTTTTCAACAAAACACATTACAATCCTTTGTGGATATTTTTAAAAGTCAAATGTTTGCCAATGTATTAATAAAAGGTTTTTAAAAAAAATGAAAATATGAATATGTGATATATATCTGACAGATAGGAGTCCCATTGTTAATAAACTTTATGATCTTGATATTGTGTTGTAGTGCCCATGGTTACCCACCAATCTTCTTGGTTTCTTTTGGTTCACTGCAACACAAAACTTCACCAACAGATGGTGCTGTGAGTGAACTTTGGACTGTAGCTACCATCACTCGCCTGTGATGTGTGCAAGAGCACTGTCAATAATTTTTATTTGTTAAAAAAAAAAAAAGCTAAATTTTGAAAATAGCATTTAGAAATAAAAATATATATTTTTTTGCTGAACTATACAAACTCTAAATATTTTGTTCATTTGTTTTTAAAGAAAAAAAAGGACTTCTGTTTTAAAAGTGAAGAATGAAGAGAAGTCTCAACAGGTATTGTATGATTGCCATTTAAACATTTTTAAATTTATAAATTATATTATGTTAACAACTCTTAGTTGGGTGTAGTATTTTTTTTATAGAAAACAAAACGTAGATTTCCTACAAAACCAAATAACAGACAAAACCTAGATCAATGTAAAGATTGTGATTTCTATTTTAATACAATTTCTATGAATAGATGAAAACATTGTAAAGATATTCTTTATTGCTGTCAGTTGTCAGTGACACCTTTAAAATCCCTTAGAATATTTTTTGAATATTTTTGGTGTTAGAAGATATTGCTTGAAATATGTCAAAATTGGCTTCTGTTTATTATTTACTCTTGAATTTAATTCATTAAAGGGAAACTATAAATTCTTTGGTGTATTTTATTGAAGTGATTTATTTGTATATGTTTATATATATATACACACAGTATCTATCTATCTATCTATCTATCTATCTATCTATCTATCTATCTATCTATCTATCTATCTATCTATCTATATCATATAATATATTTGTGTATGTATATATATATATATATATATACACAGTATATACTATATTGTCAAAAGTATTGGGACACCTACACGCACATGAACTTTAATGGCATCCCAGTCTTAGTCCGTAGGGTTCAATATTGAGTTGGCCCACCCTTTACAGCTATAACAGCTTCAACTCTTCTGGGAAGGCTGTCCACAAGGTTTAGGAGTGTGTCTATGGGAATGTTTGACCATTCTTCCAGAAGTGCATTTGTGAGGTCAGGCTCTGATGTTGGACAAGAAGGCCTGGATCGTAGTCTCTGCTCTAATTCATCCCAAAAGTGTTCTATCGGATGCAGGCCAGTCAAATTTCTCCACCCCAAACTCACTTATCCATGTCTTTATGGACCTTGCTTTGTGGTCCAGATCATTTGGTGGAGGGGAGGATTATGTTGCTTGGTTGTTTTTCAGGGATTGGACTTGGCCCCTTAGTTCCAGTGAAGGGAACTCTTAAGGCGTCAGCATACCAAGACATTTTGGACAATTTCATGCTCCCAACTTTGTGGGAACAGTTTGGGGATGGCCCCTTCCTGTTCCAACATGACTGCGCACCAGTGCAAAAAGCAAGGTCTATAAAGACATGGATGAGCGAGTTTGGGGTGGAGGAACTTGACTGGCCTGCACAGAGTCCTGACCTTAACCCGATAGAACCTTTGGGATGAATTAGAGTGGAGACTATGAGCCAGGTCTTCTCAGACAACATCAGTGCCTGACCTCACAAATGCACTTCTGGAAGAATGGTCAAACATTCCCATAGACACACTGAAACTGTTATAGCTGCAAAGGGTGGGCCAACTCAATACTGAACCCTACGGACTAAGACGGGGATGTCATTAAAGTTCATGTGTGTGTAAAGGCAGGTGTCCCAATACTTTTGACAATATAGTGTATACTGTGTGTATATATATATATATATATATATATATATATATATATATATATAGTGTATTTTTTTTTTCTGGTGAGGTGTATATTGTAGCATTAATTAAAGCCTTTGTGTTGTTGCATAATAATTGGTTCAGGAGGCGATACCAATGGATGATCATCTGTATGGAAATGTTGATCAGCTACAGAGGGCTATACCCAGAGAAAGTTCTTCAGAATTACAGTGAGTTCCGCTAATTATAATTACTATATTCATGCAAATTAAAAGTTATTAGTGATCTTTAGAGGGTATTGTTTTCAGGTAGGCTGAACTGACTCTTCAGGAGCTCATACAAAAGAAAAATGACCTCATCTAAGGTTCTTGTCTAGATTTGGGTATAACATATTTTATTTCTGTGTTGGACTTAAAGTGGTTGTAACCCCCCACATATCCCCAGTGAAGTGACTGGCCTCAGGTGATACACAGAGATTAAACAAATCCTCCTACTTAAGTTGTACCTGTTTATTTGCAGTCCTCACTTCTCTACCTCCGTTCAGAGTGCTGATATTATAAATGTTGTCTGAGAGTTCGGACAAAAGGGGACGGAGAGCTGAAATTACACTCTGCAGAGCTCACTGAGGAGAGCTCTGAGAGCTGATTGGAGGGAAGAGACACACCCCACTTTACACAACACACAGGAACAGAGCTGAGGCTGTCAATCAGCTAGAGCTCCCTCCTCTGTCACCATTTTTCTCTTGGTGTCAGGAAAACGTGTCAGAAGTGACTCATGCTAAAAGCAGAGGAAAGAGGCGGCAGACAGAAATGTCACTTAGTGCTCTTAATAGAGACAAGTACACACTATAGACGGATGTGCTTTGTTCATATTTCTTGTCTGAGGTTTACAACCACTAGTGCTCCTAGAACTTGTATTATCTTGTATAGTGAACATCTTTCTTGTTTTTTATATTACAGGGATTCTTCTCATATATACAGTAATACTGATTCAGAACAAAGCAACATGATCAAAAACAAAAAAGTAGGTTATCGTAACTTTCTTTCCAAGACTTTCAAATGCAAAGACGTCACATTATTATTATTTTAATTATAATTATCAGTAACATTTATTAGATTTTCATCTTATTAATATGCCATAATTTGGTAGGTTTTCTTGGATACGTTTTTATACTACAGTGCAGGGCCACCTAAAGGAGAGTGCAAAAATGGCTCACTTCTGTATAGAAACCAATCAGATTCCAGGTTTTATTGCCAAAGCTTAATTGAAAAAGCTGAAGTTAGAAGCTGGTTGATTTCTATAAAGGTTAAGTATATGCAGCGCTAGAAGCATCAAATTATAAAATAAGAGTCCATAGTGTTAAAAGAGAGTCTTTGTTCAGGGGAAATACTGGAACCACCCATGGTGCAGACAGAGATACAATAAGGTGAACATGAGATTATCCTCCACCGAACATCAACACACCGGGCCTCTTACCAAAGAAGATGGATCACTGAATTACAGGTGGTCAAACAAGCATGATATATCCACAGCGCCACGGAACCAATTCAGTTGGAGCATAAAAGGCTGGATCTTGTAGTCCCAATCAATGGTAATTCATAAGTACATGCATAGGATACAAGAAAGCAACTCCTCATGGTGTAGTATTTAAAACCAAGGTAAATTTATTTCTTATAAAAAGCCAGGGTACTCACATTTTGAGTAATAAAAACAGGCATATCAAAAGTTGCAATTCGTCATGGATAGCAGATGTTTCCAACCACAAAGATGGCCGCAGTTGGCACGTTACAGTGACGTGACGTCAGAGCTCCACCCTACTCGGCATTTCGTCTAATAGGAATGTCGTCAGGGGCGTGGTCAGAGCTCTTTATAGCCTCTTTATATATAAGGGAGGGCAGGATAAGAACGCTCTTTCCCCCCTGGATGAGAGAGAGGCTTGGAGTGCAGGGGGAAGGGGCTTTCTTATCCCACCCTTCCTCCTATATAAAGAGGATATGAAGAGCTCTGACCATGCCCCTGACGATGTTCCTATAGGATGAAATGCTGCGTAGGGTGGAGCTCTGACGTCACGACACTAACGTGCTGACTGCGGCCATCTTTGTGGTTGGAAACATCTGCTATCCATGACAAATTGCAACTTTTGATATGCCTGTACTAATTTCTCAAAAATGTGAGTACCCTGGCTTTTTATTAGAAATAAATTTACCTTGGTTTTAAATACTACACCATGAGGAGTTGCTTTCTTGTATCCTTTGCATGTACTTATGAATTACCATTGAGTGGGACTACAAGATCCAGCCTTCTATGATCCAATTGAATTGGTTCTATGGCGCTGTGGATATATCACGCTTGTTTGACCACCTGTAATTCAGTGGTCCATTTTCTTTGGTAAGAGGCCCGGTGTGTTGATGCTCGGTGGAGGATAATCTCATATTCACCTTATTGTATCTCTGTCTGCACCGTGGGTGGTTCCAGTATTTCCCTTGAACAAAGCCTCCGTTTTAACACAATGGACTCTTATTTTATAATTTGATGCTTCTAGCGCTGCATTTACTTAACCTTTATGCTTTTTATTATCACCATACAATTTATGTCAGCTGCTTTATTATTGTTATCGCAGTGATTAATCTTGAATTTATTGATTGATTTCTATGCAGAAGTGAGCCAGATTTTGTGCTCTCCAGCTTTAGTAAATAAACCCCATATTTGGTGTTCCATGTCTGGCCACTGGGAGGAGTAACAGCCAAACCATGGTTGTCCTGAATTTTGATAAGACCATCGAAGAATGCCTTATATCACTGACAGTGAATGCTTTTTTAATAATGTTCTGTACTTTTTGAGTTGAATGTTAGTATTTATTTGTTCATTCTTTTAGTTTTCTTTAAATTATCACCATAAAATTTTAAACTACTATTTTATCTGCTGCATATATGCCTTAACATCATTTTACCACCTTGCTATATTTTTATTTTTTTATATATCATAAAAAAAAAAAAAAAAAAAGTATATGGATTAAGCCTGCCTTTTTTGTTACATAAAACCACAGGTTTTTATTGTGCCATATTACAACCTTGGGTACCTGTGAGCCAGCTGCTGGTATTCTAGTAACCAATGACATCGTATGGATTATAAGGAGCCAGATGGGTGCTTGTACAACATCCCTCAGAATAGCAAAAGGGGGCTCACACCACATAGATTAACCGCATGTGCTGGTAAGCCAACAGAGGCTTCAGTTACAGTGCCTGCATCTTGGGCACAGCTTACTGGCGCATTTCACCTTGACTGGGCTTAGTCTTATGCCGCGTACACACGGTCGGATTCTCCGATGGGAAATGTTGGATGTGAGCTTGTTGTCGTAAAGTCTGACCACGTGTATGCTCCATCGAACATTTGCTGACAGACTTTCCGCCAACAAATGTTTGCTAGCAGGTCCTCAAATTTTCCGCCAACAAAACTTTGTTGTCGGAAAGTCCGATCGTGTTTACACAAGTCCGTCGCACAAAAGTTCACGCATGCTCAGAATCAAGCAGAAGGAGCCGCACTGGCTATTGAACTTACTTTTTCTCGGCTCGTCGTACGTCTTGTACGTCACCACGTTCGGAATTGCTGGTCAACATTTTTGTGACCGTGTGTATGCAAGTTTGAGCCAACGACCTTCGAATAAAAATCCACAGTTTTGTTGGTGGAAAGTCCGATTGTGTGTACGGGGTATTAGACCTCTACGACAAAGCCCAATTGTGATTGTTCCATGGAGTTGGACATGCTCCTAGAAGGGATGGCAACCACTGTGGGAGGAGAACCAACAAAGGGACAAACAAGAGCCTTTTTTTTTTTTTTTACATCTGTGCACAGCATCCTTGTTTGCCCAGCACTGGGGTCATGTTATATGAATAAGGGAGAGAAACTGGAGGAGAAGAAAAATACTGGAAAACTAGTCAGTACCAGTGTGCAGTGTGGTATATTTCCTTTGTAAAATAAAAAAAGAATCACCTCTAATGTTGAGTGTCCTATAGCCATGGCCAATAGTTTTGAGAATGGCACAAATATAAATTTTCACAAAGTCTGCTGCCTCAGTTTTTATGATGGCAATTTGCATATACTCCAGAATGTTATGAAGAGTGATGAGATGAATTGCAATTAATTGCGAAATCCCTCTTTGCCATGAAAATAAACTTAAACCCATAAAAAGCATTTCCACTGTATTTGTGAAGAAGACTTCAGGGTGCCCAAGAAAGTCCAGCAAGCACCAGGACCGTCTCCTACAGTTGATTCAGCTGAGGGATCGGGGCACCACCAGTGCAGAGCTTGCTCAGGAATGGCAGCAGGCAGGTGTGAGTACAACTACATGCACAGTGAGAAGAAGACTTTTGGAAGATGGCCTGGTGTCACGAAGGGCAGCAAAGAAGCCACTTTTCTCCAGGAAAAACATTGGGGACATTCTGCAAAAGGTATAGGGATTGGACTGCTGAGGACTCAGGATAAATGCCAGGGCGAATTGCAGAGGACTTGAAAAAGAAGGGTGCAAATCAGGGACGTGCAGTCAGGGGAGGCAGTCTCACCTGCCATGAACATAAAAAAACAAAAAACATAAAAAAAACAAAAAACTAACTAAAAATTGATCAAACTTCGAGGGTTGTAGCTTGGCGACCTGGAGTCATAGAGACCCCAAATTTGAGGGGTAGGTAGCTGAAGTCCTACCCCACCACTGGTTAAGTTTGGGGCTCTTGCCACCTATAGTTCCAGAGATACGGGGCTTCTTGTGCAGCCTGTCAGAAGCTACATACATAGTGGCCACTT
The DNA here is from genome assembly GCA_037952925.1 of Lithobates clamitans. Classification (NCBI taxonomy): domain Eukaryota; kingdom Metazoa; phylum Chordata; class Amphibia; order Anura; family Ranidae; genus Lithobates; species Lithobates clamitans. Next base: position 310,097 of record JBBGZY010002463.1, read on the forward strand.
TAAATACAAGCTGCCATACTCTGTTTGCAGCAGACTGAGAGGATGAGCTCACATTGCCTCTCCTCCCTTCTTGTCAGAAGCACTGAGCTTAATGGACAGCTTGGAGCCTTGGACCAATGGTAAAGCACCATTGAAACAAGCTGTCCAATAAAAATGCTGCAGTGGAGGCATGCCTTTCACTGCAGTGTCATAGAAGGGGGCATGGATTACTTTTCACAGAAAGGGGTGCCTCAAGATTGTGTATATTTTGGAAAGGTGCCTTGAAAAAAAGTTGAGGAATGCTGCCTTAGATAAACAATACCACCTATAAAACGTATCTTCCATCTAAAGCAATGATCTCCCAATAGCAAATGTAAGACCCGTACTTGTATGATTTCTTGATATTGTTAATGTTATATTCATTTCAGGAAGGGCAGACTGCAGACTCCGATGGTGTTATATACACTTTACTTGAACTACCAGCTCCAGGAGAAAGCCCACAACAACCAACACCTTTGGAAACAGAATATGCAGTTGTAAAATATTAGGAATTATTAAAAATTATAATTATAATTTGGAAGGGAACACGTAACAGACCTAACCATTGAATGTACATTCAGATACCCTGTTTACAATTAGATGCAAATATTTAAATATATATATATATATATATATATATATATATATATATATATATTAAAGAATTATTAATTCAATATAGTTTTTCATATATATTTGTTATGTATTTATTATGTTTATATCTATCTATCTATCTATCTATCTATCTATCTATCTATCTATCTATCTATCCATCCAGTGGTACTGTAGAAGCATTTGTAGAGTCCACACCAGTCTGAACTTTGGTCTTAAGGCTTGCCAGCCCACTTTTATTGAACAAACAAAAGTAAAGTCCACAAAAACAGGGGGTTTTCACCAGCAAGATCAGATAAAACAAAAATACTAGGCCACCTGGCTCTCTCTTCAGCAGCGCCGCGGCTCTTTTCACTGGTCCCTCAGATCATGTAATTCAGCTCTCCTGGCTCACTCAGCCTCATAGTTGCAGCACAGGCTCATACCCCTGGCCTCTTGATAGGGGTTCTCATGACACCCCGGGCTCTCTCACTCCTTGATGTTGTAATTATGATGAAGAAATAATACATTTTTTAATCTTCTGGTGGAGATGTTAAATTCAGTTAGGCCTCAAGACAGATGAACTAAAGGTCTTTGTGAATTCATATGTTTTCCAAGTTTTCAATTGATCAACTCTTTGTAGATTATACAACCCTTGTGTTGAAACAGAGTTGCTCAAACAATAATGTCCCATTTCACAAAACAAAGATATTTACCTATCTTGGTGGGTAAATAAAAAACGACAAACACAGCCATAGAAAAAAGGGTTATACAGACTATTATCACATAAAAAACACCCTTGTCCTGGAACTCTGGATTCCCACATTTTCCTGGACTAGCCTAGTTGTCTTGGCTCTCCAAGTCTCCAAGACCATCTCAGTCTCTCAGCCATCTTGACTCTCCCAGTTCTTTGGACATAGAATCTCTCCTACAGCATGGTGTGCCGTCTCTTTAGTAGAACACCTCTCTCTCCTAATGGGAGCACTGCACTATGGTCAGGTCCTTGATTATATTGACACATGGCATGCAGGTCTCCAATAAGACCTGGACACACAATTGAAGTCTTTGCCCAACCTAGGACTTTGTGAAGCCTTTGGACTCCCGACCCTAATCCAGAATTATGAAACCTGGAGGATACAGAAAAAAACTGTTTTCTCCACTCATATGGAGCCACACACTCTGCAAATGTGCAAAACTTGTGTCCATTCTACATCATTCATTTTCACAGTGGCAGGGCTGTAACACCACACTCCGCTTGAGTGCTTTCATTATATACCGCTTCCTCCAGTCTGAATATAGATATCAGATATTCCAACTGCTGACAACCAATAACTAGGAAGTACACATTTTGGCTGCTCAACATGAACTGTTTATTGAAACACAGGTACAAAGGTATATTCAAATGTCTCATCAGTAGACTGTCCAATCAGCAGGGCGAACTGTTGGAGGAATTCCCCCCTCCCCTCTCACAGCTAATCCACATATACATATAAATCCCATAAAAGGTTGCTCCCAAGGCAGACACACAATAGAACAATGAGATAGAGCCACACCTAACAAAACACATAGCAACCCCCACCCCACCTCGAACCATTTAGCAATGGTCTCTGATGAACGGTGGACTTTATCTTCATATACTCTTGAGGTCAGACTGGGGTTCTCGGTCACCTTATGCCCCTAATAGACACAGGGTTAGTTAGACATAGGAGGTGCATGGGGAGTTGAAACAAGGGTTTCCCAACTTCTCCAAGGGATTCTGGGTTCCACGGGCCTCCCCGCCCAAAGTGGCTCCCGTTACACATCTCCCCTTTCGGCAGGGGACTAACACAGGAGGTGACCCCAGACGGGTTGACTCCAAAGTTAGTCAGTAGTTCCAGTCCCCCAATGCCGGTATCCACACAGTACCCCAAATAAATTGTCCCAAACATAGCATTACTTACCCAGCCAACCTCTGCCTCTCTCAGAGAACATACCCACCGCTGGGGAGAAGGGCGGACTGGCCCTTCTCCCTGGAGTCCTTTCAGCTGTTGGAAAGAAGACAGGGTGGCTGGTCTCACTTCATCATGCTGTTGGGGATCTGGGCCGACTGTCCAGCATCCCTGGAGTATACAGGTGGATACTGCATCTTTTGTTAGTTGAGGGCAGAGGCCAGCAGCACTCTGCTCTGTTGCCCCCTTTACTGCTGGGTTGGTGGCATTATTCTGGGGGGCTGTCTACTGCTGGGAAGGGGAGCCGGCTGCTCCTTCTTCAGCAAAAATTCAAGGTCTATTTTAGGCTCTGAGACCCCTGCAAGACCGAGCATAGCCTCTCTATAATCTCGCAGGTCCTCAAGGGTAGGTTCTCTTTCATCGCCAAACACAAAACCATCTGTAAGGCTCTCCCATATCTATCCAGGGCCGCCAAAGTCATATCCCTCCGGAGAGTATTCTGTTGTCTCCCCTAAATATCCCTGCTCTGCGTGTCATTGTAGAACCCGATAACGATTGTCCAGCTCTATCTCCTGCTAAACCAGCCTGTCCAACTCAGTCACCCATTGCTCCTGGGGCCGCTCCCCCAGAAATGCCATCCGCAAAGCCCGCTGGTCACTGGCTTGTTGCTCTGGGGTTGAAAAGCACTTGCCCTGTTGCATACCAGTGACCTGGAGGGCTCCAATCCAGAGTTTTACCCCAATCTGCTGCCTGAGCTCCAGGTATTCATCTGCAGACACAGTCCTGGAGTATGCTAAAAGGTCGATCCGCAGCAGCCCTGGGAACTCTGATGCCAGATCCATATCTCCGCTGGGGTGACCGAAGTTTGCTATTCTGATCTTGGATTCAGGTGGAGGTTTGGATGTCCCAGACTTCAGGAAGTGGCTCACTGATTGCCACCAATGTAACAAAATGTTCCACACTCTGCCGCTTCCTCCAGTCTGAATATAGATATCAGATACTCCAACTGCTGACTATCAATAACTAGGCAGTACTTGTCTTGGCTGCTCAACAGGAACTGTTTATTAAAACACAGGTACACAGGTACAAACGCCTCATCAGTAGACTGTCCAATCAGCAGGGAGAGCTATTGGAGGAATTCCCCCCCTCCCCTCTCACAGCTAATCCACATAGACATCCCATAATAGGTTGCTCCCAAGGCAGACAGACACAATAGATTAATGGGATACAGCTACACCTAACAAACATAGCAACCCCCACCCCACCTCAAACTATCTAGCAATGGTCTCTGTTGAACGGTGGACTTTATCTTCATATATTCTTGAGGCCAGACTGGGGTTCTCGGTCACCCTATGCCCCTATATACATAAATTAGGAACAGGTGAAAGTTGAAAAATCAGGATTGAAAAACACACACACCTCCTACACTCTCCATTCCTATGATAAGAATGTTTATTTATTATGATTATGTTATGTATAGAATATGGCTTTTGTATAAGTATTACAGTATGTTACTAAAGGGTAATGTTTTTGAATTCAACCAGTATCTGATTCAGGGAAGCTATTTATGTAACTGTTATGAATGCTACTTGTTGGCCTGATGAAGGGCTATATATTCAACTTGAGCTGTAATATAACAAATTTATATTTTATGAATTAAAAGATGTTGACTGCACTTTTTTTGAAATTGATTGTGCTATTTACTTCTGCATTTATTGTAAATGGCACCCGATGGGTCCTTGATAGGAGGTATATGTCCCTTTTGTTTGGGTTGTGGTCCCTTAAAAGGGATGACAAGTAGCAGGATAAAATACTCAGAATTTCTCACCTATGCAGGGTGAGGGGTTCCGGGGTGATATGGTAAAATGGCAAAACTGACTTGCGTTTACCCCAAAATTGTTAAGTCATCATTAGGGATGAGCCGAACCCCCCCCCCTGGTTTGGTTAGCAGCAGAACATGTGAACAGGCAAAAAATTTGTGCAAACACGTGAACACTGTAAAAGTCTATGGGACACGAACGTGAAAAATCAAAAGTGCTCATTTTAAAGCCTTATATGCAAGTTATTGCCATGTTTGGAGACCCGGGTCCTGCCCCAGGGGACATGTATCAATGCAAAAAAAGTATTAAAAACTGACATTTTTTCAGGAGCATTGATTTTAATAATGCTTAAAGTGAAACAATCAAAATGAAATTCTCCTTTAAATATCGTGCCTGGGGAGTCTCCTTAGTCTGCCTGTAAAGTAGCGCATCTTTTCCATGTTCAAAACAGTGCCACAGCAAAATAACATTTCTAAAGGAAAAAATGTCATTTAAAGCTGCTCGCGGCTGTAATGTATTGCCGGATCCCGGCAATATAGATATAAATCATGGAAAAAAATGCGTGTGTCCCCTCTCCAGTCCATTACCAGGCCCTTTGGGTCTGGTTTAAGTATTATGGGGAACCCCGCACCAAAATTTAAAAAAAAATGGTGTGGGGGTCCCCCCCAAAATCCATACCAGGCCCCGTAGGTTTAACCACTTGAGCCCCGGACCATTATGCTGCCTAAGGACCAGAGGTCTTTTTCCAATTTGGCACTGCGTCGCTTTAACTGCTAATTGCGCGGTCATGCAATGCTGTACCCAAACGAAATTTGCGTCCTTTTCTTCCCACAAATAGAGCTTTCTTTTGATGGTATTTGATCACCTCTGCGGTTTTTATTTTTTGCGCTATAAACGGAAAAAGACCGAAAATTTTGAAAAAAAATGATATTTTCTACTTTTTGTTATAAAAAAAATCCAATAAACTAAATTTTAGTCATACATTTAGGCCAAAATGTATTCGGCCACATGTCTTTGGTAAAAAAAATGTCAATAAGCGTATATTTATTGGTTTGCGCAAAAGTTATAGCGTCTACAAACTAGGGTACATTTTCTGGAATTTACACAGCTTTTAGTTTATGACTGCCTATGTCATTTCTTGAGGTGCTAAAATAGCAGGGCAGTACAAAACCCCCCCAAATGACCCCATTTTGGAAAGTAGACACCCCAAGGAAATTGCTGAGAGGCATGTTGAACCCATTGAATATTTATTTTTTTTGTCCCAAGTGATTGAAAAATGACAAAAAAAAAAAAAAATATTTACAAAAAGTCGTCACTAAATGATATATTGCTCACACAGGCCATGGGCCTATGTGGAATTGCACCCCAAAATACATTTAGCTGCTTCTCCTGAGTATGGGGATACCACATGTGTGGGACTTTTTGGGAGCCTAGCCGCGTACGGGGCCCCGAAAACCAATCACCGCCTTCAGGATTTCTAAGGGTGTAAATTTTTGCTTTCACTCTTCACTGCCTATCACAGTTTCGGAGGCCATGGAATGCCCAGGTGGCACAAAACCCCCCAAAATGACCCCATTTTGGAAAGTAGACACCCCAAGCTATTTGCTGAGAGGCATATTGAGTCCATGGAATATTTTATATTTTGACACAAGTTGCGGGAAAGTGACACTTTTTTTTTTTTTTTTTCCATAAAGTTGTCACTAAATGATATATTGCTCACACAGGCCATGGGCATATGTGGAATTGCACCCCAAAATACATTTAGCTGCTTCTCCTGAGTATGGGGATACCACATGTGTGGGACTTTTTGGGAGCCTAGCCGCGTACTGGACCCCGAAAACCAATCACCGCCTTCAGGATTTCTAAGGGTGAAAATTTTTGATTTCACTCTTTACTGCCTATCACAGTTTCGGAGGCCATGGAATGCCCAGGTGGCACAAAACCCCCCCAAATGACCCCATTTTGGAAAGTAGACACCCCAAGCTATTTGCTGAAAGGCATGGTGAGTATTTTGCAGCTCTCATTTGTTTTTGAAAATGAAGAAAGACAAGAAAAAACATTTTTTTTTTTCTTTTTTCAATTTTCAAAACTTTGTGACAAAAAGTGAGGTCTGCAAAATACTCACTATACCTCTCAGCAAATAGCTTGGGGTGTCTACTTTCCAAAATGGGGTCATTTGGGGGGGTTTTGTGCCACCTGGGCATTCCATGGCCTCCGAAACTGTGATAGGCAGTGAAGAGTGAAATCAAAAATTCACGCCCTTAGAAAGCCTGAAGGCGGTGCTTGGTTTTCGGGGTCCCGTACGCGGCTAGGCTCCCAAAAAGTCTCACACATGTGGTATCCCCGTACTCAGGAGAAGCAGCAGAATGTATTTTGGGGTGTAATTTCACATATTTCCATGGCATGTTTGAGCAATATATCATTTAGTGACAACTTTGTGCAAAAAAAAAAAAAAAATTTGTCTCTTTCCCGCAACTTGTGTCGCAATATAAAATATTCCATGGACTCGACATGCCTCTCAGCAAATAGCTTGGGGTGTCTACTTTCCAAAATGGGGTCATTTGGGGGGGTTTTGAACTGTCCTGGCATTTTATGCACAACATTTAGAAGCTTATGTCACACATCACCCACTCTTCTAACCACTTGAAGACAAAGCCCTTTCTGACACTTATTGTTTACATGAAAAAGTTTTTTTTTTTTGCAAAAAAATTACTTTGAACCCCCAAACATTATATATTTTTTTAAAGCAAATGCCCTACAGATTAAAATGGTGGGTGTTTCATTTTTTTTTTTCACACAGTAATTGCGCAGCGATTTTTCAAACGCATTTTTTGGGGAAAAAACACACTTTTTTAAATTTTAATGCACTACAACACACTATATTGCCCAAATGTTTGATGAAATAAAAAAGATGATCTTAGGCCGAGTACATGGATACCAAACATGACATGCTTTAAAATTGCGCACAAACGTGCAGTGGCAACAAAATAAATACATGTTTAAAAGCCTTCAAAAGCCTTTACAGGTTACCACTTTAGATTTACAGAGGAGGTCTACTGGAAAAATTACTGCACTCGATCTGGCCTTCGCGGTGATACCTCACATGCATGGTGCAATTGCTGTTTACGTTTGACGACAGACCGCCGCTTGCGTTCGCCTTAGCGCGAGAGCAGGGGGCGACAGGGGTGTTTTTTTTGTTTTTTTTTTTTTTCTTTATTATTTTTTTGCTTTTTTAATCTTACTTTTAAACTGTTCCTTTCATATTTTTTTTTTTAATCATTTTTATTGTTATCTCGGGGAATGTAAATATCCCCTATGATAGCAATAGGTAGCGACAGGTACTCTTTTTTGAAAAAATTGTGGTCTATTAGACCCTAGATCTCTCCTCTGCCCTCAAAGCATCTGACCACACCAAGATCGGTGTGATAAAATGCTTCCCCAATTTCCCAATGGCGCTATTTACATCCGGCGAAATCTAAGTCATGAAATACTCGTAGCTTCCGGTTTCTTAGGCCATAGAGATGTTTGGAGCCACTCTGGTCTCTGATCAGCTCTATGGTCAGCTGGCTGAATCACCGGCTGCATTCTCAGGTTCCCTGTTGAGACAGGAGAGCCAGAGAAAAACACGGAAGACGGTGGGGGGGGGGTCATTCCCTCCCACGGCTTGTAAAAGCAGTCTAGAGGCTAATTAGCCGCTAGGATTGCTAGGATTGCTTTTACATGAAAGCCGACCGCTGGCTGAAAAGAATGATACCAAGATGATACCTAAACCGCATCATTCTGGTATAACCACTCAAAGTCGTGAATGGCGTACCTGAAGACAAAAAAATGGTTAACAATGGTTAACAATAAAGCACAGTAAAGTGTAAATAATTACACACCTGAAAAACAAACATGATAAAACATAATAACAATAACAATAACAATAACAATAAAACATTGCAGAATAGAATACAGTAAAAAAGAGCAGAACAATAGAGAGAGAGAATAGAGAGAGAGAGAGAACAATAAAACAACAACTATTTATTTTTATTTCATATTTTTTTTTTTTTTACACTTTTTTTGTAACTAACTTTTATAACGGTAACCGGTTCCAGGTTCGGGTCTCTCAAAATGCGATGGCATCTTGGGAGACCCTGTGAAAGTCTGCCTAGTCTGTGCAATGCTGTACCCTACGCTAATACTCAACTAGTGAATGGTAGCGTTCAAAACATTCACCAATGCAAAGGCCAGGATTTTCAGGACAGGAGGGACAATAATAGCGGGTGTCACGCCTATATCCGCGCTTGCTGCAGACACAACATCTTTTTTGGGGGGTTCGTTGGGTAGGGGTACTCGGGAGGACATAAAAATGCCTCTCATGCAGCCGACTGCATTTGGTTGGGGATGTGAATGGGGGAAGTACGGGCGCTGCAGAAGCGGTGGGTTCCCAATTAGGATTGGCGAATGCAGCAGGAAGGGCACTATGGGCACGACGGGCCTGTGTTTGTCTTTTTGGTGGCGGCGGGACACTACTTGTGCTTGCCACCTCACCAGCTTCAACTGCACTTATGGGACTCGCCACGTCACCACGTGTTACTGCAGTGCTGGTTTGACTACGACCGGGGTGTACTAGGCCGCTGGCGCTTGCCAGTTCACCAAAACGCTACCAAAAAACTGTTAGCGATCGCAGGGATCAGGCCTGACTCTGCGAACGCTGCAGTTATGCGTTTAGTGTTTTGTAAGTGACAGTGATCGATCGATACTGCACTTGGTTGGGCTGGGCGGAGGCACAAAACGCAGGTGCTAGCAGGTATCTGGGCTGATCCCGCTAACACTGCGTTTTTGGGAACCCTAAACTGCTGGGGACGCTAGTATAGATCTGATCGGATCAGATATTGATCCGTACAGATACTATACCACTAAGGGAGGTGTATGCTGCGTGCGTGGGTGTTAGCGGTACTGGCGCTAATCTGACGCTGCCTGGGGCGACGCATATCACCGCCGGGCGATCGGGGGGCTAAACCTTTATTCGGTAATAAACGGCGGGTGCCCTGACACTATAAAAAATAAACAAACTAACCAGCGTCAACCGTAACGGTTATACGGTGATCAGTGGTGAAAGGGTTAACTAGGGGGCAATCAAGGGGTTAAAACATTTATTAGGTAGTATATGGGGGTCCCTGACGCTATAAAACGCTGACGGCGAACCTAAATATTTACCTCACTAACTAGCGTCACCAGCGACACTAATACAGCGATCAGAAAAATGATCGCTTAGCGACACTGGTGACAGGGGGTGATCAAGGGGTTAAAACTTTATTAGGGGGGGTTAGGGGGGTACCCTAGACCTAAAGGGGGGTAATACTAACTGTCCCAACACAGTAACTGTCACAAACTGACACCTAGCAGTAATCAGAAAAAAAAAAAAAAAAAATTAAAAAAACTGCTGGTGTCAGTTTGTGACAGGGGGGGGGGTGATTGGGGGGGGATCGGGGGGCGGCGATCGGGGGGGGGATCGGGGTGTTGTGTGCCTGGCATGTTCTACTGTGTGTGTAGTGTTTGTGCACTCACAGTGAAGTCTTCTCTCCTCGGGCCGGAACGGAAATTACCGAGCCGAGGAGAGATGACATCATTTCCTTTGCTGCTGTTTAGCATACAGCAGCAAAGGAATGATTCGATTGGCCGGCGGCGATCGCGAGGGGGGGGCCACGAACGGATGGTCTCCCCCTCATCACCGATCGCCGCTGGACAAAAGACGACCGCCTCGGGCACCGGGGGGGGTCCGATCGGACCCCCCACCCGCGGAAGGCAAATCACGTACCCTGTACGTGATTTTGCCTGTCCGTGCCACTTTGCCGACGTACATCGGCGTGAGGCGGTCGTCAAGTGGTTAAAGGTTCAAAACTAATTTATTAAAACAAATCTAAAAACTCCTTTACAAATAAAAATGGCAACAGCAGGCCAGACAGCAAAAAAAGTGTCAAACAAATGAAAAAACTTCCGGTCACGCAACTAGTCGGGAGGAGCTTGGTGACATCACTTCCGGTTACGGCCGTGACCAGAAGTCTTTTCATTTGTTTGGCACTTTTTTTTCTGTCTGGCCTGCTGTTGCCATTTTTTTACGGTTTAAATCTCACTTTATTGATAGAAAGCTGTTGCCATTTTTAGATTTTTTTAAATAAATTACTTTTGAACCTTTAAACCTACTACACTATGGAGAGCCTTCTTTTTTATCTTCCATCTTGCGGATTGGGAGAAACGTTTTTCTAGGAAAGGACCTTGGAGACCGGAGAAAAAGTTACAGAGATCCCTTGGACCTTGTGAGGAAAGCTTCAACAACAGGCTGGTCGTTTACTGTTGCCCCACCTATAGGATTGGGAGAAAACGTTCTTCTAGGAAAAGACAGTGGAGACGGGACAAAAGCTGCAGTGATCCCTTGAAAGCTGTGAGGAAAGCTTCAACAACAGGCTGGTCATTCACTGTTGCCCCATTAGACCCGTTGGGGTCTATCTATAAGGTGAGAGGCTAGCACCACTGGGGGAGGATTGCAGAAAGACATGTTTACCATCTTACATCTTTAATTTGGACTCTTTCACCCATCCTTATCCCCCTTATCTATAGCTGCCATAACCCTGGTATCTTCTTCTTCAGCGGGAGGTCTGGTTTACGATAATAGTGGTCTCTGCGGCGGATTTGCCACAAGATCACTTTTATTGGTGCCCTCCTCCGCTTACCGGAGCAGTCAGCGATTGGATCCTTCTTCTTGCTAGGCATGGAGACCATTGCAGGCAGGGTGGAAGCGATGTCAAAACGCCACTTCCGTCCATAGCTCCTAAAGGGCCATTTTTAAAAAAAATTATTTTTCAAATGACAACATTTTTTTTTTTTTGCATTTTAGTGTAATTATGAGATCTGAGATCTTTTTGACCCCAGATCTCATATTTAAGAGGTCCTGTCATGCTTTTTTTCTATTACAAGGGATGTTTACTTTCCTTGTAATAGGAATAAAAATGACACAATTTTTTTTTAAAAGAACAATGTAAAAATAAAAAATAAAAGGTAAAATAAATAAGAAAAAAAAGCTTGTGTGCAGAAGCATACGTGAGTAGCTCCCGCATATGAAACCAGTGTTCAAACCCCACATGTGAGGTATTGCCACAATCGGTAGAGCGAGAGCAATAATTCTAGCCCTAGACCTCCTCTGTAACTCAAAACATGCAACCTGAAGAATTTTTTAAACGTCGCCTATGGAGATTTTTAAGGGTACAACTTTGTCGCCATTCCAAAAGTGGTCGCAATTTTGAAGCATGACATGTTGGGTATCAATTTACTCGGTGTAACATTATCTTTTAGAATAAAAAAAAAAATTGGGCTAACTTTACTGTTGTCTTATTTTTTAATTCAAAAAAGTATATTTTTTCCCAAAAAAGTAAGTCCGCTGCTGTGCAAATACGGTGTGACAGAAAGTATTGCAACAAAGCAATTTTATTCTCTAGGATGTTAGAAAAAAAAAAATGTAAAATGTTTGGGGGTTTTCTAATTTTCAAGCAAAAACTGTTTTTAACTTGTAAACAACAAATCTTAGAAAGAGGCTCGGTCCTTAAGTGGTTAAAGAACTGTGTATTGCATAACCACTTTTTTCATCCTATTTTGCATCTCAGTGCTGCTGATCCCCCCCCAAACATTTCCTGTCTCCTGTATTCACCACCCGCAATGATAGCTGCACATCATTGCTCTGAACCAGGGGCGTAACTACCACCATAGCGACCCATGCGGGCGCTATGGGGCCCACAGCCGAGTGGGGCCCAGTGAGGATAACAGCACCGCCGTCACAGTCTCCCAGCCAGGGGAAGAGAGAGGAAAGGAAGAGGCGAGCTGTCCGTATCAGCAGAGAGCTGAATTGCCTGATGTAAGAGCTTTCATTAGAACTTCCAGTGTTCCCGGGGCTCACGTCACATAGCTCCACCTTTTGGCCGGATGCCTTTGATAGACAGAACGCCGATCCAATGCGGGACATGTGACGTCATCAAAGGCGCCGGGCCAAGAAGTGGGGCCATGTGACGATGAGCCCCGGGAAGACAGGAAATTCAAATGAAAGCTATTACAGCGGGCAATCCCGCTCTCTGCTGATCCGGGTGGCTTGCCTCTTCCTCTGCATAAGTGGGGCTGTATGGGGCACAGGCCAGGCTGTATTGGGCACAGGTCATGCTGCATTGGGCACAGGTCACACTGCATTGGGCACAGGTCACGCTGCATTGGGCACAGGTCACGCTGTATTGGGCACAGGTCAGGCTGTATGGGGCACAGGTCACGCTGTATTGGGCACAGGTCACGCTGTATTGGGCACAGGTCACGCTGCATTGGGCACAGGTCACGCTGTATTGGGCACAGGTCAGGCTGTATGGGGCACAGGTCACGCTGTATTGGGCACAGGTCACGCTGTATTGGGCACAGGTCACGCTGCATTGGGCACAGGTCAGGCTGTATTGGACACAGGTCACGCTGTATGGGGCACAGGTCACGCTGTATGGGGCACAGGTCACGCTGTATGGGGCACAGGTCACGCTGTATTGGGCACAGGTCACGCTGCATTGGGCACAGGTCACGCTGTATGTGGCACAGGTCACGCTACATTGACACTAGGGCAGCTGTGGGGGGGGGGGGGCTGTTTGCAGGGGGCCCCATACAACATTTTGCTATGGGGCCCTGCTATTTCTAGTTACGCCCTGCTCTGAACCAACTTGCTCTGATCCTAATTGTGGCAATGGTGGACCATGCTCGTGCAATGTGTGTCGGCACAGCCGCTTGAAGCAGGTGACAGGGTGACAACAAAGAGGCACAGCTGGAAGAAGGTTGTCACCTTATAACAGGAAGTGCTTTCACAAGCAGCTGCATAGCAGGATCACCACACCACGTACTATTTTAATGAAAGCGGTACAAAATATTCCTTTGAAAAATATACTTTTAAAATGATGTTAACCTGTTAAAGCTTCTATGAGACTGCCTACTTTACAATGTGTCACTAGGTCTTCTTTCAGTCATCCTCTATATTATAGATGTTGTAATCATTTGTCCTTTCACCATTTCCTTTACAGATGCCAGCCCAAGGAATGATGATAACAATATTCCTGTCCCTGTAACCCATTGGAAGTGCTTTCCGAAATAGAGGAAGTCACTTAATGGTATATGTAATGCATTGTTTTCTTTAATGGGAGTTTGACATGAGTTCAGTGAAAAAAAACACATTTATAATGTAGAACTAAGAGGGAACTTGGCTTACACGGATCTCATTTTTAAGTGTTAAAGGGCGTACGTAGCATATGGATAAGACTATATGGCATAGCATCCCATGGATAAGCAGTACGGTACGGTGACCATATGACAAATTACTCTTCAAATATCAGTTTTGTGTACGGCATTTATTTATGGAAATCAGAAATCTTAAAAAAATAAATATAAATACTTTTTCTTATGCCCTGTACACACGATCGTATTTTCCGACAACAAATGTTTGAATGTGAGCTTGTTGGCGAAAAGTCCGACCGTGTGTATGCTCCATCGAACATTTGTTGGCGGAATTTCCGCCAACAAATGTTGGCTAGCAGGTTCTCAAATTTTACGCCAACAAATTTTTGTTGTCGGACTTTCCGATCGTGTGTACACAAGTCCGTCGGACAAAAGTAGACGCATGCTCGGAATCAAGGACGAGCCAAAGCGCTCGGTCTTGTAAAACTAGCACTCGTAATGGAGATATCACATGACTATTGAACGTCTTGTACGTCATTACGTTCGTAATTGTTGGCCAACATTTGTGTGACCGTGTGTATGCAAGACAAGTTGGAGCCAACACCCTTCAAACAAAATTCCACGGTTTTGTTGTCGGAAAGTCCGATCGTGTGTACGGGGCATTAAACACCAGGACTTGGCCCACTGACAGGCTGCGGCCTCCCTCTTCCCAGACCTCCAGCTAGCTGCAGATCCTTTAACCTCCCACAATGCCTAAAGCCTCGTACACACAATCAGATTTTCCAACGGGGAATTGTGTGATGACAGGTTGCTGGTGGAAAATCCGACCGTGTGTACGCTCCATTGGATAAGTGTTATCGGATTTTCCGCTGACAAATGTTGGATGGCAGGTTTTAACATTTTACACGGACAAATGTCTGTTGTCGGATTTTCCGAGCGTGTGTACACAAGTCCGTCAGACAAAAGTCCAACGTACAAACACGCATGCTCGGAAGCAAGGACGAGCCAGTAAGCGGTCGGTCTTGAAAACTAGCGTTCATAATAGAGAATTAACATTCCTGACGTGGCAAATTATGAAATCTCGAAATGGAGCACACAATTCTCTTCTTCTTTAATGGGATAATAATGAAGCTGCTTTGCTGGTGATACTGATGGAGTTATTGCAAACTAATTTTCAAAGGCTTTTTTTTCTAGTGATATCAAAAATAATATTATTACGCTTTTTATTTCTTTTTTTTTCATTTGGGCAAGTTACCACAAAACCATTATCGTAGTTATTAAGATCAAAGATACAACTATGTTGGTCTCCCTTGTTAATTTTACATTGTATTTTTTTAAATGTAACTGCCGACTCCCAAACTGTCATTTGAAGTAAAACGCATAGCCAAGTATTATTCTCCACATTTTTTTTATTGTGCCTTAAAAAAAGAAAACAAATAAAATTAGACATGCTATCTGCCAATAGAACTTAACCAAAAAGTGCATTCTATGCATCCAAAAATATAGAAAATATACCAAATCAAATCATTATTATTCAACCAAAACATAAAATAAAAGCCTTATGCATGTGTCCTGCTTCCTAATATAGGGGGTCAGCAATGCCAAGAGTTGGTGAAAGCAGGGGTCCGCCATCTGGAGATAATTCACGAAAATCACCCGGATTATTCTCCTGGAGCTCCCGCAGCAAAGGCATATGACATAATTGGTCACAAATAAAAAAGAAACCAATTTTTGGTCCAAGAAATCCTCCTCCTCCTGTTCCTGGACTGGACTTGGGTCAAAGCAATAACTCCAAGGCCAATAATAAATAACACGTTATGTCCTCCGATTCCGCAACATGGCTGGTTGACAAACGGCCGTTCAGAAACGAACTGAAAAGCGCAAAAACTCGCCAAACTTCTATTAACATGAAATTAGCAGAAGGAGCCCAAAGGGTGGCGCTAAAGAGCTGAAAAACCACGTAGTACGTCACTACTTTCATGTTTGTTGGCCGACAATTCCTTGCCGTTTGTATGCAAGACAAGTTCCTGGCCAACCCTTCAGACAAAAGTCTGAGGTTTTGTCTGCTTAAAATCTGATCATGTGTACGAGGCTTTACAGTTCCCATAGTGCCACCAAACCTCCCATAATGGCCCGTAGTGCCCCAACATTCTCTTACAATGCCCTCAGGCCCCCCCAAGGGCTCTCTGTCCCCACAGCGCTCTCCATTCTCTCACAATGCCCTTAGTTTGCTGCAGAGCCTCCATGCCCTCGAAGTGCTCTCCAGTCTCCCACACTGCCCCTGCAAAGCCCTCAGCCCCCTCCAAAGACCTCATCCCCCACAACTGCCACTGACTTCCACCAGAAACCTCATTGCCTACAGGGCCACCTAGTATGCTTCTGTAGCACCCTGGAGTTTAGGCAGGGTTGCTCCTCACAAATTGACTTGCCAGGAGTAGCTATCCTGGTTGATTGATAGAGATCCATTGATTTCTCCCTAGGTTTGGCCTTGTTGCACTTTTCTCTTCTACCACTAGGTGGCCAGGTACTTGGTGGTACTAGATATGAGAAGGGCAATGCAAAGTCAGGTTATGGGTATATGGGGTATCTCAGCCAATGGGCAGGGGTTTTCTTGGACCTTGCTTTGTGTACTGGTCCAAATCATTTGGTGGACGGGTGAGTATGGTGTGGGGTTGTTTTTCATTGGTTAGGCTTGCCCCCTTAGTTCCAGTGAAGGGAACTCCTAAGGCGTCAGCATATAAAGACATTTAGGAGAATTTCATGTTCCCAACTTTGTGGGAACAGTTTGGGGATGGCCCCTTCCTGTTCCAACATGACAGCACACCAGTGCACAAAAAAATGTCCATAAAGACATGGATGAGCGAGTTTGGGGTGGAGGAACTTGACTGGCCTGCACAGAGTCTTGACCTCAACCCGATAGAACACCTTTAGGATGAATTAGAGCAGAGGCTGTGAGCCAGGCCTTCTCGTCCAACATCAGTGCCTGACCTCACAAATGCTCTTCTGGAAGAATGGTCAAACATTCCCATAGACACCATCCTAAACCTTGTGGACAGCCTTCCCAGAAGAGTTGAAGCTGGTATACTGTAGCTGCAAAGGGTGGGCCAACCCAATATTGAACCCTACGGACTAAGACTGGGATGCCATTAAAGTGCATGTGTGTGTAAAGGCAGGCGTCCCAATACTTTTGGTAACATAGTAAAAGTAAATATGGCTAACTGCAATCCATTACATTTTTGTTTTTGAGGTTAGCTATGCTTTTAATCTGAAGAACCCTCCATTCACAAATAGCTTTTAAATAGTGCACCTGGTGATAGAGAATGGCACCACTTTCATTTCCTACAAAACAAAGTTCCTGGACTGTAACTCATCAGAATAGAATCCTTATTTTTGTGGGTCTTGGATGATCAAATCTTTTTTTACACCCCTGTTTTATTGCTGATAGGTTTGAATGTACTCTGTAAATAAGAGAAGATTAAAAGTAACTCTTAGGAATATCTAAGCAGCCACAAAGCCAGGAAACACTTCCAAAGAAAAATATTATTGTTTGGCCGGCGGCGAACACGCGAGCAGACGTCCCTCAAAACCTCAAAAAAACATGTCCGTATCAACATGAGTGTAAGTACACATTGTGCTTGTTCCATCAACAAAAATATAATGTGAGTTTAGCCACATGTAGAGCACACATAGGAAGAAATGCCTTTCTGGAATCTTCCATAGAAACATAGAAGAGTCACAGAAGAAAAAAAAAAAAACCGGTCCATCAAATATTTTAGTTTTTTTATTCTTCACTTTTTTGTTTTAGTGTAGATCTATATTTGTCCCGGGCATGACTAAATCCACTTACTATTAACTGACTCACTACCTTTGCTGGAGGTCTGTTTCAAGTATCAACGACTCTTTTGGCAAAATAATACTTCCTATGGTTAGTTTTGAAAGTTTTCCTTTTGCTAGTTTGAGGTCATGTCCCCCCCTCTCCCATGTTCTTGGCCTTAGCTTTATATTGACGATACTACCAGTGGGGGCTGGGGCTCAAAATTCTGGGGGGGCGCAAACAAACTGAAAAATTCTGAAAAAAAATCATCAATTGCCGCCACTGTGCCCATCAAACGCAGCCACTGTGCCCATCAACTGCCGCCATTGTGCCATCAAACGCAGCCACTGTGCCCATCAATTGCCGCCACTGTGCCCATCAATTGCCGCCACTGTGCCCATCAAACACAGCCACTGTGCCCATCATACGCAGCCACTGTGCCCATCATACGCAGCCACTGTGCCATCAAACGCAGCCACTGTGCTCATCAATTGCCACCACTGTGCCCATCAAACTCAGCCACTGTGCCCATCAAA
The DNA here is from genome assembly GCA_037952925.1 of Lithobates clamitans. Taxonomy (NCBI): domain Eukaryota; kingdom Metazoa; phylum Chordata; class Amphibia; order Anura; family Ranidae; genus Lithobates; species Lithobates clamitans. Next base: position 328,032 of record JBBGZY010002463.1, read on the forward strand.
CGCAGCCACTGTGCCATATCAAACGCTCCCACTGTGCCCCATCAAATGCTCCCACTGTGCCCATCAATTGCTGCCAATGTGCCCATCAATTGCTACCACTGTGCCCATCTAATGCAGCCACTGTGCCCATCAATTGCCATCACTGTACCATCAAACGCAGCCACTGTGCCCAACAATTGCCGCCACTGTGCCCATCAAACGCAGCCACTGTGCCATATCAAATGCTCCCTCTGTGCCCCATCAGATGCTCCCTCTGTGCCCCATCAAATGCTCCCTCTGTGCCCCATCAAGTGCTCCCACTGTGCCCCATCAAATGCTTCCACTGTGCCCATCAAACGCAACCACTGTGCCCATCAAATGCAGCCACTGTGCCCATCTAATGCAGCCACTGTGCCCATCAAACGCAGCCACTGTGCCCAACAATTGCCGCCACTGTGCCCATCAAATGCAACCACTGTGCCATATCAAATGCTCCCACTGTGCCCATCATATGCTTCCACTGTGCCTATCATATGCTTCCACTGTGCCCATCATATGCTTCCACTGTGCCCATCAAATGCTCCCAGTGTGCCCCATCAAACGCAGCCACTGTGCTATATCAAATGCTCCCACTGTGCCCATCAAATGCTGTCAGTGTGCCCCCCGCCGCCCGCCGTCTGCCCGGCACTTACCCTGTCTTGGTTGGGCAGCGGGTGACGGGGGCGAGCGGTGTCCTCAATGCTCCTCAATGTCTTCTTCATCCTCTCTTCCCGTCCTCTGCTATGATTGGACACCTGATAGGCATTCAATTACAGCGCCTGTCTTTTCAGCCAATCAGGTGACGGGTAACAGTCGGTTCAGGCGGTTCAGTGTTAGGAAAGCGAATATTCATTCACTTTCCTAACACAGCTGGGTGAACTGCGAGCGCCAAGCATGGCGTTCGCTGTTTACCTTTTTTGACACCTATTAGAGCCAATGGCTCTAATCAGGTGCTTCAAAAAAAAAAAAATACCCCGTCGCTGTAATTCAGGTGCCCGAAAAGGGGGTGGCAGCGGGTGCCATAGATAGATTCATGCATATTGGTGATAGAGGGGGTGGTAGGAGAGAGGGGGCGGCGCCCTTATGGACGCACCGCCACTGGATACTGCCCTCCTAAACCCTATGCACACCTGTAAGGGCTTGTTCACACTTGACTAAATTCCTAACGCTTAACAAACGCTCCTATAGTATGGGCGTTAGACTCGTGTTAATGAGCTTTAGTATGGGCATTAGACTGGCATTTTACAAGCGTTAATGACGAGTTAAAAATGCTCCTATGGCCAGTTTTGAAGTGTTTGATGAGCGTTAAAACCGCTCCACAAATGCCTATTTCATTACAGTATATTAACTAATCTTACCGCCCCACAACCACACCGAAACTGCCTGCCAGAGCATTTGAGAGGCGTTACTATAGACTTGAATGGGAGGCATTGAAAGGCTTCAAATGCCTCCTGACTCGACATGAGGCTTCAATTGCTAGAGCTTCATGTTTTGATAGTGTGAACAGCCCTGTGTGCTGTCCATTGTATCCTGTGCATAGGCGTTTAAGGGACATTTTTAACGACTCTCAATTGCCTGCTTTTAATGCCAGTGTGAACTTACCCTAATGTATATAAAGGTAGGGTTTCAAACACATTCTGAATGTAAATAATTGGTTCCTGCAGTCTATCCTGATAAGTTTTATCCGTCATACCTTTCAAACTTTTTTGTTATCCATCTTTGGACTTGTTCTATCTTATTATTATCTTTTTGTAAGAGAGGTATTCAGACTAGCAAAAGCTCTACATAATGAGGACTTCCTTCAATTTGCTAGTGATCCCTCTGGTGATAATTAAAGATCTATATAGGGGAATCAGGACCTCCTTCCTCCTGCTGGTTATCCCTCGAGTGATCTATGAAGAGGAATCAGGGCCTCCTTCTTCCTGCTGGTGACCTCTCTAGTGATGTAAAGATCTATATAGATACCTGGTTCATATATAGAGACACAACCATTGTTCCACACTGCGAGTTTATGTTTTATATATATCAAGCTATGGGCGATAGCCATTGTTACTGACTTTTTGGTTTTGCTTTTTTTTATTTTTATGTTGTGTCCCATTTCTTGTTATTACAAATTGACCTATTAATAAAATATATTTTTACCTCTAAAGATTTATATAGAGAAATCAGGACCTTCTCCCTCCTGCTGGTGATCCCTCTGGTGATCTATGAAGAGGAATCAGGACCTCTCTCCATTGTGGTGGTGATCCCTCTGGTGATCTATGAAGAGGAATCAGGACCTCTCTCCATCGTGGTGGTGATCCCTCTGGTGATCTATGAAGAGGAATCAGGACCTCTCTCCATCATGGTGGTGATCCCTCTGGTGATCTATGAAGAGGAATCAGGACCTCTCTCCATCATGGTGGTGATCCCTCTGGTGATCTATGAAGAGGAATCAGGACCTCTCTCCATCATGGTGGTGATCCCTCTGGTGATCTATGAAGAGGAATCAGGACCTCTCTCCATCGTGGTGGTGATCCCCCTAGTGATTTAAAGATCTATATAGAGGAATCAGAACATCTCTTCTTCTGTTGATGTCCCCTCTAGTGATATAATGATCTATATGGAGGAATCAGGACGTCCTGCCTCCTGCTGGTGACCCTTCTAGTGATAACTAAAGATCTTTATAGAGGAATCAGGACCTCCTTCCTCCTGCTGGTGACCCTTCTAGTGATGACTAAAGATCTTTATAGAGGAATCAGGACCTCCTTCCTCCTGCTGGTGACCCTTCTAGTGAAGACTAAAGATCTTTATGGAGGAATCAGGGCCTCCTTCCTCCTGCTGGTGACTCTTCTAGTGATAACTAAAGTGCGATATGTGCCCCTTAAAACTCAACCTAATGAGAACCATAAACAGCAAAAAACAAACAAAATAGAAGTCAAAAATGAATGTCAAAATGAATGTAAAAATAAATTTACATTCAAAATGAATGTAAACAGAACGATACAAAAATATTGGTAGATTTTGAAGAGTGATAAAATATTGGGACCTCAGCTCCCAGAACGACCTAAGGTCCTCTATCGTAAAAATCAGACCCTTAAAGACCTAGCGGCTCCTATCGTTGTAGATCCTCCTCCAAGGGTCAGTATGTTTGGCAACCTCAGGGCCTTCTTCCCGTGCAGAAAGTGCTCGGTGTTTGAATCTTCCAAAATCATCAGAACCTCCACATTTTCATCATATGTTACCTCTAGGACCTATTCCATCACTGAGTTCATTACCTGTGGGACTATAGGCGTGGTTTATTTGCTTTGGTGCCCGTGTGGCTTCCAATACATTGGCAGGACCACCCGGGCGCTTAAAATCAGAATAGGGGAGCACCTTTCCAACATAAGAAGAGGGTTCATTGGCCATAGTGTCTTGTGGCACTTTCGCCAATTTCACAATAGAGACCCTTCATTTTTTAGAGGTCATAGGCATAGAGAAATTTGTTCCCCACTGGAGAGGAAATGATCTAAAAAGACATATTTCACGCCGAGAAACCAAATGGATTTTTGACATGCGTTGTTACAGCCCCTTAGGCCTTAACATTGAGTGGGATATAATAGCTCAGGGGTTGTTGATATTGATATTTTTCCTCCCACTGTTTACACATTTTACCTGGTATACTGCTTAAGTGCGTTTCTCTCCTACACATGATGATGGGCGATTGGGCACATTACTGTCTTGTTAGACATCCTCTTCCCTTACCTTTTTGTCCTACCTTCCCCCCCCCTTTTGTGTTTTCCATAATTCTTTGAGTTGGTAGGGGTGTTCATATTTATTCCTTATTTTCTTTATATGGCTACCTGTATTTTAATAATGTATGGTACCATTTTTTTATGTTAGTATATGAGGCATGGGATTTTTCTAGTCTTGGAGACTGAGAAATTACCCAATTGATATTGCCTTGTTTTTTAAAACAAATAATATTTTTACATTTTAAACATATTCTTTCACTCATTAATGATTTATGAAATATGTTTTATTAATTCTTTCTTATTTTTTCTTATTACATTTTAATTATTATTTATACTGTATAATTATTCAGTATTTTTTTATATGTATTTAATGAAATTATTTTTGATATGCAGTTTTTATGACTATGGTTGTATCTTAGAGGCAGATATGATTTGATATTGCAGGAACACCTCCCCTTTCTTGTAATAGTGATAGTTATGTCACTTGCAATGAGGGTAGGTGGTTTTCTGCCTGACTTACACTGGAAATTGGTTGGGGGCATCTTCCGATTCAATTTCCGGTGTCACGCTCCTGCCGAGGTATATATGCATCACGGTGTGTGACGTCTTAACCTAGCCTCCTTTCCCCGTCCATGCCTAATACGGAGAAACGCAGCGTCGGGCGGAGCTAGAGGATTAGACGTCACCGCGCATCAGCCAGCTGGCGTGAGCCACGGCTGTTTTTTTTCTCTCTGAAGTGCCTGCTCTTTTTGCATTTCACTGTTGCAGTGTTACAATAAAGGAAACTTTTTTTAAATGTACTGCACCATGAAGCCCTCCTTCTTGTTTCTATGACTCATCCCTTGGAAGCCCCTATTCCTACTCACTAAACGTGGGCCCCACGGAACATATCGGAGCCTGGATTTATCAGTGGAGGAGAGGATCCAGACGGACTTTTGAAACTGCCACCCCTGACTGGGTGTTCCCTCCTGTCTGTGCCCATTAGACCTCCGTAACAGAGGTCCTACGATTCTGGTAAGCGGCCACCCGGCATTCTTTAAAGCGTAATTCCGGCCAGCGAAAACTTTTTTTTAAAGTCAGCAGCTACAAACACTGTAGCTGCTCACTTTAAATAAGTACACTTACCTGTCCTGGGTGCACGCAATGTCGGCCGCCCGAGGCCGACCCATCCCTCGGCTCTCGGGTCCCGGCACCGCCATCCTAACTAACTGCGCACGAGCGAGTGGCGCGGCGCTCTGAGAATGGCCCCGTGGTTTTCTGGGAACACACACAGTTCCCAGAAGGCAACGGGGCTGCTCACCGAGGAACAGGACATGCCACGGAATAGGAAGAGGCAGATTAGGAAGACTGCCTAGCAACAAGGGTTCAGGTAAGTTTAAAAAAAAATTTTTTTTTCAAATGTTCTTTTTTAAATTTTTGGTGCGATTTTTTTTTTCAAGGTGGCCCTCCACTTTAACATTCTTTGGCTATCGTGTGGGACTATAATCAGAAGAGGATGTATTGGGGCTTTCCACTTGAAAAATCTATTTATAATGGACTGTACTGAACGCACAATGGACTTTTTCCTGTGTCTTTGTTAACATAGTTTTTTCTCCCTTTCTTTTCCGTTTCAGCACAGTTTTAATTCAGATTAATGTGTGTATGCTGATGGAATTTTTACATTCATTTTGACATTCATTTTTTACTTCTATTTTGTTTGTTTTTTGCTGTTTCTGGTTCTCATTAGGTTGAGTTTTAAGGGGCACATATCTCTTTTTTTTTGTGTTTTTTTTTAACACGTTGGCATTTTTTGGTTGAGCATCTATTTTTTAATTTACATATATTTCTGAAACTGAATATTGCAGTTTTTTCCTAGATTGCAGCACCATCACATACTTTTCAATATCCACTGCATATTTCTATATATTGTTTTTTAATTGTACTCACTGGGGGTAGCGCGGATTGTCCACATTACACATTCCAGTGATAACTAAAGATCTTTATGGTGGAATCAGGACCTCCTTCCTCTTGCTGGTGATCCCTCTAGTGAAATAAAGATCTATATAGAGGAATCAGAACTTCCTTCCTCTTGCTGGTGATCCCTCTAATGATCTATGAAGAGGAATCAGGACCTCTCTCCATCATGGTAGTGATCCCTCTAGTGATTTAAAAATCTATATAGCGGAATCATAACATCCTTCCTCCTGCTGGTGATCCCTCTAATAATATGAAGATCTATATAGAGGAATCAGGACCTCCTTACTCCTGATGGTGACCCCTCTAGTGATATACAGATCTATACTGTATAGAGAAATCAGGACCTCCTCCCTCCTGCTGGAGATCCCTCTAGTGATCTATGAAGAGGAATCAGGACCTCTCTCCATCATGGTGGTGATCCCTCTAGTATTTAAAGATCTATATAGAGGAATCAGAACATCTCTTCTTCTGCTGATGAGCCCTCTAGTGATATAAAGATCTATATAGAGGAATCAGAACTTCCTTCCTCCTGCTGGTGATCCCTCTAGTGATCCATGAAGAGGAATCAGGACCTCTCTCCATCATGGTAGTGATCCCTCTAGTGATTTAAAGATCTATATAGAGGAAACATAACATCCTTCCTCCTGCTGGTGATCCCTCTAATAATATGAAGATCTATATAGAGGAATCAGGACCTCCTTACTCCTGATGGTGACCCCTCTAGTGATATACAGATCTATATAGAGAAATCAGGACCTCCTCCCTCCTGTTGGAGATCCCTCTAGGGATTTATGAAGAGGAATCAGGACCTCTCTCCATCATGGTGGTGATCCCTCTAGTGATTTAAAGATCTATATAGAGGAATCAGAACATCTCTTCTTCTGCTGATGAGCCCTCTAGTGATATAAAGATCTATATAGAGGACTCATGACCTCCTTCCTTCTGCTGGTGACCCCTCTAGTGATAACTAAAGATCTTTATAGAGGAATCAGGACCTCCTTCCTCCTGGTGATCCCTCTAGTGATATCAAATCTATATAGAGGAATTAGAACTTCCTTCCTCCTGTTGGTGATCCCTCTAGTCAGGGGAAGGCTGGCAGCCTTAGGCCTGGGGGGCAAGTCCAGTCAAGTGGCCCACTGAACCATCCAATTGAAGCAACTTCACTTTTGGGGGGTCACATCCACTACAAGTCCCAGCATGAAACCCTAAGATCTAAGGAATTGACCCCCTTGAATTTCACAGGTTAATGCTGTGACCTGTAGTCCTTCACTAGTTGGGGGGGTGTGACACATCATAAGCTCTGATGGGGTTCACGCTGGGACCTGTAGTCACCTGTAGTTCTTCACTTTTGGAGGGCCACATCCCCTTCAAAAGTAGTATATAGACAGGCTAGGATAGTATATGGCCAGCTTTAGACAGTTGCCAATGAAACAGGGGTCCTCATTTAACCACTTCACCCCCGGAAGGATTTACCCACTTTCTGACCAGGCCACTTTTTGCGATAGGGAACTGCATCGCTTTAACTGACAATTGCGCGGTCATGCGACGTTGTACCCAAACAAAATTGAGGTACTTTTTTTCCCCACAAATAGAGCTTTCTTTTGGTGGTATTTGATCACCTCTGCGTTTTTGATTCTTTGCGCTATAAACAAAAAAAGAGCAAAAATTTGGAAAAAAAGACAAAATCTTTCACTTTGTGTTATAAAACATTTCCAAAAAAAAACTGTAAAAAAACTAATTTATTCATCAGTTTAGAGCAATATTTATTCTGCTACATATTTTTGGTAAAAAAAAAAAAAAAAAGCGTATAATTGATTGGTTTGTGCAAAAGTTATCACGTCTACAAAATAGGGGGTAGATTTATGGCATTTTTACTATTTTTTTTTTTTTTTTTTTTTAGCGATTAACCACTTTAAGACCAGCCTCGTTTTGGATTTTAGGTGTTTACAAGTTTAAAACAGGTTTTTTTTGCTAGAAAATTAATTAGAACCCCCAAACATTATATATTGTTTTTTTTCTAACACCCTAGAGAATACAATAGCGGTCATTGCAATACTTTTTTTTGCACCGTATTTGCGCAGCGGTCTTCTAAGCGCACTTTTTTTGGAAAAAATTCACTTTTTTGAAAAAAAAAATAAGACAACAGTAAAGTTAGCCCAATTTTTTTTTATATTGTGAAATATAATGTTACGCCAAGTAAATTGATACCCATCATGTCACGCTTCAAAATTGCGCCCGCTTGTGGAATAGCGTCAAACTTTTACCCTTAAAAATCTCCGTAGGCGACGTTTAAAAAATTCTACAGATTGCATGTTTTGCGTTACAGAGGAGGTCTAGGGCTAGAATTATTGCTCTCACTCTACCAGTCGCGGCGATACCTCACATGTGTGGTTTGATCACCATTTTCATATGCGGGCGCTACTCACGTATGCGTTCGCTTCTGCGCGCAAGATCGTCGGGACAGGGCGCTTTAAAAATATTTTTTTTTTTTTTTTTATTACTTATTTTACTTTATTTTATTTATTTTTTCACTGTTTTTAGAAAAAAAAAAATTGGATCACTTTTATTCCTATTACAAGGAATGTAAACATCCCTTGTAATAGAAAAAAGCATGACAGGTCCTCTTAAATATGAGATCTGGGGTCAAAAAGTCCTCAGATCTCATATTTAGACTAAAATGCAAAAAAAAAAAAAGAAAAAAAAAAAAAAAGTCGTTTAAAAAAAATGACACAAAAAAAATTGTGCCTTTAAGAGAAGTGGGCGGAGCCGTCATAATGACGTCGCTCTGGCCGTCACATGGTATGGAGACGGGTGGGGGCCATCTTGGCCTCACTCGTCTCCATACCTAAGCAGGGAAAGGACCCGATCGCCTCCGCCGCTACCGACGGCTCCGGTAAGCGGCGGAGGGTGCGGGAGAGCGGCGGGAGGGGGGGTGGCACCTCTCCCGCCGCCGATAACGGTGATCTCGCGGTGAAACCGCCGCAGAGACCACCATTATCGTGTACGGAACCGCCCGCTGAAAAGATGGATACCTCGGTTGTGGCAGCAGCTGCTGCCGTTACCGAGATATCCATCTTCAAAAAAATGACGTATATATACAGTGGGCGGTCCGGAAGTGGTTAATGGCGGCGATTAGTGATTTTCAGAGGGACTGCTATATTGCAGCGGGCAGATCGGACACCTAACTGACATTTTTTACACTTTTTTGGGAACCAGTGACATTATTACAGTAATCAGTGCTATAAATATGCACTGTTATTGTACTAATGACACTGACAGGGAAGGGGTTAAAATCAGGGGCGACCAAGGGGTTAAATGTGAACACTGTGTGTTCTGACTGTATAGGGGATGGTGTCACTGGGGAAACACACATATCTGTCTTCCTGCATAGCAGAAAGACAGGATCTGTGTGATCTCCCCTGTCAGAATGGAGATCTGCTTTGTTTACACAGGTGGGTTCCTGTTCTGTCGCTGCGGGGGGGAACAATTGTGGGTGGCCTGGCGGACATCGAATCCGCCGGACCCGCTGATTGGTGTGCCCGCAAAGGCGAGTTCCCTCGCTGACGTTCAGCTATGGAGATTTGCGGGAACGAGCCACCTTGCCGCAGTATAATGACGGCGGCTGGTCGGGAAGCGGTTAAAGATTTCCCCTTCAATTCTGTCCTGGTGGCAACTGTACATTTTTGGATTTCTGTCCCAGTAGCAATGCTCTCCAGAAAAAATACAGAGGGTGAATCTCACAGCATGGGCACAATGGCATAGCTCCAAACTGTCCCTGATTTGAAGGGATTGTCCCTGATTTGGAGCAATGTCCCTCTGTCCCTCTTTCCTCCTCATTTGTCCCTCATTTTGGGTCTGATCTATATAGTTGTATATAAAATGCACTTTTTATCTATCAAAAAGTGTTTCCCAGTGCTAAACTTTTCATCTGTTTTCTAAATTGCTGCATTTGTAAATTCCAAAAGCCAATATAAAGGAATAGAAGTGGTAAAAAAAAAGCACTTGTGGGTTTAACCAATCTCTGTTTTTTTTTGTACAATTCCCCTTTAAGGGGGCGTGGCAAGGGGGTGTGTCCTATGCCTGCATACTTTTGCTGATAGGTGTCCCTCATTCCCATCTCAAAAATTTGGGAAGTATGCAATGGCAATAAAAACCTCATGGAGGTTTTAATTCTTCTTCACTTCTTTCCAATCTAAGAAAAATGGTTTTGGCTTCTGATATATTTTAGTGATAGACGAATGTGGCTTTCAGACAGGGGTCACCTTTCCCGCTTTCTAGGGAAAAGAAAACAAGTGACGAGGGATGATATTCCTGGCAAACATTAAAGTGATTGTAAAGGATCGTTTTTTTTTTGTTTTTTTTTAAATAACAAACATATCATACTTACCTCCACTGTGCAGCTCGTTTTGCACAAAGTGGCCCCCGAACCTCGTCTTCTGAGGTCCCTCGGCGGCTCTCGAGGCTCCTCCCCGCATCAGATAACCCCCTAGGAGAAGCGCTCTCCCGAGAGGGCTACCTTGCAGGTGCGCTCCCGAGTCCGGCATTTGCGTCCATAGACACTAATGCCGGACTTGGCCCCGCCCCCCCGGCGCCCACGTCATTAGATTTGATTGACAGCAGCGGGGGCCAATCGCTATCAATCTATCCAATAAAGAGCCGGGACCCCATGGAGAGAGAGAGACAGCGCGTCCCCGCCGCAGAGATGAAGGGGCTCAGGTAAGTAAAAACGGAGGGGGGCTGGGAGGGCCGGTCACTGCCAGGTGTTCTTTCACCTTAATGCATAGGATGCATTAAGGTAAAAATACAAAAAAAAAAAAAAAGAGAACCTTTACAACCCCTTTAAGCTACAACATTCAAAATTGAATACAAGCTGAAAGATTAATTCATCGGCTAATGTGAAGCAACATGTCGGGGCAAATATTAATTACCTGTGCCCACCCAGGAACAATGCCAACCAGCCTATGTGCTCAAACCTTCACGTTCCAAATTAGGTTTGAAAGGGCATGTTTGTAAAGCAGCGTGTTCCTTCTCGTAGCTGTGAGCGGATCTTTTAGAAGCTGGAAATTTCCACAATCTCGCACAGTTGTGTGTAACTAAATAAAACGATCTTCTTTGTTAACTGCTTCCCGACCAACAGCTGTCATTATACCGCGGCAGGTCGGCGCGATCCCCCGAGCCGTCGTAGCTGTACGTCGGTCCCTTTAAGCGGGATAGCAGGCGCGCACTGCACTGCGGAGAGTGCCAATGCGAGTGGCCGGTGGTCGCGATGACCGCCGGGCCACACGCGATCGCGGGCACGAGAGCCGGAACAGGGACGTGTGCCAATCAGCCTATGTGCTCAAACCTTCATGGGCACGAGAGCCAGAACAGGGACAATGCCAACCAGCCTATGTGCTCAAACCTTCACGGGCACGACAGGCAGAACAGGGATAATGCCAACCAACCTATGTGCTCAAGCCTTCACGTTCCAAATTGAGTTTGAAAGGGCATGTTTGTAAAGCAGCTTGTTCCTTCTCGTAGCTGCGAGCAGATCTTTTAGAAGCTGGAAATTTCCCGCAAACCGTCATAGCTGTACGTTGGTCCCTTTAAGCGGGATAGCAGGCGCGCGCTGCACTGCGGAGGGTGCCCATGCGCCTGGCCGTCAGTCGCGATGACTGCCGGCCACGCGCGATCGCGGGCACGAGAGCCAGAACAGGGACGTGTGTAAACACACAAATCCCTGTTCTGTGAGGAGAGGAGAGGCAAATCATGAATTCCTACTAGCTACAGTTAGAACACACCTAGGGAACACAGAAAAATTACTAATTTGCAAAATTTTAGAACAGAAACTAAGAGAAATGCATTTTTTTACAGAATTTTCGGTCTTTTTTCTTTTATCGTGAAAAAAATAAAAAACTCAATGGTGATTAAATACCACCAAAAGAAAGCTCTATTTGTGTGAAAAAAAGGACAAAAAAAATCATATAGGTACAGTGTTGCATGACTGAGTAATTGTCATTGAAAATGTGAGAGCACCGAAAGCTGAAAATTGGTCTGGTTACGAAAAGGGGGTTTAAGTGCCCGGTGGTCAAGTGGTTAAACACAGGGTGCACCAAAGCATATACCCAGTGCTGGGTTTTTTTAAAATTAGAAAGCCCAGTATGGATGGGGGGGGATGTCTAGCTCAGTGGTAGATGCCTTTTCAGTAAGTTCACAGCGAACAGAAACTTTAGTTTAAGGGCATGGTAGCCCAATTTTATTAAAAAGGAACAAAATAAAGGAAAGTTCATACATGCACTTGGATGCCCACACAGGGGTTCTTCTCCCAAAAACAATAACAAATGAAAAATGCCAAGCCACCTGGCTCTCCTCAGCAGTACTGCCACTTAGGCTTTACACTCCAGCCCTCTTGGCCATATAACAGGGTTCCTGTACAACAACTGTACCTTTTTTCAGCTTCCTTGCTGCTCAGGCCTTCCATTTCAGGCTCCCATCTGTCTCCTTGGACGCACACAGCGTCTATCTAGAAAGCAGCCCCTCACTGCTCTGATCCTCAGACTTGGTTCTCTGGCTTTCACTAGCGCACACCTGCACTCTCCGGACTCCTGGAGACCTCCTGTCTCTCTGGGTGGAGCCCAGAACCCTAATCCTAACTCTGCTATAAGCCCAGGACCCACCTGCTCAATCAACCAGCCAGACTCCTGGCTGTTCCCAAAACCTGGTCCCAGGATTGGAGATTCCATCCCACCCATAAGAGCCGGTTCACACAGGGGCGACTTGTCAGGCGACCTAGCCGCCTGACAAGTCGCCTCCCGTTCTGTACAATGGAACCGTTCTAATCGGAGCGTCGCAAGTCGCTCCGACTTAGAAAAAGGTTCCTGTACGACTTTGGGGGCAACTTGGGGCGACTTGCATAGATTTCTATACAGAAGTCGTTTTGCAAGTCGCCGCGGAAGTCGTTTGCAGGTCGCCTCGCTGAGGCAACCTGCAAGTCGTGCTGCCACTGTGTGAACCGGGTCTCACGCTATGGAATCTCCGGGCTCCAGGTCCCCAAATGGATTTTGCAAACTTTGGAGGAAACTGATAAAACAGATTCCTCCACGTTAAATACCCCTGGAGCCCCTCAACCTGCCTATTTGAGAACCCTGGGCGACAATTACAAGGACAGGGGACTGTACTGTCACACTTGTCTTAAGTTTTTGTTTTTTTCTTAAACATGGGGGAAATAGCAGAAAGAGCAGAGTTGATGCCTTATCATGGTGCTGCTGCTTCATTCTCCAAACAGCAGGTTGGGGGTGGGGGAGTGACACCGCTGTATTGCTTAACTCTAACAGAGAAAGCCGTGTCACCCCTCTGGCTGGGCTGTGTGGCAAAGGTGCCGAATTCTTAAAATGATCTGAACTGTATTAAAAACCAATAGCAGATATGAGTATTTAAACTGTATATTTCACTGTCTGTTTGATGTTCCGCTTTAAAGTAACTACGGGTTCATAGATGTTTTTTTTTTTTTTTAATAGCTCCCAATACTTCCTCTGAACCAGTTACTGTTGCTAAACTGCTGATTAATGTCACCTTATCTTCTGTGTCATCTGGATACTAACAATAGGAAATAGATACAATGAACTACACTTCCTATTATTCATGTAGATATTTTTAGATGTTCTGTACAGACAATTGGGATTCCAGTCCCTTTTTATTGTAAACAGCCCTAATGTCTTACATTACAATCAGGCATTCAAAATAGCAACTGTTGAAAAAAAAATATAGAACTAACATCTAAATTCTTATTCCATTGCCATGTGGGAAGCACATTGCCTTGCAGGGCTGGGGTCCTCAGTTCAAGTATGGGTCAGGACTAGGGTGACCACATTTTCAAGCTGCCATTCAGGGACACCCCAACCCCACCCCCCCTTCTCCAAAAAAAAAAGATATACATCACGGGATCCCCTTAGTCTGCTTGTAAAGTGGCGAATCTGTAGCATGCATAGAACATGCTGCAGCAAAAATGACATACTTAGAGAAAAAAAAAGGCAAGTCAAATCACAGTTAAATTGAAAAATGAAATAAAATAATGCTGTGGGGTCCCCCCCAAAATTCCATACCAGACCCTTATCCCCTTATCCCAGCAGGGACCCGAAGGGTGGGGGGTTCCACGCCATTATTTTTTTTTACCTACCTTTCTTTTTTTATTATTCAGCTGTCAACAGGGAAGACCGTTGACAGCTTATGACTCGGTTGTTAAGGATTTTACTGCGCCCTGATTGGGCAAAGCTTTGCCCAATCAGTGTGCAGAATGCACTGTGCAGGGTGGCTGTGTCAGTTTCATTTTTGGGACACTGTATTTTGCGAATGAAGGAACCCGGGACCTGGGACAGACCTGCAAAATATGGGACTATCCCGGGTAATCCGGGACATGTGGTCACCCTAGTCAGGACACTAGCTGCATGGAGTTTGCATGTTCTTCCTGTACTTGTATGGGTTTCCCCCCACACTCCAATGACATGCTGGTAGGTTAGATGGCTCCTGTCTAAATGTGGAACTAGTATAACATTCTACTGAGCATGCCCAAGATGGTTGCCTCACCACCTGCCCACCAATTAGAGTCCCCAGGGAGAAAGGTGATATAGAACTATAATAATATTAATCATCATTTAGGAAGGATTTTTCTTTCTCCTGTTTGCGCAAAATGGACTATGTTTTGTGTTTTTTTTTTTTTTTTTGCCTTCCTCTGGATCATCTGTGGGTATAGGATTCTTTATATGGAGGTTTTAATTTGTTCTATTTATTTATTCTATAGGTTGAATTAGATGGAGCTGTGTCTTTTTTTTCCAGTCTGGCTGACCATGTAGCTAAACGTAACTATAGCCACCAACAAGCCACCAAAGCTGTGTCTGAGCACCACAAACTGAAAATGCTAATTAATTCATGTTAATATTCAAAGCAATGTTCCCCATCCATCCATGTCTCCATGCATTATTTTGCTAAGAAATCCCTTTTAAAAAAATCTGCCCCCAAGCATTTTTAGCCATCTTTGAGTAAGGGTCAATGATTCACGCAGCATGTACTTCCTAGAATCAATCTGCCCTTAGCTCAGGCATGCAGGCATGAGGGTGTGCTTAGCTGCGTAAGCCCCTTCTCTACTCCTCCTAATTAAAGAAAAAAAAAATGGCCATGAAGACTCCTGGATGTATGACATCATTTTGGTCTAGGCCAGAAACCAGGAGGCAACTGAAGAAAGGTTTAAAACAAGTAAATCTAATATAGCTTCCATTCTATTTATATCTTCCTTTCTATTTACTATTTGAAAGGTTTAAAACAAGTAAATCTAATATATCTTCCTTTCTATTCGCAAATGCTATCAGCCTAAATAGTTAATGTAGATTGAGAGAGCTTAATTCCACTTTAACTCCTGTCCATTTTACCGAAATGGCAACATTTTATCAAACCCTCCCTAATTTTTCTGAAATTTTGAGGAAATTGAGACACTTATTTCGGCTTACCCCTGTAACTATCAGGTCTACTCAATAAAAAGGTCAAGCACCTTTTTGGCTGCTAGGAATACTATATTTTTGCACTTAGCTTAGTGCTTTCCCTGTTTAATGACCTCATACGGGTATTGTGTGGTCCACTGATACTGAATTCTCCGGCCTAAACTTCATGTCTAAGTATAATTTTCTATTCACCCTTAGTCATCTGCAACACTTGACTTAAAAGAAGCATAATCTGATCATTTTTTTTTTTTAATTGCAGTTCTACTCACATAAATGGTATAATAATTTCTGTGATGATTAGATCTAAATGCCGAGACCTGTTTTATTGTCGCAGTTAATCAGATGTTTTAACTAATGAAAGGATCTGGCTTTCATAATCCTCCCTGAGCAACCGTGAATGGAAAGTTACCTGTAAAGGTTTTATAAGAAATGTGTCCACACTTGTTAAATCTTTTTATCTTGCCCTTCCTCTGATGGCTTTTGTGGTAGACCAAAGACTAACAAATTCGTTATTTCTTTTGGCTGTATTTCCATCAAATTAAAACTAAAGAGGATGGCTTACTTTAATCTTGATTTAGTCACATCATGTAGCCCAAGACGGCGCCATATAGCTTGGCATGTATAGCTATTAAAGGTAGGGCCATTTCATTTCTTTTTTATTCCATTTGATATAGTTTGATTAACTCTGATATAGTTTTGTCCACTAAGAAGCATTCTAGAATCCATCAGACACCCTATTACAGTGTTCTAAGCTTTGATGAAGGGGGGTGTTCTTTGGCCTCCAAAACATGTTGGATGTTTTTTGTCTTTGTGTTATAACCAAAAGTAATAAAACATTTGACTAATGAGACATTGGTTGAGAAATCCCATAGCCTTGAATGCATTTGGATTTCTCAGTCTGGTTGACCCTGGTTCCTCCATGGACCTCCTGGTTTGATGTGCAACTGTCTAATCCAAGTCAACCAGATGTGAAAATTGACCCATGTGATCATCTGAATGTTTAGGTCCAGCATTTCACCCTCATTCTCTTTCCGTATTTTTTGTTTATGGGTGCTGCTGACCTTCACTTGTAAGAGTATTGCTTGGAGAGAGTTTGGCACCAGTATCTTCTGTCTGGAAGCTGTTAGGATGTGGTGCAACTGTACCTTGCACAAAATAAGATGAGTGTACAGAACAGAACAATGGTTTGGCTAATGCTTGGGGCTACAGGGACCTTGCTCTACAAGCCAGGCCTGCTAATATATTGAAGGCGCTAAAGACTAAATGAAAAAAAAAAAATTCTGTTGGAAAAAAAATTTAGATAATATACTCATACTTTCCTCAGACTTCCATACAGCAAGGGGTGACCTCACTATCCTTTCAATGAGATCCTGTTGATTAGTCTAAATCTTGTGAATTTGGATTCCAATGTAGTAGCATCTTCTTGCACGATATGGACCACTCTGCATTCCCAGATCTGTTGAAAGGATGGTGACATCACCCTTGTCTAGGCACTGCAAGCTGATGCCAGGGTCAAGTTAAGTATATTAGGGAAAAAAAATACGCACAAGTTGTTTTTTTTTCTTTTTGCTTTCATTTTATTCCAGCTTTTGGCATAGGGGAGGGAGCCCCTAGGACAGGGGTAGGAAACCTCGGCCCTCCAGCTGTGGTGAAACTACAAATTCCACCATGCATCTGCCTCTAGGAGTCATGCCTGTCATTGTCATGGTCTTGTAATGTCCTGGGACCTGTAGTTTCAAAACAGCTGGAGGGCCGAGGTTGCCTACCCCAGCCCTAGAAAATAGGTGGACCTTGACTTGGTAGTCCCACTTTCAGTTCATGGTCATGTTAATGTTAGAAAGGAGGATGGTGGGGGGGGTTTAATACAAAACTCCAGGTGTTTGATCACTGGGAGTGGGGATACCTAAGTAAAGCTTCCTCCTGCCCTTGGCAGACTGATGACATTGTCTCTGTTTCAGCAAACCAATTGACTGGAGCTTAAGAGCCGAATGCCCCAGTTTAAAGGCTGATTTTAGGAGTTTTTTTTTTTTTTTTGTTTTGTTTTGGTCGGCTCCAGGCCAACTGTTGATTGCAGTTTGTGAGGGTCTGCCGGATCAGATTCTGCTGGATGAACTCGGACATTCCCTGACTCCGGAGCTGAAAGTATTACGCTATTGGGCATTCTTACTTCTTATGTACCGCTGAGCTTGGGCTTGACTGGCCAGGACGCGTCTACGCCACTCCGGATAGGAGCCTGTGTGTGCCTTATCCCACTTGCCTACTCTTTGAGGATGTCTGGTAAGCTGAATATCCCCTAGGATTCGCTGGTGTGTTCTTATCCTATTTACACGTTGAGTTGTGTGACACATTGCCTATTTGAATTTGTCATCTGGTAAGCAGCACGTTCATGCGATGTGCTATCTGTTAAGGGTTCTGCTTTTTTCCTTTTTTTCACATTCATTTTGAGTAAATATTTTTTTCTTTACATATATCTATTTTTGGGTGATTTGGTACAGTTCTATCATTTCCTGAATTTGTAAATAGAGATTGGGTGTTGTAAATTTCACTTACCTATTTCACCCTATTTCACTTTTTTAGGCATGATTGCATGACACTCACTCACTATCCATAGTTGCTGTGTCAACCCTGGATGATATATGATACTCATGATTAATCTTTCTGAGTGTTACACTTTCTTCCACATTTTGAGTTTTTCAAATATCAGTATCACGCTATGTTTGTGTTATATATTTTTTTGGATATAAATCTTTACGGACTGGACATATGAGATGATTGTGATCATCCTGACTCGGCTAGACCATCAGTTTAAAGGCCCAGGCTGGGTTTAAGCCACCCGCTCTTATGTTATTCACGTATAACAATTCCACCTTCCTCATTTATTGTGGACATTCATATAGGACTGCACGGACTATATTAAGATTATACATTTTTATCTATCCATTATTTTAGCGCGGTTTTTGTTTATTATCTTGATTTTAGGAGTTCATTGTTAAGGGCTCAGGCAGAATGTTAAGGAGTACATTCAGATTAAAGATTAGGAAGAGATTAAGTATGCAGAGCTCTAAGGGACATCCAAAATCGTAGGTATTATTATAAACTTGTTTGCAAGATATTAAACTTAGCTCTGCTCATATACATCACATGAACTATACATAAAGTGCTTGTGCAATTAACATAATAGAGCAACTACAGTATCTCACAAAAGTGAGTACACCTCTCACATATTTGTAAATATTTTCTTCTATCTTTTCATGTGATAACACTGAAGAAATGACACTTTGCTACAATGTAAAGTAGTGAGTGTACAGCTTGTATAACAGTGTAAATTTGCTGTCCCCTCAAAATAACTCAACACACAGCCATTAATGTCTTAACTGCTAGCAACAAAAGTGAGTGCACCCCTAAATGAAAATGTCCGAATTGGGCCCAAAGTGTCAATATTTTTTGTGGCCACCATTATTTTCCAGCACTGCCTTATCCCTCTTGGGCATGGAGGTCACCAGAGCTTCACAGGTTACCACTGGAGTCCTCTTCCCCTCCTCCATGATGACATCACGGAGCTGGTGGATGTTAGAGACCTTGTGCTCCTCCACCTTCCGTTTGAGGATGTCCCACAGATGCTCAATAGGGTTTAGGTCTGTAGACATGCTTGGCCAGTCCATCACCTTTACCCTCAGCTTCTTTAGCAAGGCAGTGGTCGTCTTGGAGGTGTGTTTGGGGTCCTTATCATGTTGGAATACTGCCCTGCGGCCCAGTCTCTGAAGGGAGGGGGTCATGCTCTGCTTCAGTATGTCACAGTACATGTTGGCATTCATGGTTCCCTCAATGAACTGTAGCTCCCCAGTGCTGGCAGCACTCATGCAGCCCCAGACCATGACACTCCCACCACCATGCTTGACTGTAAACAAGACACACTTGTCTTTGTACTCCTCACCTGGTTGCCACCAGACACGCTTGACACCATCTGAACTAAATAAGTTTAAAAAAAAAAAAAAAGAACTAAATAGGTTTATCTTTATCTTATCAGACCACAGGACATGGTTCCAGTAATCCATGTCCTTAGTCTGCTTGTCTTCAGCAAACTGTTTGCAGGCTTTTTTGTGCATTATCTTTAGAAGAGGCTTCCTTCTGGGACGACAGCCATACAGACCAATTTGATGCAGTGTGCGGCGTGGTCTGAGCACTGACAGGCTGGCCCCCCCACCCCTTCAACCTCTGCAGCAATGCTGTCAGCACTCATACATCTATTTCCCAAATACAACCTCTGGATATGACGCTGAGCACGTGCACTCAACTTCTTTGGTCGACCATGACGAGGCCTGTTCTGAGTGGAACCTGTCCTGTTAAACTGCTGTATGGTCTTGGCCACCGTTTTGCAGCTCAGTTTCAGGGTCTTGGAAATCTTTTTATAGCCTAGGCCATCTTTATGTAGAGCAGCAATTCTTTTTTTCAGAACCTCACAGAGTTCTTAGCCATGAGGTGCTATGTCGAAAAACTAGTATGAGAGAGTGAGAGTGATAACACCAAATTGAACACACCTCCTCCCCATTCACACCTGAGACCTTGTAACACTAACGAGTCACATGACACCGGGGAGGGAAAATGGCTAATTAGGCCCAATTTGGACATTTTTACTTAAGGGTGTACTCACTTTTGTTGCAAGAGGTTTAGACATTAATGGCTGTGTGTTGAGTTATTTTGAGGGGACAGCAAATTTACACTGTTATACAAGCTGTACACTCACTACTTTACATTGTAGAAAAGTGGCACTTTTGTGAGATACTGTGTATGGATGGACTTTTTTTCACTCATAATTGCACTGTTATGTTAATTGCACAAGCACTTTATGTATAGTTCATGTGATGTATATGAGCAGATCTAAGTTTAATATCTTGTATACATTTCTTGTTTTTTTTTTTTACCTTACACGATAGCAGCAGCTCCTTTAGTTTATCTCACATTTATTTTATATATATATATAAATATATATACTGTATATATATATATATATATATATATATATATATATATATATATATATATATATATATATATATGTCACCATAGCGTGGGTATCTATACTATTTCATTATTATAAACTTGGTCTTCAATTTGTGACCAGAGTTGAGGTCAGGGCTCTGTGCAGGAGACTCAAGTTCCTACATCCCAGACTGGTCAAATCATGTTTTTTATGAAGTTGGTTTTGTACACAGGGGCACAGTCAGCTGGAACAGAAAAGGGTCTTCACCAAACAGTTACCCCAAGGCTGGAAGTGTACAATTGACTAAAATGATCTAGCCTTCACTGTAAATACCTGAACTCAGTCATTTGGAGGGGTCTCTGCCTACTTTAGGCCAGGAGTCTCCAAACTATGGCCCTCCAGCTGTTGACCAATTATACGTCATGAGACATTTGCCTATGAGAGCAGTGGCGGAAGTATAGGGGTCGCTGAGGTCGCCATGGTGACTGGGCCCCATGCTGCAGGGGGCCTTTGAGGGCCCCCCCTGTTTATCTTGATAGGAGGAGCGGCTGAGATCGATCTCCCCGATCGTCAGCCGAACTGTAATCTGCACTGTGCAGGGAGCTTGTCACACTGATCAGTGAAAGCACAGTGTGTGCTGTGTTCTTTGTCTCCCCCTACAGTGCAGTACCGGGGCAGGAAGAGGTAAGGTAAAGCACTGCCGTTTTTGAAAAGGCTTTCTGTATGTCTGTATGTGTGTGTTTTTATGTGTGTTTATATGTGTGTTCATGTATGTGTTTGCATGTGTTTGTGTGTGTATTTATATATGTATATGTGTTTGTGTGTGTATATTATGTGTGTGTTTAGCTATGTGTGTGTGTGTGTGTGTTTAGATGCAGTAGCGACCCGTGCATTAAGGGTGCACGGGTGCCGCCCCCTCTCTCCAGCCACCCCTCCATCACCAATAGATAGATTCATGCATTGCATGAATCTATCTATGGCCGCCGCTGCCACCCCCTATTCAGGCGCCCAGCCCCTTTTTGGGTGCAGGGAACCTGAATTACAGCGGGGGGGATGTTTTTGAAGCATTAGATTAGACAGGCTCTAATAGGCTCTAATAGGCATCAAAAAAGGTGACGTCACACGTTTGATGGGCACACTGGCAGCGTTTGATGGGCACACTGGCAGCGTTTGATGGGCACAGTGGCAGCGTTTGATGGGCACACTGGCAGCGTTTGATGGGCACAGTGGCAGCGTTTGATGGGCACAGTGGCAGCGTTTGGCACAGTGGCTGCAATTGATGGCACAGTGGCTACGTTTGATGGCACACTGGCAGCATTTAAGTGGCACAGTGGCAGCATTTGATGGGCACACTGGCAGCGTTTGATGGACACACTGGCAGCGTTTGGTGGGCACAGTGGCAGCGTTTGGCACAGTGGCTGTGTTTGATGGCACGCTGGCAGCATTTAAGTGGCAGAGTGGCTGCAATTGATGGCACAGTGGCTGCAATTGATGGCACAGTGGCTGCAATTGATGGGCACAGTGGCTGCAATTGATGGGCACAGTGGCTGCAATTGATGGGCACAGTGGCTGCATTTGATGATTTTTTTTCAAAAAATGTTTGCGCCCCCAAAAAAATTTTGAGCACCAGCCGCCACTGTTTAGATGTATGTATGCACATTTTATGTATGCACGTTTAATCCTGACCCCTATATGTGTACAATCAGGACTGATTTTTTTTTTCTTGCTCGTTCAAAGTACCAGCAACAAAATGCTGTTCCTCTGAAAAGCGATCCATGCTCAGATCACTTTTCAGAGGCATTTGACGGCCGGTAAAGAGGCAATATGTTGCCTCCTGACCACCTGTTTTAACCCCTTAAAGTCATTGTAAAGGTTTTTTTTTTAAATAACAAACATGTCATACCTTCATTGTGCAGTTAGTTTTGCACAGAGTGGCCCCGAACACTGACTTCTGGGGTACCTCGGCGGCTCTCGCGGCTCCTCCTCTTATCAGACAACCCTCTAGGAAAAGCGCTGTCCAGGGGTCAGGGGGGCCCTTCATGATTTCTTGCATCGGGGCCCTGAAGGTTTTAGTTACGCCACTGTATGAGAGCCATGTTTGTGACTGTCAGAGTCTTGCATTGCTTCATGGGACTTGCAGTTACTGAACAGTTGGAGGGCCGTAGTTTGGAGTCCCATGTTCTAGGTCATACAGTGTACGTACATTTGAGCGTGTTAACAATAACATATTTCAGTTCAAGTTTTCAAAGCATTATTGTGAATGCAACATGTTTGAGATCTCACAACAACAGTGATTAGTTCTTTATTGAATTAAAAAAAAATGTGCAAAGAAGCAATTACATTTTTTTTCTACAAATAATCATGTTTTCAGTGTTTTCCATGAGCTAAATATATATACAGTATCAACTTCAGAAATATAAAAAATAAAGTAAGCATTAGATAATTGGCTCGGGTCCTTTACACTGGATATAGTAAAAAGGCATCATTTGATTGGTCACTTTTCAGACTGGACAAGTCATACTGACCTGATAAATATTCAGCCTGGTATGAGCTGATTCACACACTTGAGAATCGGGGTGCTAAGTATGGGCGGCTTGAGTCTCCAGACCTTAAACATTTGCTGAAGTGCAATGCTATTCGACACCCCCGAAAAACTTACAGAACAGGTAGGGAACAGCAGAAACTCATAATATAACCCAATAAAGGACCACTATAGGGAAAAAATTGTATTCTGGTATATGGGTAATACCAGTAATGATAGTATATGAATTGCTTTTTCTATTTCACATTTATATTTTCTCAGTGTTGTCATTCCAATAAAACGAAGTGGAAAATAGTCAACTGGCAGGATTAACAGGTAATAGGGAGACCAAGAAAAAAAAACTGCCGCACAAGGGCCCTACAGTGACTTCTACGGAATTAACAGATTGGAAGAAAACATGTAGTTAAATCTACCTTTAGGAGTCCATTTTTACTAGATGTGTCAGAGGGGTAGTGCACCATAGACACTGGCTTTTGGCTGCACCAGTCTTGGTAAATTTCCCTCAGTGAACACATCATTGGAACTGGCCAGAGAAACGGGAAGCCTTAAACTGGTCTCCCACAGGAGCCTCTTGGACTATTCACCACTGATTCTCTGTATCTCCTTTACAGTATATATAATAGCATCCCAATCTTAGGAGGCTTTTGAAATGTTTTTACATTCATTTGTGAATATCATTATTTTTTTTCAAATAATTGAATGCATAATTTCTTTACCTGCTCTTTAATGGGATGTAAAGGTCACTACAATTATGTGAAATTAGACTTTAGTATACGTGCTGCATGCAACCAAAAGTCTTTTTATGATGACCTATTTTGTGTTTTTGTATTAATTGTTGTCTTGGCAAATTCCTGGCAAAGTCTCACAGATACAAGGTACCTACCATCTATATCAGCCATTCTCATCCAGGGTTTTGTGGAACACTAGGGTTCTTCCAGAGGATTATAGGGGTTTGTTGAGCTGTGACTGAATGACCTCCCATTTGATGGTGCCTGCATAGTTCCAAAGCCAACACTACGTGTCAAAACCAGCAGCATGGCCCAGTTATCTTTTTGTGCCATTCTAACCACCATCATAAGAGTTGCATTCTTCCTTTTAACCACTAATGTTAGCAGCATTTCCTCATTGACTCCCGATTAGTTGGTTTTGAAAGGGGCTCATAAAGACCTGACATTTTTTTGGGGCGTTCCTCTGGGGGGGGGGGGGGGGGAGGTTGAGAAAGCCTGCTCTATATGCTGTCAGTGAAAAAATAAACACAATCTGACTATCGTAGCCACCCAGGCCATGACATATGTATTGTGTCTCCATGAAGATCCGCTGTTTCGGACAATAACAGAAGATCCTCGAAAAGCAGCTTTTCCTCCGGACATCTGCATGCTCTCTGAAGCACAACCAGCCACACTGACTGGGGATCCTGCAAAAGAATGTACACAGGTTGGACATTAATGTCATTGGCAAAGCTAGAGGAGAGGCAAAGGCTGAACTTCTCTTAGACCATTACTTGTAAAGTTGCCTTTTCTAATGTGAAGAAGGTATCACCAGCAAAACGTAATACAATTACTTATAGCAGCCAATGGGTTTTCAGCTTTTAAATGCAGCATGTAACTGGTTGTTATAGGAATCTGCAAATAATTGGCTCCTCTATTAAGCGCCAGCATTCTTTGCTACAATTATTGTCCTCCAGAATTGATATTGACACCAGTTTAATATTAGTCACTTGACCCAGTGCCAAAACATTGGCCGGAGGAACCTAGCAAAGCTAGCTATTTAGAGGCTCTTTGCCATCCACATAATTATTTCTCTATTACATCAAGGTAGATTAATTGCAAAGATCTCACAAGTAACATAACTGGTTATGAGTTATCGTTACCTTTTGACTCTATTATTTGGGTAGGAGAAGTACATGTAAAGTTTGGGTGAAGGTATAGGTCTTCTTTACTCTGCGTAAGACCTAGTGTCAGATGTATTTTGTTCATGAGATGTAGATTCGTACTATGTAATATGTCAGTGTAACACTTCCAGGTATTTATTACCTGTCACGGAGATCATTTACTTCCCCTGACAATGTCTTGATTCGTCTATGGACAGCACCAGATTTGTTCAAGTATCAATCAGGGTCACTATCCAAAGAAATGTCAGCAGAAATATCAGCTCAGATATGACTCAGCCATGTAGAATATGGTATCAGCAGCTGGCTGTGCTCACAAATGGCTGACGCAATTCATCCATTGCTGCAGGCTCTCATCTTGTGACTTGCTGCAATTTTGGAGTGCTACAGTGTACTTGGAGAGAGGAGATAGATTAACCACTTGACGACCGCCTCACGCCGATGTACGTCGGCAAAGTGGCACGGACAGGCAAAATCACGTACAGGGTACGTGATTTGCCTTCCGCGGGTGGGGGGTCCGATCGGACCCCCCCCCGGTGCCCGAGGCGGTCGTCAATTGTCCAGCGGCGATCGGTGATGAGGGGGAGACCATCCGTTCGTGGCCCCCCCCTCGCGATCGCCGCCGGCCAATGAAAACACTCCTTTGCTGCTGTATGCTAAACAGCAGCAAAGGAAGTGATGTCATCTCCCCTCGGGTCGGTATTTTCCGTTCCGGCCCGAGGAGAGACGACAAGTATGTGAGTGCACCAAACACTACACACACAGTAGAACATGCCAGGCACACAAATCACCCCGATCCCCCCCCCCGATCGCCCCCCGATCCCCCCCCAATCACCCCCCCCCCCCTGTCACAAACTGACACCAGCAGTTTTTTTTTTTTTTTTTTTTTCTGATTACTGCATAGTGTCAGTTTGTGACAGTGACAGTGTTGGGACAGTGTATATTACCCCCCTTTAGGTCTAGGGTACCCCCCTAACCCCCCCTAATAAAGTTTTAACCCCTTGATCACCCCCTGTCACCAGTGTCGCTAAGCGATCATTTTTCTGATCGCTGTATTAGTGTCGCTGGTGACGCTAGTTAGTGAGGTAAATATTTAGGTTCGCCGTCAGCGTTTTATAGCGTCAGGGACCCCCATATACTATCTAATAAATGTTTTAACCCCTTGATTGCCCCCTAGTTAACCCTTTCACCACTGATCACCGTATAACCGATACGGGTGACGCTGGTTAGTTTGTTTATTTTTTATAGTGTCAGGGCACCCGCCGTTTATTACCGAATAAAGGTTTAGCCCCCCGATCGCCCGGCGGCGATATGCGTCGCCCCAGGCAGCGTCAAATTAGCGCCAGTACCGCTAACACCCACACACGCAGCATGCGCCTCCCTTAGTGGTATAGTATCTGAACGGATCAATATCTGATCCGATCAGATCTATACTAGCGTCCCCAGCAGTTTAGGGTTCCCAAAAACGCAGTGTTAGCGGAATCAGCCCAGATACCTGCTAGCACCTGCGTTTTGCCCCTCCGCCCGGCCCAGCCCAGCCCACCCAAGTGCAGTATCGATCGATCACTGACACTTACAAAACACTAAACGCATAACTGCAGCGTTCGCAGAGTCAGGCCTGATCCCTGCGATCGCTAACAGTTTTTTTTGTAGCGTTTTGGTGAACTGGCAAGCACCAGCCCCAGGCAGCGTCAGATTAGCGCCAGTACCGCTAACACCCACGCACGCACTGTACACCTCCCTTAGTGGTATAGTATCTGATCGCATCAATATCTGATCCGATCAGATCTATACTAGCGTCACCAGCAGTTTAGGGTTCCCAAAAACGCAGTGTTAGCGGGATCAGCCCAGATACCTGCTAGCACCTGCGTTTTGCCCCTCCGCCCGGCCCAGCCCAGCCCACCCAAGTGCGGTATCGATCGATCACTGTCACTTACAAAACACTAAACGCATAACTGCAGCGTTCGCAGAGTCAGGCCTGATCCCTGCGATCGCTAACAGTTTTTTGGTAGCGTTTTGGTGAACTGGCAAGCGCCAGCGGCCTAGTACACCCCGGTCGTAGTCAAACCAGCACTACAGTAACACGTGGTGACGTGGCGAGTCCCATAAGTGCAGTTCAAGCTGGTGAGGTGGCAAGCACAAGTAGTGTCCCGCTGCCACCAAAAAGACAAACACAGGCCCGTCGTGCCCATAGTGCCCTTCCTGCTGCATTCGCCAATCCTAATTGGGAACCCACCGCTTCTGCAGCGCCCGTACTTCCCCCATTCACATCCCCAACCAAATGCAGTCGGCTGCATGAGAGGCATTTTTATGTCCTCCCGAGTACCCCTACCCAGCGAACCCCCCAAAAAAGATGTCGTGTCTGCAGCAAGCGCGGATATAGGCGTGACACCCGCTATTATTGTCCCTCCTGTCCTGACAATCCTGGTCTTTGCATTGGTGAATGTTTTGAACGCTACCATTCACTAGTTGAGTATTAGCGTAGGGTACAGCATTGCACAGACTAGGCACACTTTCACAGGGTCTCCCAAGATGCCATCGCATTTTGAGAGACCCGAACCTGGAACCGGTTACCGTTATAAAAGTTAGTTACAAAAAAAAGTGTAAAAAAAAAAAAAAAATATGAAATAAAAAAAAATAGTTGTTGTTTTATTGTTCTCTCTCTCTATTCTCTCTCTCTATTGTTCTGCTCTTTTTTACTGTATTCTATTCTGCAATGTTTTATTGTTATTGTTATTGTTATTGATTGTTATTGTTATTGTTATTGTTATTGATTGTTATTGTTATTGTTATTGTTATTATGTTTTATCATGTTTGTTTTTCAGGTGTGTAATTATTTACACTTTACTGTGCTTTATTGTTAACCATTGTTAACCATTTTTTTGTCTTCAGGTACGCCATTCACGACTTTGAGTGGTTATACCAGAATGATGCCTGCAGGTTTAGGTATCATCTTGGTATCATTCTTTTCAGCCAGCGGTCGGCTTTCATGTAAAAGCAATCCTAGCGGCTAATTAGCCTCTAGACTGCTTTTACAAGCCGTGGGAGGGAATGCCCCCCCCCCCCCACCGTCTTCCGTGTTTTTCTCTGGCTCTCCTGTCTCAACAGGGAACCTGAGAATGCAGCCGGTGATTCAGCCAGCTGACCATAGAGCTGATCAGAGACCAGAGTGGCTCCAAACATCTCTATGGCCTAAGAAACCGGAAGCTACGAGTATTTCATGACTTAGATTTCGCCGGATGTAAATAGCGCCATTGGGAAATTGGGGAAGCATTTTATCACACCGATCTTGGTGTGGTCATTTGCTTTGAGGGCAGAGGAGAGATCTAGGGTCTAATAGACCACAATTTTTTCAAAAAAGAGTACCTGTCACTACCTATTGCTATCATAGGGGATATTTACATTCCCCGAGATAACAATAAAAATGATTAAAAAAAAAAATATGAAAGGAACAGTTTAAAAGTAAGATTAAAAAAGCAAAAAAATAATAAAGAAAAAAAAAAAAAAAAAAAAAAACACCCCTGTCGCCCCCTGCTCTCGCGCTAAGGCGTACGCAAGCGGCGGTCTGTCGTCAAACGTAAACAGCAATTGCACCATGCATGTGAGGTATCACCGCGAAGGTCAGATCGAGTGCAGTAATTTTTCCAGTAGACCTCCTCTGTAAATCTAAAGTGGTAACCTGTAAAGGCTTTTGAAGGCTTTTAAACATGTATTTATTTTGTTGCCACTGCACGTTTGTGCGCAATTTTAAAGCATGTCATGTTTGGTATCCATGTACTCGGCCTGAGATCATCTTTTTTATTTCATCAAACATTTGGGCAATATAGCGTGTTTTAGTGCATTAAAATTAAAAAAAGTGTGTTTTTTCCCCAAAAAATGCGTTTGAAAAATCGCTGCGCAATTACTGTGTGAAAAAAAAAAAATGAAACACCCACCATTTTAATCTGTAGGGCATTTGCTTTAAAAAAATATATAATGTTTGGGGGTTCAAAGTAATTTTTTTGCAAAAAAAAAAAAACTTTTTCATGTAAACAATAAGTGTCAGAAAGGGCTTTGTCTTCAAGTGGTTAGAAGAGTGGGTGATGTGTGACATAAGCTTCTAAATGTTGTGCATAAAATGCCAGGACAGTTCAAAACCCCCCCAAATGACCCCATTTTGGAAAGTAGACACCCCAAGCTATTTGCTGAGAGGCATGTCGAGTCCATGGAATATTTTATATTGCGACACAAGTTGCGGGAAAGAGACAATTTTTTTTTTTTTTTTTTTTTTTTTGCACAAAGTTGTCACTAAATGAAATATTGCTCAAACATGCCATGGAAATATATGAAATTACACCCCAAAATACATTCTGCTGCTTCTCCTGAGTACGGGGATACCACATGTGTGAGACTTTTTGGGAGCCTAGCCGCGTACGGGACCCCGAAAACCAAGCACCGCCTTCAGGCTTTCTAAGGGCGTGAATTTTTGATTTCACTCTTCACTGCCTATCACAGTTTCGGAGGCCATGGAATGCCCAGGTGGCACAAAACCCCCCCAAATGACCCCATTTTGGAAAGTAGACACCCCAAGCTATTTGCTGAGAGGTATAGTGAGTATTTTGCAGACCTCACTTTTTGTCACAAAGTTTTGAAAATTGAAAAAAGAAAAAAAAAAATGTTTTTTCTTGTCTTTCTTCATTTTCAAAAACAAATGAGAGCTGCAAAATACTCACCATGCCTCTCAGCAAATAGCTTGGGGTGTCTACTTTCCAAAATGGGGTCATTTGGGGGGGTTTTGTGCCACCTGGGCATTCCATGGCCTCCGAAACTGTGATAGGCAGTAAAGAGTGAAATCAAAAATTTTCACCCTTAGAAATCCTGAAGGCAGTGATTGGTTTTTGGGGTCCAGTACGCGGCTAGGCTCCCAAAAAGTCCCACACATGTGGTATCCCCATACTCAGGAGAAGCAGCTAAATGTATTTTGGGGTGCAATTCCACATATGCCCATGGCCTGTGTGAGCAATATATCATTTAGTGACAACTTTATGAAAAAAAAAAAAAAAAAAAAAAAAAGTGTCACTTTCCCGCAACTTGTGTCAAAATATAAAATATTCCATGGACTCAATATGCCTCTCAGCAAATAGCTTGGGGTGTCTACTTTCCAAAATGGGGTCATTTTGGGGGGTTTTGTGCCACCTGGGCATTCCATGGCCTCCGAAACTGTGATAGGCAGTGAAGAGTGAAAGCAAAAATTTACACCCTTAGAAATCCTGAAGGCGGTGATTGGTTTTCGGGGCCCCGTACGCGGCTAGGCTCCCAAAAAGTCCCACACATGTGGTATCCCCATACTCAGGAGAAGCAGCTAAATGTATTTTGGGGTGCAATTCCACATAGGCCCATGGCCTGTGTGAGCAATATATCATTTAGTGACGACTTTTTGTAAATATTTTTTTTTTTTTTTTTTTTTGTCATTTTTCAATCACTTGGGACAAAAAAAATAAATATTCAATGGGTTCAACATGCCTCCCAGCAATTTCCTTGGGGTGTCTACTTTCCAAAATGGGGTCATTTGGGGGGGTTTTGTACTGCCCTGCCATTTTAGCACCTCAAGAAATGACATAGGCAGTCATAAACTAAAAGCTGTGTAAATTCCAGAAAATGTACCCTAGTTTGTAGACGCTATAACTTTTGCGCAAACCAATAAATATACGCTTATTGACATTTTTTTTACCAAAGACATGTGGCCGAATACATTTTGGCCTAAATGTATGACTAAAATTTAGTTTATTGGATTTTTTTTATAACAAAAAGTAGAAAATATCATTTTTTTTCAAAATTTTCGGTCTTTTTCCGTTTATAGCGCAAAAAATAAAAACCGCAGAGGTGATCAAATACCATCAAAAGAAAGCTCTATTTGTGGGAAGAAAAGGACGCAAATTTCGTTTGGGTACAGCATTGCATGACCGCGCAATTAGCAGTTAAAGCGACGCAGTGCCAAATTGGAAAAAGACCTCTGGTCCTTAGGCAGCATAATGGTCCGGGGCTCAAGTGGTTAAATGCTTCCTTTTACCTGCGTCATATTGATGACGTTATCTCAGCCTAGAAAACGTCACGCAACTGGAAGGCTAAGTCACTTTTTTAAGATTAAAAGTGGAGCTTTTTTTAAATTGATACTGTTGCTGTATCCTGTGGCCATCAGGAATTTTTTGGAGGCTTGCTTTAAAAAAGTCAAGTTTACCAGTATGGTGACAGTATATAACTTTATTTTATATTATTTGTATCTATCAGCATGGGTTACTGATGATCAGGGCCATGCTGTTCATGAGGCCAATTGAGGCTGTCAACTTAGGCGGCACTTATAGATGCACAGGGAATAGATCAACCTCGTAAAATAACCCATCAAAGGGCCATTATATAGTAAAAAGTATATTCTGGTAACTGTATGTGGTTAA
Source organism: Lithobates clamitans (assembly GCA_037952925.1). Lineage (NCBI taxonomy): Eukaryota > Metazoa > Chordata > Amphibia > Anura > Ranidae > Lithobates > Lithobates clamitans. Next base: position 359,034 of record JBBGZY010002463.1, read on the forward strand.
TACCAGTAATGATCGTGTTCAGCATATGAATTAGATTTTCTATTTCGCATCAGGGCCGCTCGGAAGGCCAAATGAGACTTCCAACTTAGTGGCAGTGGGAATGCCCATACAAGGCACTCCGACTTCAAAGCATGTTCATCTCCCAGGCCACACAGTGTCTTTCGCTGTGATGGTGCAGAAGGCTGCCTGTAACAAAACAACCAATGAGACTGCACTGCCTGGCCACCAGTGTCCTAGCCACCAAAGACACTGCACAGCCAATACATCTGCATTCTAGCAATTAAAGACTCTGTGTCCTGGCAATCAACAGCTAGCCAGCATAAACTGCTTGGTCAGCATAGACGGTATCCGCCCCCAACACTACCCTGCTGATGGTCCTCACTTCTAGATCAGTACACATTAAGCAAGCCTGTTAATTATACTGTACAAAAGTCATGTTAATTTCCCCCAAGCTAAACAATTATCAAGATGTATGAACAACCAGTAAGAAGTAGTTAAATGTGACGCAATCCTGCCTCCTGTTCTTGTAAAGTCGCTGAATCACAACAGCTAAAAAACATATTTCTTCATGTATTTGTTGTGAAACCTAACTTTGACTGGTGTTGGTAGGACTAGCAGAATAATCAAAAACCTTTAAATGATGTCTACGTCGGTGATTTAAAGGGATGAAGCCAAAGAATCAGTCATGGAAGCCTACATGTTGCTCTCAAGACAGGTCTCCTATAAGTGCTATAATAAAAATGAAATAGTTTGGCAAGCTTTTGTGGGGGAGCCACAAATCATGCATTCGGGAGTATTTCTCTGCACGGGAGCGACATTTGGCTCCTTCAGCTATGTACAGCCAGCCCATACAGTACAAGCCAACTGGCTGAAAGCCATAGTTGTATGGGTATATAAATACCATCGTTCATGACCTTCTTTCGACCATGTGCAAGTGGCCTTGGAGCACTTAAAGTAGAAGGAAAGGCTTGCTTTAACTCACTCTCCAGCACTCATATGCCCCAAAAAAAGTAATGTGTTGTGTGTGAAATTTTAAATAGATGTTTTCTTGTACCTTTTTTGTCTAAAAAATGCTCTTATCACATGACTGCAAAGCACATCACTTTTTCCCGACAGTGTGGCTTTTGGACATGTTTGCAAGCCCCAACGATGCTAGGAAGAGCTGTAGCATATTCCTGTTGCTGGCCAGGTGGGATAGGGGTGGAGCCAGAAAGAATGAGGTGGCGCTAGGCTGGATGGAAGTGGGACTATTTAGGATAGAGGATCATTGGCAGGAAGGGCGGGGCTTATATAAACTGTGCTCTAATGAATACACAGACACTCAGAATGGTTTAAGGAAGTGCCTGTGAGCAGCCACATTCGGTAAAGCTCAAGGGATTCTTGCTTGTCTTGGTTAATCTTGGTTAATCTAGACAATGAGCAATCTAGCAAAATCATAATATAAAAGTTTTATTTTTTAAACAAGGGTAGAATTTGATTTTTAAATGGAATTCTATTTTAACTCTTAAATTGAAACTGGCATTTTAAGAAATGTTCTCCCAAAGCCTTACCTTCCATTGCCTTCTCTACCACTTAGGTAATGAAAAATACTAAATTCAGATCAGCCCTTTCTTTGGCAAAAGCTGAACTCTGTAATCTTAAAACATTATTAAAAGTATTTTTTTAATGTAAGTATCTTAAAATGACTTGCTATCACAGCTTACAGAGTGTACATTCTCTGCACAATTCTGCAGCAACTCCAATGTGAACCCTTTAGGTGTTATGCCATCCTGGTCAATCAAGGAGGTCCAAGACTCCAAACATGGAAGAAGATCAGGCAAAGATGGAAGTGCTGACAACAGAGTGACTAGAGGGAGGGACTATGATAGTTGCACTATGAAGGGCCCTTTAGTAGGTAAGTGTCCCATAATGGGCAAATTTCCCCAACACACATTCACATTATAGCACAAACTTCCAAGAATGTAACATTTAGAAGGATTTTAGTTGTACTTTAAGAACTTAAATTCCACTTTAAGTATAGCTTTTTGATGCATGAGACTGATGATCTTTTATAAAGACAGTGGTCTACTAGGCTGTCTCCAGTCAAGTATTTTAAAAGATTAAGAGTTTAACTTGCTTAAGTACAGCATGGGAACAAAAAAGCTCACAATTCAAGAACCCAAAGCTGTCACCATCCCATGGAAGAGATATTGCACTTTCTGTTCTCAGTCCAAACAGTCTTGCTTTAGTGGGAAAGTAAAATACAGCATCAGATGGTGTAATTAGGGTTTTTCTCTAACCTGATCATTGTGGTATTATAATAGTTATCTCGAAACTTTAGCCACAATGGAGCTGCTTTTGCCATTAGCTGAACGTGCACGTTCTCTATATAATGGAAGTATTCTGCTTATAGTAAATGGCTCCATTATATGCCACTGCTCTCAATGTTTTACATTACTTGAGGTATTGTTATGTACACATAGTGCTTGATGTTAAATCATGCTTTGACATTTAGAGGTTATTGCAACACACATAAAGGAAAAATGAACATTGAAATCCCTCTGGTATAAGATACTGGACAAGGTTTACCTTGATAACTTTATTCTATCAGATCCACCTTTTTTTCTTTTAACTCTTTAAATAACATGAAAATGCTAAATTTGGGTGGTACATCATGGGATGTCACTATGTGCCTTACATAACGCCTGTAAGTAAATACACTATATAATAAACAGTTTATGGACACCTGACCATCACATCTATATGAGTTTTTGGACATCCAATTCCAAAACCATAGGCGTTAATTTGAAGTTGGCCCCCAACACTGTTGCTAGAAGAGCCACCACTCTTCTAAGAAAAGGAAGGCTTTTTAAATAAGATTTGAATATTTCTGTGGGAATTTGTGCCTATTTGGCTAAAAAAGAATTTATGAGGTATTGATGACCTGATTGAAGACCTCATTCATCCAATTCATCCCAAAGATGTCCAGTAGGGTTGAGGTCAGGACTCTGTGCAGAACACTTCTGTTCCTCCACACAAAACTGGTCAAAGTATGTCTTTATAGAGATGTCGGATGGGAAGACCTGGCTTCTTCTAATTCATCACAAATATGTTTCATAGGGTTGAGGTCAGGTCTCTGTGCAGGACACTCTAGGTCCTCCCCACTTAACTGGATAAACCATGTCTGTGAAGATGTTAGATGAGAAAACCTGGCTTCTTTCAATTCACCCCACATGTGTTTAGTAGGGTGGAGGTCAGTGCTCTGTACAGGATATTCAGCTTTTCCCCACCAAACTGGATAACCCATGCCTTGTTGGGTTGAATGAGAAAACCTATCCCAAATTCATCCGGAAGGGGTTCAGTAGGGTTGAGCTCTGTGCAGGACCTTGAAGTCCTCTACACCACACTCATCAAACCATGTCTTTATGGAGCTGGCTTTGTACACAGAGACACAGTCTTGCTAGAAACAGAAACTGGTTTTCCTCAAAAAGTTTACAAGACTGGAATATCACAATTGTCTAAAATGTCTTTGTATTCAGGTACCAAATGAGTGCCTCAAAAGCATTTAAAGAGTTAAGGTGAGTCACAGTTAGAGTAGTTATTCTGGCTTTCCTGGTTAAAAAAAAAGGTGTATTAGCTTTTAAGTTTCCCGAAACAAAATACCTAGATCCACCCTTACTTCCATTGTAAATTTCATTACACAGCCGACATTTTTCTTTTCTATTATATTCTATTAACCGGTAAAGAATGTTCTTTGGGAAAACACAATGCTTTGTTCCACTGAACACTGATAAATTGAGACCTGCTTTTCCAATGTTATTTCATGGAAGTGAACCTGCCCAGATTTAGAAGATTTCTCAGGTCGCACACGTGCACGAAAGATATAGAGCTTTTTTCCGTAGCACTTAAAGAAGAACTAAAGGATTTGTTTTTAATTTTAGAATAAGGGCAGGTTATTATAACCTCTGTCAGTTTTTTTTTTTTGCCACCTGTGTCCCATTGGGGGAATTTCCTTTTACTTCCTTTCCTATAGCCAAAACTGGAAGTAAGAGGAAATCTAAGTAAGGGACTCCCTGGTTGTTACCAGAACTAGTGTCCACATCGGAAGATAAACACTCTATCCTCATAGTAGCAGTGTAGTGACTGTAGTGACAACCCAACATTTGGGATTTTCTCTCATTTTCATACCCTAACGGGGACACAGACAGCAATAAAAACTTGACAGGTGTCCTAATCAATCTACACTCCATCCAAAACTAAAGAAAAAAAAAAGTTTTGCCTTCAGTTATACTTTAAAAGTGTTCTAAAGTACCATCCTGATGAACTGGCTTGCACAACACGCGTCGATAGTGTTATGTGCGTATCCAATAAAGACTCAATTTTACCATAAAGTTTACGCTCACGCATCTCCTCTTTTATGGGTGCCTCTACATATCTCACCATCCATTTTTGGGGCTCAGCCCCTCGATTTAACGTCGTATGCACATACCCTTGGTTATAAAGTATAAATAGACAAATGGCCAATAAATAGATAGATGCAAACAAAGATAAGTAGATAGATAGATAAGATAAGATAGATAGATAGATAGATAGATAGATAGATAGATAGATAGATAGATAGATAGATAGATAGATAGATAGATAGATAGATAGATAGATAGATAGAATGAGTAATCTATCAGCATACATTAGGCTAATTATGTGCAGGTGGAGATTTCCACAGCTAGACAGATAGATATGTAGAGAGGGAGGGAAATAAAAGATAACATAAAAGATAGATAGACAGATTGATTGATAGATAATGCAGGTAGGAGGGAAGCATATCTAAAGAAACACAATAACCATATAGAACTATATAGATATGAATGGATGGATAAGTGAATGAATGAAATATTCTATTATATTCATGTTATGTCCTGAGCATTAATTGTTTTTAACTTTTTTGGAACTGATGTAAAAAAAAAAGGAAATGCTTCCTCTTTGGGTGTTTCCAAATTCTGCTTTAATTTCCTGCCAAATGTTAAGTGAGATGTTCCTAAGATGTTGTGTCAACGTCCTTCAACTTAAAGATCAGTGCAATTTTTTGGACATAACAAAAGGCAAAGTCAATAAACCATGTCTATGCTTTGAAATGGAATGTCCACCCTTCCTCTGAGACATCAACAGGACCGGCACCATGTATACAGACAGTTCCTTTTTCACATTGTTTAAAAATTAAAATTTTAATTGCAAGAAAACATAAGAGTTTAAAATGATAGTAAATGCTCTCTTAAATTAAAATAACAAACATGTTACACTTACCTGCTCTGTACAGTGGTTTTGCACAGAGCAGCCTTGACCTTCCTCTTCTCCGGTCTCCGCCGGTGCTTCTCCCCCCTGCCAAGTGCCAGCATGGCTAGCCGCTTGCTATAGGGGCACTCTTACAGGCTTGCTCTTGAGCCCCACACTGTGTGTTCATCGACATACAGAGCACAGCTCAACTTTGCCCCCCTCCTTCCCCACTGTCTGTGATTTAAAGCAGCAGGAGCCAATGGCTGCTCCTGCGCACATCACTGGATCGAGATCCGGCTCTGGTGGGTATAAGGGTGTGCCGAAGGGGGAAGGGGAGGGGGGTGTGTACTGCATGCAGAAGGTTTTTTTAGAATGCCTTAACGTGAAAAAAAAAACTTCTGCCTTTAGAACCACTTAACTTACAGTTAAAATGTAGATCTCGCAGAGAGTTTTCCTTGAGTTTTGTATGGAGTGGGAAAGGAATAGAATCTTTGTTGGATTTTGACTGCAGTGGCGATGGTTTCATCAAACATAATGTGGGGGGAAAATCTGCACTAGGACAAAACCAGCAACAAAAAGCTGGCGGGAGTTCTAGCCATCTCCTGGTCTACCAAAAAAAGCATTTTATCTCTGTCTGTGTTGCTGTCGGAGATTTTTCATCATGTGCTGTCTGGGGAAACTATCCGGACAAGGGAGGAAAAATCTTTTTAAGAGTTTGTGTTGATAAGTTTGGCTTATGGTCAATGGGTTTGGCACAGCCATACAAGTCTATGGGAATACAATCAGAAGGAGCTCAACTGACAGTCATCTGCACCTGTCATTTAATTCTGAATAATAGACATGTCTCAAGCAGTGGTTTAGTGGTTAGCGCTTCTGCCTTGTTGCCCTGGGCTCCCTGATTCAAATCCTTGAACTGCGTGGAGTTTACATGTTTAACCTGTGCTTGTGTGGGATTCCTCCAACACTCCAAAGACATGCTGGTAAGTTAATTGGCTCCAGTGTAAACTTGCCCTAGTATGTGTATCAGGGTTTGCCAGTGGTTGAAAACATTTTTCCCTGTTTGGAGGCTTCGCTCCTTACCTGTGACCAAGGAGGGTTAAATGAACTGCCTGCAATGTTGAGCTCCTCTGACCATTTTGGGAAAGATCATGAACAATGATTGGCTATGGAGTGTCTTCAAGACTAGGGGTTGCCATTTCTGGTGAGCTGATGTGTATGCTGAACTGACTGGGACTGGTTGAGAGAGAGCAGGCAGAGAAGAAGGGAAGAGACTGAGATCCCATATGGGGAGAGACACATGTGGGCAGACAGTATCTGGTGACACATTGCTGCCATGTGCTGCAGCTAAGAGATAGGTAATCCCTGTTCAGTCCCTGTAAGAGAGAGTCTTGTTGGTAGCCCATGCCCTTGGCTCCATGCTCTGCTGCTGCCAGACAGGTCTTGTGTGATTTGACCCAGATTATACGGTGCTGCCTAAAGGAAGAGATCTACCTGGAGATGGGTACCTGTAAGGACTGAGCTGCTGGAGGCTGTGGTTGGGATTGTTGCCCAAATAAAATATTGAAAGCTCAGGTGTGTCGGAGAGCATTGTGCTGCTTGCAGAGTCATGACCACTTTGAACAGGGGAGCTGAGAAAACCACAGCTTCTTTACGGGTAAGTGCTACATGCAGTATGTTTATATGAGGTAGGGACCTTAGATTGTAAGCTCCTTGGGGCAGGGGTTGATGTACTTTATATACAGTATATAAAGCGCGGTGTAAATTGTTGGCACTATATATATGCCTGTAATAATAAAAATGTCAAGCTAATGCCATTGACACAAGGTGAAAGCTTATCAATGGAATCAATGTAAAAACCTAACAAAGGTTCTAAACCTTCTTTACTCTATCCAAACCAAAAAAGATTTGGGTTGACATGCACTAATAGGTACAAGAAAGCCATAGTTCTTCTAAGTAAAGAACCAGGCACTTGTTAGTATAACCATCTTTTAATGATGTTTTGGATACTCCAACAGAACACTCTACCTGCCATAGTTCCCGACAATGTTCTCTAGTCTGTTCTTGCCCACCTATGGGTTTTGGGTGGGCTGATCCTTTAAGAAAGCACCATAGCCAGGCAACTAGAATTTTCAGAAGACTACAGCAAAGAAAGCCTAGATATGTCTCACAATGCAGATTTTTTATTAACTCATAAGGGAAAACATCTCACCTCCATCCCTCTGTGCCAAATAATGGACACAGTACTTTTCATCTCCGGTGCAGTTAATTGGTGTTTTTGCAGAACAAGAGTGAGAATCTCTTGAAAAACAGGATTCACAGGTCACTCCGTTAAATTTTGATTCTGGTATGTTCCCTGACAAAAAAAAAGATGAAAGTTGAAGAATAATCCATATTTTGTATTCTATATTATACTCAGCCAATGCTTCACTCAGGATAAAAGTCAAGAGTAACCATAATAAGGTCAAAGTTTTGTGCTCTTGCCCTTTCTCCATTTTGATTGTTTCTTTTTACATTTTTCACGGTTTCAAATAAAACGTGAAACCGGTTTCTGAAATTCTGGGGCAAAGTCCTTAAGCGCACAAAGTGAAAAGGCCAATGTGCACCCCTCCCCCAACGAGTTGTGAACTACTTCAGGCAGCATAGGTTGCAGGTAATAAGTGATCCTCTGCGCTACTATGGGAAAATGTATATCCAAATAGCCTTGTGGGGAATTGGTGCAATACCTGATGAATTCACAACTTCACAAGCATAAATAATAATAAAGTCATATTGCGCTATTCCATATGTGTAGATATAAAAATCATTCAATATACATCTAAAATTCAGAAAAAATCACAAACAACAGTGAGAATTGTGATTGTAAATGTGCAAATAAAGTGTCCAAAATAAACTTGAAATTCGAGTGTTCAAATATAAGTGATAAGTAGTCCTTGGTCACCAACACCTCAGTGCTCACAGAACTCTCACCTCATAGGTACATAACATGAGCCTTGGATCAACCTCCAATATGGGTAAGATGGTCCATCCCTCCAGAGACTCCTCCGCTTATCCTCAGATAGAGATCCAGACTCACATATAAAGATGAAGTAGACAAAAGAGCCTCCAATAGTGTAGTACCATTAAAAAAGACCATTTATTAAAACAATAACTGCTTACATCTAAATTCAGCAAGCTGCACTTGAAAGGATAAAAACGTTGGCATTTTCCACCTCTTAGATCACTTCCGGTCTGCTGTGTACTCCGGCAACGCCTTACGCATTACATCACGTCACATGACTTCTGCAGGGGAACACGGATTGGTTGTTCAAACAATCAATTTATATACTAGAGACAACAAGCGCCTTTTTGTTGTAGATAGCGCAGGAAATAACATAATAATAAAATTTTCCCTGTGTCTAATTCGATGTCTATAGACAATAGAGGATCAAGTAAACAATTGCATGGCCATTTCCCTGAGGATCATAGTAGGTCGGCCATTATCCCTAAGACACATAAACTAAATAAACAGAGTTAAAACCAACTAATTAAATATCCTGGTTACTATGGGGCCAAGGTAAATGGGTGTTACTGATGGTACTAAATGTTCCGCGGGATTATTATTATACAGGATTTATATAGCGCCAACAGTTTATGCAGCGCTTTACAATATAAAAAGAAGACAATACAGTTATAATACAATAAAATACAAGAGGATTAAGAGGGCCCTGTTCAGAAGAGCTTACAATCTAATAGCAATGGGTATCTAAACTGATAAAATATTGAAGTACAAGAATTAAATAAAATAAACGAATAGGTCATTATAAACAAGCCGATCAATACAAGACAGCCTAGGGGAGACCATTAAATAATCTAATTGGGTGAAATTCATCGACCTACAGCTAATGGTGAAAAATTTTGTAGATATCCATTGGCAATCAAATATGCACATCGGAAATGAAATTTGAGGCTCACATAGTAAACAAACAATACATTTTTTGTGCTAGGTCTTGTACTTCAATATTTTATTAGTTTAGATACCCATCCTGTGGAACATTTAGTACCACCAGTAACACCCATTTACCTTGGCCCGATAGTAACCGTGATATTTAATTAGTTGGTTTTAACTCTGTTTATTTAGTTTATGTGACTAAGGGAAAAAGGCTGACCTACTATGATCCTCAGGGAAATGGCCATGCAATTGTTTACTTGGTCCTCTATTGTCTATATCCATCGAATTAGACACAGGGAAAATGGCCGCAATGTTATTTTCAGTGCTAACTACAACAAAATGGCGCTTGGTACACTTCCTTTCCCCAGTATATAAATTGATTGTTTGAACAACCAATCTAGTTCCCCTGAAGAAGTCACGTGATGTGACATAACGCGTAGGGCATGGCCGGAGTACACAGCGCACCAGAAGTGACATAAGAGGCGGAAAGCGCAGATGTTTTTATCCATTCAAATGCAACTTGCTGAATTTGGATGTAAGCAGTTATTGTTTTAATAAATGGTCTTTTTTAATGGTACTACACTATTGGAGGCTCTTTTGTCTACCTCATCTTTATATGTGAGTTTGGATCTGAGGATAAGCAGAGGAGAGGGATGGACCATCTTACCCATATTGGAGATTAATCCGAGGCTCATGTTAAACATAGGTTGCAGGCCCAGACCTTGTTATAACCCCCCCTTCCTGCTGAAGCGGCCAAGGTGGCCACCTCTTCTGCCTTCCCACCGGCTTTATCCTGCTAACCAGGAAATAAATTTCAAGGTCCACTTAATTTTTTTTTTTTTCTGGAAACTTCATCCCACACCATCCAATGGACTGGGTAGTACCAGCAACATTACAGAGTAATTATTTCACAGAAAAAAAGACCCCAAGTAACATAGTGTCTGTGTGCACAGTATTAAAAGTATACCTAAAGGCATTCTCAGATAGAGTAAGGGAAAAACAAGAATTAGTTCCATTAACCAAATGGAAAAAAATATTTCACTTATACAACTCTTTACAATTTTATAATAAAAAAATGTGACTCTTGGTTCTCACATGGAAATGTATTGTTCAGAAATGCAAATTGTTGAATAGACATGTTTGTTCAAATTTATATTTTTATATTTTTTTAGGATTTATTTTTTCATCATATATATATTCTTTACACTACTGTACAGAAATGTATTTGTACAAAACCCTTGATAGATTGTATCAATATATTTTCTACTTTAATTTTTCAATAACTATATAACTGAATAACCTTTTTTATGTAATTTTTACTGTAATCGAAACCTCTTATTGTACCACAATTTAACCTCAATAAAAGTTTGTAAACAAAAAAAATAACCACTGGTTGTTGTCACCAAAACTTGTGTCCCCATTGGAAGATTTCCCATTTATTCCTGTTCTGGTGAAAACCCAAAAGTTGTGATCTTTTTTTACATTGGGTGGTAATAGTAAACAGGACAAATAGAGAGGGTGAATCTCTCTTAATGATACTATATATTCTATAATACCAATGGCGGTCCGTCCATAGGGGGCGCACGGGCGCCGCCCAACCTTCAGGCAGTCAAAAAAAAAAAAGAAAAAATTTTTTTTTTTAAAAATGGCCCTTTAAAAATAAAATAGAAAAAAAGTTCTTTAAAGCGGAGTTCTGCCAATTTATTTATTTATTTTAAAGTCAGCAGCTACAAATACTGCAGCTGCTGACTTTTAAAATATGGACACTTACCTGTCCAAGGCGCCCGCGATGTCGGCACCCGAAGCTGATCTGTCGCTCGGCTCTCAGGTGCTGCCGCCGCCATCTTCGGTATGGAAATCAGGTAGTGAAGCCTTGCGGCTTCACTTCCTGGTTCCCTACTGCGCATGCGCAACTCACGCTGCGCATTCCCACTGGTTTCTGCTGTTTCCTGGGACAATTGTGTCTCCCAGAAGACAGTGGGGGGGGATGGGAAGTAACGTAGATACCCGCAGGTGGCGTGGGTATCTATGCCCGGAAGTGGGAGCAAAATACCTGTATCAGACAGGTATCTGCTCCCCCCTGAAAGGTGCCAAATGTGACACCGGAGGGGGGGGAGGATTCCGAAAAAGCGTAAGTTCTATTTTTGTGTGGAACTCTGCTTTAATTGTACTGTGTTCGGGCACCGGACACAATGCACTATGGGAAGCACTATGTCTTGACAATCACGAGATTGCAGACAAGGCGCTTCATTTGCAGGCTTTTGTCCCGCCTTGCGGCGCATTTCAGTGCGCCGAGCAGCTTTCGCCGGGCGCCCGTAGTATGTTTTACTAAGGCCAGGTGGTTTGATTGACATCTGAGGTAGATGTCACTTCTGGTTTTCTCTCTCTGAGTCCCATTGTGCCTGAGCGGAGGAAGTGTGAGGAGCGGACACCTCCACCGCCACTGCCAGTGCCCACTGAAGGTGAAAGAGCAGGAAGAGAGGACACCACAGCAAGGTAAGATAAGTGTCGGTCCGGAGAACGGGGGGCGAGGGGGGGTTTGATGTGACACAGGCTGCATTCGATGGGACACAGGCTACATTTGATGGGACACAGGCTGCATTTGATGGGACACAGGCTACATTTGATGGGACACAGGCTGCATTCGATGGGACACAGGCTGCATTCGATGGGACACAGGCTGCATTTGATGGGACACAGGCTGCATTCGATGGGACACAAACTACATTTTATGGGACACAGGCTGCATTTGATGGGACACAGGCTGCATTCAATGGGACACAGGCTGCATTCGATGGGACACAGGCTGCATTTGATGGGACACAGGCTGCATTCGATGGGACACAAACTACATTTTATGGGACACAGGCTGCATTTGATGGGACACAGGCTGCATTTGATGGGCACAGTAGCTGTATTTGATGGGGCACAGTGGCTGCGTTTGATGGCACAGTGGCAGCAATTGATGGGCACAGTGGCTGTGATTGATGGGGTTTTTTTTCAAAACTTTTCAGTTTGTTTGCGCCCCCCAAAAAATTATGACCACCAAACGCCACTCTGTAATACTGTATATGATATCATTTATCTTTTTTCATACCTTCTCATAGTCCAGCAATTGGTATCCTGGATCAGAAATCATTTAGAAGTGGGGTACACATTATTTAATCTTAACATAATACTTTATATGATATTTCTCCCCGCTTCCTTTTCCTTTCCCTTCTTGTCACCTGATTTTGTGTCATGCAACCTTCCTCTCTCTCTCTGAAGGACACCCATCCATGAAAGAGTTTGAGCATTCCTGACTTTCCTTCACACAGTCTAGCCACTGGCACCCTGGAAGAGAAATTTCGGAAGTTGGGTGCTCTTGTAAGAAATGTCTGGGTTAGGGATGGGCCGAACAACCCCCCCCCCCCAGTTTGGTTCGCACTAGAACACCTCGAATGGGCAGAAAGTCCTAGCAAATAGGTCAGAAGAGTGGAAAAACCTATCAAGCTCTAAGCACCGCATTTGAGCGCAGGAAGTTGTTTTTACTGTTCATTTGCTGGGTAGTTCAATCCAATAGAACAGCTACTGTAGTTTAGATTTCTGAAAAAGTGAATGCTGGTTCCGATAGACAGATAGAAAGGTGTCGGAGTACACAGTGCATTACAGCTTGTTGTGTATGGGGCTGCATGGCAGCCACAGATCGGTCAGGGTGTCCACAGCCAAAAACACCTACAATGGGCGTGTGAGCATCAGCACTGGAAAATGGAGCAATGAAAGTAGGTGGCCTGCTTTGTTGAATGAATTCAAGAATAGTTTGAGGAACACAAAGAGTTTGGCCTCTAAATTCTTTAGATCTCAATCCAGTCAAGCATCTGTAAGATGTGCTGAAAAAAAAGTCTGATCAATGGAAGCCCCACCACACAACTTACAGGACTTAAAGGATATGCTACTCATGGCTTGGTGCCAGATACCACAGCATACCTTCTGAGGTCTAGAGGAGCCCATGCCTCGACTTGGCAAGGAACATGTAGGTAAGAGCAGAAAGCAGAGGGAGGAGCTGATCAGTGTTCTGCTTCTATTTTATTGCCCAGTCACAAGCTGGGATTAGGAAAAGGCAAGAGGATGGGCTAGCTGTATTACTTCATTGCAGTTAAGAAAAGTGAGGTCATATTGGTGTCTTATGCAAATCCTTTGGCAGTGCACCCTAATTAGGGCTGGTGCAAGGATTTTTGACAACCTAGGCGAAACCTCATTTTTCTGCCTCCCCCCTTGGCTCCACCCCTGGCACCACTCCCATGTATTCCCCAACTTTTTAATGAATGCTGCCTCACCAGCGCCCATCAAATGCAGCCTCACCAGCGCCCATCAAATGCAGTCTCACCAGCGCCCATCAGATGCAGCCTCACCAGCACCCATCAAATGCAGCTTCACCAGCGCCCATCAAATGCAGCTTTACCAGCGCCCATCAATGCAGCCTTACCAGAGCCCATCAAATGCAGCCTCACAAGCGCCCATCAAATGCAGTCTCACCAGCACCCATCAAATGCAGCTCCACCAGCGCCCATCAAATGCAGCTCCACCAGCGCCCATCAAATGCAGCCTCACCAGCGCCCATCAATGCAGCCTCACCAGAGCTCATCTAATGCCGCCTCACCAGCACCCATCAATGCAGCCTACCAGTGCCCATCAATGAATGTTTGCTTGCTTCCATTCATTCGGACGGAGCGGCGGCTGCCTGCTGATGCTGAGACTTATTTGCTCTCTGCAGAGAGAAGAGAGTAGGAACACCAGTGGCCGGGCGCCCTAGGCAGCAGTGCCCCCTGGGCAGCTGCCTAGTTTGCCTAGTGGTAGCACCGGCCCAGTTGCATTGCCTGCTACTGTGCAAGTGTGTTGAGGTGACATTCAAAATGACTGGTCACATTTTAATATGGTAGTGCATGGTAAAACATATGGTAAAAATTGTGCCTTTCCATGCATTACTGCAATACCCAAGCATTTATGGGTCTTGGCGTTTGCCTTTAAACAGGATTGGTGCATTTGGAGAGGATCCAACATTTCATTTACGAAACAAACTGTTCAAACTAAAATTTCCACATCCATCAGATTTAGGGACGGAAATCCAAATATTAAATGTGTTTCTAATTTGAATCCATTGAAAAAGCTTGATTTCCCAGCCAGACATATTTCATGAGTTAGATATGAAGTTTAGTGCAGAGAAGATTAACATTCTGTTTATAGACAATCAGTTACACCCAAGATTGTTAGGAATAAGTATATGCAAAAAAAAAAGTGAGCTTGTAAATGCAAATAATATCAGGCTTCCAGGTACTCAGCCATTGCACATTGCAGCTGTATAGGGGGGCCTGCAGATCAAAGCATTCTGTAACTCAGGGGCAGGAAGGGTGATCATTATGGTGAGGGGGAAGCAATTGCTGTAACCAATCCTTTGTATGTCTCTTTCTGCAGCAGAAGAAGCCAGCTTTTAGCTGCTGCAGGGGGAGCCATACAGAGGTTGGTTCCAGTAATTGCCCCCCCTGCCAGATCAATCACCCTCCTCCCTGCCCACATCCAATTCACTCTGCTTCCTGGGCCCCATACAGGAGGATTGGTGGTACCCTCTTATCTATGGCCCTGCTCAGGGGAGGCGTCACTGATGCATAGAACTGCAATGTGTGTGTGTGTGTGTGTGTGTGTGTGTGTGTGTGTGTGTGTGTGTGTGTGTGTGTGTGTGTGTGTGTGTGTGTGTGTGTGTGTGTGTGTGTGTGTGTGTGTGTGTGTGTGTAATTCCTGATTTGCTTTAAAACAGAGCTCACGAAAAATCTTGCATGTAAATATATTCCTTAATAGCCACAAAGGATAAAAATCCATTTTGTGTGCACCGGGTGCCTTTGTAAACCCAGATATTCCCTTGTAAAAGTAGCAGTGACATCAGCACTGTGCTGTACATAGTCTATGTAGAGAACAGAGCTGAGGGAGGGGCCAAGTACACTCCACCCACTACAGTCTTCCTGCAGAAAACTACAGGAGGGGGCGGAGACAAGGCCAGTCACCCTGCACAAGGAGAGGGAGCAGCAGTGAGCGGTCTTTGTTACAGGATCATCTCTCTGTCACTCTGCTCTCTCCTTCTATCAGCATATTCCTTGAACTGCAACACACTGGATTGGGCTGCTTCTCCCTTACCCTATTCCAACTCTGCTGTACAGGGATTACAAGATGCTGATACAAATTCAAATATTTTACCTACCAAATGATTTGTATTTTTTTTCATCCAGATCTTAGATTTACACAGTTCCGCCATGTAGAACAGTCCAGCCTGGCAAAAAAGAGGGGACATGACCTTTCTTAGCTGCAGCTTCGTTTTCACTTGCATGTCTCCTCCTCCCCTGTGACTGGACAGTGCAAGGAGAAGCAGCAGATGAACTCTATCACTCTGTTCTATCCTCCTATCAGCATGTGCCCTGCACTGCATCACACTTGACTGCCTCCTTGTGCTGCTTCTTCCTCCCTCCGGTCTAAGCCCTGCTGTACAGGAAAGGCAAGGTCCTTATACTACCTGCATTTAAAAATATATATTTAATGAATTAGAGAGCTGCATTCATCTGTGTCTTTTATATATGCCCAGAGTTCAGTTTCAACAATGAATATTCATCTACTTGCATAAGCTCCGTGACTGGTTTTCTTTAAGCAAATGCCCACAAATGAGATCAGCCATTTACACATGGCATGCAATAAAATAAACACAGCTGCTCAAATTACGTTTGCAAGATTTTAAAATGTATAAAATAAGAAAAGTCATATAATGTCATAATATGAAGTCATAATAATGTATCTAGAGAACAACTTACAGGTGATAGTGCCGTTGTTGCAGAAATCCTTATCACAGCACTTTCTTGTCACTCTTACTTTGAAGTCTTTGGCGTTTAAGGTTGCCGGGTGTGTGCAGTCATAGTCGCTGGCACAAGACTTCTCCAGCTCGGCATTTCTGTAAGTGTCTGCAATATACAACATAAACTATTAAAGTGGAGCTATAAGCCCATTATGAAGTGGTCCCACCATCCCTGTGCTGAGTTCCCAGGTCTGTACTCCTGCTGTGCCAATTATGAGGGATCCCCACTTTCCCTGTGCTAAGTTCTTGGGTCTGCACACCTGTTGTGCCCGATATGAGGAGTTCTCACCATCCCTGTGTTCAATTCTCAGGTGCCCATTGGGAGAGTTTTCCACCATCCTTGTGCTAAGTTCTTGGGTCTGCACACTTGCCGTGTTCATTATTGGGGGGTGTGAGAGAGGGGTTTCACCATCCATGTGCTAAATTCTTGGGTCTGCACACCCGCTGTGCCCATTATGAGGGGTTCCCACCATCTCTATGCTGAGTTCCCAGGTCTGCATACCTGTTGTGCCTACTTTGAGGAGTTTCCACCTACCCTGTGCTAAGTTCTTGGTTATGTACACCAGCTGTGTTCATTATCCACCATTCCCTGCTGGGTTTTGCCTTTAACATATATTATTGAGAATGTAACAGAAAAAGAGGTAGGGAATTCGGGAACTATGGCAGGGAGATCTCGCTTTTGGAGTATTCAAGACATATAAGAAGCCATGGATTGGGTGTGCAAGGAGTAAAGTTCCTAAAACAAAGTGTAAAATCCAGATTTTGTTTTATTAAGACTCTTGTATCATTAAAAATCCAATGCTTTTTTAGTGTCCCCCTTTTTTTGGGGGCTTGGCACTGTTGAACTGTACTGGTTAAGACTTGATGGACATCTTGATGGGCATTATCTCTCATGGTCCATCCAGCTTTATCAGTTCAGTACATGCTTTATTTAGCAGTACCAAGCCCTGATGAATGGAGACCCTCTGAACCCTTGAAACCTGTTGGACTTTTATGACATCAGAATCTGAATAAGATTACATATGGACTTTTTACATTCTGCTTTTGGTGCCTTCCTCCTTGTACATCCAGTCACTACTCGAGCAAAGGGCCAACCTTGCGCCACCACTCTTGGGAGAGCTGCATAAGGAGGATCATTCTCACTCTACTATTCCTCTACACTGCTTCAGAATTGATGAAGAACATCTACTGGTTGAAGAAATCCATCACTCCACACCTTTCCCCTACCCTACGAAGCTGACTCACCCTGCCAGGCCTAACTTATTACTAACATTTCACAATTTGGTGGACTAATACTTTAAGTCTAAGGGACAGAGCTGTCATATCATGACTTTTACCTCCTCTGTTTTTTATACTGAGTCAATCCCATCTCCCACTTAATAAAAGAATGAATTACTTCCAGCGTCAGTCATCACCGTCTCCGTGAGAGTCACAATGCAGCGGCTCTGGTCAGAATTGCAGGTCTCGTAGTGGCCGGTACAGGTGTTGGAATTTATAGCGAAACACACTTCACACTCCAGGGCGAAGCCTGCGAGGACACGCAAAAGCTTCAATCAAATATTTTTCCAACAAGAAGATCTATCTCGTGTTATGACATGAAGGCAAGAAAATCTTTATACAAACATGGATTTAATGCAGAACTACAGGCTAGACATAAAAATCTGAAATAAAAATGTCTAATGTGAAAGTTATTTATGGCCATCTTTTTCTTTTATTTTGGATTCTTGAAGAAAGAAATAAAAAAATTTAAAAAAAAACCTGTGAAGCTGCCACTGGTTAGGAGCCGTAATCCAAGTTCTAGCCTCAAAATTTAATGCAGAGTTTCTCAGCCTTTTTTTTCCATTGCGCCCTTTGGTATGATGTAAAATCCCCTTTTACATCCTCAATGTCCTCAGTCCACCACTTTCATATCAGAGTCCTCAATCCCCCCTTTGACATCAGAGCCCTCAGTCCCTTCCCCTTTTTCACATCAAAGTCCTCTATCCCCTCTTTCACATCAGAGTACTCAGTCATCCAATCTGCCCCTTTCACATCAGAGTCCTTAGTTCACCAGTTCCCCCCCCCCTCCCCAGTTCTTTTCACAAGAGAGACCTCAACCCCCACCTCACCTTTTATATCAGTTCTCAGCTACTCCCTCAACCTTTTACAATCCTCAATCCTCCCCCTCTTCCTTTTTCACAGGAGAATCCTACCTCCCTATCTTCACCAGTGCCACTGTGACGGCATGGCAGTTGGGTGGGAGGTGGAGCAGGTCTACATGGTAAAGTTCTGTCCCCTTATGAACGCCTTCTAAATGCTAACTACCCTTGTTTAACATCACGCATTTCCGTGTAGGTCTTTTTCATAAACGTGTCACTTTATATTCTCAGTGAAACTTTAATGGGTGATTATTCTTTCTTGGTTACCCTTTAAATTGGTGGCGGCCAGGGACACAGATGGCCTATACAGACGGACAGAACCCTTAATGTTTGTGAACAGAACAGCATACTGAGAGGACGGTGTGAACAACAACCATGAGAATATGTTTGGTGGAGATACAGCTGGTGGAGTAGTGATTGGGGTGAGTGGCTTGTAGGAGGTGCATTGGCCCCTATTGTTTATGGACCCCTAAATAAAATAGGATCTATTTGTTCGATGTTAGTGAGGAATAACCATTACTTTAGCATAGTATTCCCATAAGTGATCCTACAAACAACTAAATGCTCTAGGAACTGGATCACCTGTGGGACATGGGTACATTGGGTGCTGGCCTTATTGTCTATGGATCCCTGAACAAAATACAGTTGTATCTATTTGTTGGATGCTGGTTAGGTGAAGTCATTACTATGACATTCTCATACATGATCCATTCCTAGGCACAACTACAGGATATATCAACTGGACCAGAAGAAACATCACCCTTCTAACATACATAAGCCTCCCACTGGGTCTGTAGTAATACAACCCTGTTTTGTTTCTTCCTTGAATATCAGATCAAGTTCAGAAGTCTATGGTTGCCCTTCATTGCTTGAGTCTCTCTCTGCTGGCCCCTGTGCTTGCCCAGGGGACAATTGTCAGTGACCATATATTGGTTGAGCTAACAACCATCAAAAGAACCTCACATGTAATTCTGAAGAACCGGTGTTTGTAACCAAGAAGTGCATTCAGAAAGGTCCCAATTCCATCACCTCATTAGCCAAATCATAAATGTTATGAAAATGCAATTATAGTTATGGTGTAAATGATGGTGATATCTACACAACTGAGGCCAGAGTAAAAATAATTGAGTCTCATGTTTTGTTTTAAATGTTATATAAAAATGATATTCAAAAATTGTAATAATTATTTAACCGCTTCCCGACCTCCAGCACTACATTTACAGTACAGTGGGTGCGTGGCACGGGCAGGCTGGATCATGTACATTACCTGTATGTCATCCAGCCTTTTCGGGGGTTTGGCCACTATGGTGACACAGAACTACTCTGATGACAGGATGTAAAAAAAGAAAAAAAAAAGGAAGAAAATGTTAAAAAAAATGAATAAAAATGTTAAAAATTTGAATAAAAAAATGATTTAATTTTTTTTTTCATACTGTTACCAGTCAGTATACGTGATCACTGCCACATCATCAATAAAAATGTTGACAAAAAATGACAACTTCATAAAATTTGCCATGCTTCTTACTAAATACCTCAGACTGTCTTCTTTCCAAAAAGGGGTCATTTGGGGGATATTTGCACTGTCCTGACATTTTAAGGGCCTCAAGAAATGAGATAGGCCATCAATACATTAGAATTGATCCAATTTCCAAATATGCAGTATATAAATACAATTTGTAGACTATAACTTTCACACAAACCAATCAATATACACTTATTGGGATTTTTTTTTTTTTTTTTTTTTACCAAAAACATGTAGCAGAATACATTTTGGCCAAAATTTATGATGAAATTTGATTTTATTGGATATGTTTTAGAACAGAAAGTAGAAAATATAGTTTTTTTCACAATTTTCAGTCTTTTTTTTCTGTTTATATAGCAAAAAAAACCCCAAAAAAACAAAAAAACAGTGATCAAATACCACAAAAACAAAGCTTTATTTGTGTGAAAAATGATATACATATGGGTACAGTGTTGCATGACTGAGCAATTTCCAGTTAAAGTAAAGCAGTTCTGAATAGCAAACAATGGCCTGGTCATGGAAAAAACCTTCTGGAGGTCAAGGGGTTGAATAATGTAGTCAAAAAACTTTCTTCGGTACCTAAAAAGTCTGTAATATATTTCATTAACATTTTACATAATACAGAGTCCAAGTGGCACCTTGCAATACTATCTCATCTTCTGGTATCTTTACATTTAAATTGCTACCAAGTAAACAGAAAAGAGTACTGTATTTCACACCCCATTTAAAATCCTTGGAAGAGGCCCATGGTTGACTAAAAGTCAGGTAAAGGTATCCTAAGATTCCTGATTTTCATTCCAAAATAAATATACTTAATCCAGACAATCTGGATGGGATCGGTTTGTGGCTTCCTCAAACAGTGTTTCGAAAGTGTATACAAAACAAGAACCTCCAGGGAACGACGAGAGCCGATGCACACGGAACTTAGAGGATGAATGGTAATCCTATTATATTATGTTTCAGGTGAGACAAGACACATGTAGATACTATTCATAGCCAAACACAATGTTCCTTTAAACAGGTTTTGACATCCCCTACCTCTGTGTTATTTGTTGGATCCGGATGGAACTTGTTGAGATTGGTAGTTCAGCTGCATCTGGTGAGGAACAGCTTGACTACAATGTATGTACAGTAGAAGTCAGAGCATGAGCCCTGTCATGAAGTATCATAAGAAATGTGCTTCTTATCAACAGAAAACCATGCTTGAGTTCCAGTCCAGTGACTGTGCCTAGGTTGAGATGATCGGTCTGATGTTAACTAGAGTAAGAATTTCCTGGGTCTCCTTCCTATCACTGAATCTGTACTCAGGCAGGCTGTGAGTCTGCCTGAATGTCACCCTTTGACAGTGGCTGTCTGACCTCCACTGCCTCTCCATTGTCAGTATACCGAAAGAAGCCAACGCAAGGTTACCAGATTTTCAAACTGAAAACTGGGGACAACCTACTGACAACTAGGGGTGCTGAAATTAATCGCTGCATCGATGCATCGCGATTCAGGTGTCCCCGATGCGGCATCGATGCATACAACCAGAAACATCGATTGCCAGGGTGACGTCATCCTGACTTGCCGAGTGCTCCGAGTGTATAGTAGTTAAAATAACTGTGTTTTAATAAATCCTGTGCTACAATCAATTAAGTGCCCCGCTGTATGTGCTTTAAAAAATATATTCAGCTTCATACCTCACTTCTCAGTGTGTGTACAATACATGCCGCTCATGTGACTCCCTGGCCCGCCTCTCTCCTCTCACGTCTCTCCTGAGGTTAGCGGGGAATTCTCCCACCCGCCTCTCTTCTGATCTGATAGCTACAGTCAGGCGGGGCTGAGAATTCTCTGATGACATCAGGAGGGACGTGAGAGGAGAGAGGCGGGCTGGGGAGTCACATGAGCGGCATGTATTGTACACACACTGAGAAATGCGGTATGAAGCTGCATATTTTTTAAAAAGCACATACAGCGGGGCACTTAATTGATTGTAACACAGCATTTATTAGAACACAGTAATTTTAACAACAGTAAGTAGAATACAAATGTGTTTGTACTCTACTTACACCTCATACACGCTCCGTGCTGACAGTTCCCTGGCTTCCCCTTTGCACATTCCACTGTGTTAACTCCTAGTGTGCTGGAATATGCAAACAGGAAAGCCAGGGAACTGTCAGCACAGAGACAGTACAGGGAACTTCACAGGGCTGTTTGTCAGCTGTGGATTGTAATCCCTCCTGACCTCCCAGCAGCAGTGTGTGTGAATGCCTGTACAATGCAGTGCACCGGATTAGTGCACTTTTTAAGGGAGTGAGGTTATTTTTAATTCAAAGCGGAGTTCCAGTCAATTTTTTGCTTATTAAAAGTAAGCAGCTCCAAAAAAAGTATCTTCTGACTTTTAATAAAAAGACACTCACCTGTCCCACAATCTAGCGACGTGGCCACCCAAACCCTCCCTTCTCTCCCCGCCTGTCCACAGTGCTGGCAATACTACGGTGGGCATCCCGCTGTGACAGCTTGCAGCTTCACAGCCGGGTGCGCATGTTTTACTGCGCTGTCCTGCATAGCCGGGCAATCTTCTGGGACCTGTGATGTGTCCCAGAAGATTGCAGGGAGGAAGGGCCGCCTAGGTGGTCCAAGAGGAAGCGGGAGCTCGTCGGTAATCGTGATGCATCGTTGAATCGAATCGTTGACCAGATAATCGTAATCGAATCGAATTGTGAGACCAGTGAAGATGCGCACCTCTACTGACAACGGCCACTTTTACTCACAAACACCTTGGGCTTCATGAGTAGAGAAATGGCAGTTAATTGTGGATGTGGCCAGATTTTGGTAAGAGTGGGAGGAATTAAGGGAGTATAGAAAATAAAACCGAAGCTTAGTTTTCTATGGGTCAAGAGTGCAAAATGCACAGAGTACAGGAGTTAGAAGCGCATAATGCACAGTGCCGGGGTCAGGAGTGCCTAATGCACAGAATGCAGAGGTCAGGAGTGTGTAATGCAAAAAGTGTAGTGGTCAAGAGTACATAATGCATGGAGTGAAAGTGCTTGAAGTAGGTAGCACATAGGAGTTAGGAATATGTAATGCACAGAGTGCAGGTGCCAGAAGGGAAACGTGGAATACAGGAGTCAGGAGTAAGTAACACACATAGTGCAGGGGTCAGGAGTAAGCAATGCAAACAGTGCAGGGGTCAGGTGCAAGTAACATGTATAGAGCAGGGGTCAGGAGTGCATAACGTATGCAAGTATTTGCTTTTTAAATGGCACCTGCATAGTTAACGTTGGACCATTGACTTCCTCACCGAGCATGTTGACAGGGAAACTTGTTTGCTAGGCCCTTCAATGTTCAAAGCAAAAAGGGGTGAATGGTAACCATAAGCCAAAAGATGTTGATAGGTGTTAGGTTCACTAACTATTTTGTGTTATTACTTTGGGTATGTGGCAGGAATCTTCAAGGTCAGAAAAGTACCATTGGTATGTCCCCCCTCCAGTTTTCTTTTTCCATGCTTAGTAACAGCAAAGTACATCACTTATTGAATTTGGGTTAATTCACAAAGCTGTAAAAAGAAGTCATCACCACCTTATATATTTGCAGGTAAAAGCACAGAAGTATCAAGTATTTTACATACTGTACTTACTTGCAGTGTTTTTCCGTTCCATATATTATTTTTATTAGCTTGCAATATGCCTTTTGATATATTGCAAACTGTGCAATATATTAGATTGTGTAGATAATTTAAATTAGATCACTGGCACTTCCCTAAGGCTATATAGCAAAACAACATGACTTCAGCATTTGTTGCTATAATCAGTGGCAGTTACCAAATGCTGTATAGCAAAACAGGATGACTTCACCCAGCTATACAACATTGGAGAACTGCCATTGATTTTTATTGGTCCTATATTTGTTGACACAATCTGAAATAATATGCAATTAGAGTAAAGTACCGGTGCTTAGGGCCAAGGATTAAACATAAAACTTTTCACTTAAATTTACCAGGTTGCTTCCTGTGTTTTAGACATCATTTCTCCAAAGGGTCCATTTTATATGTTTTTGAGTATTAAAAGTGAATTAGAGATTCTATACAGACCTATGAGGTGTAGCATTCAGGACAGACCAAGATTTTAAAGATCTGTATAAGGACACAGCACTGGTAGCGACCCTTATGACTAAGCCCCTGTGGTGGAGCAAAATGCGCCCAGGCGTCCCTGGGGGTGGGGGAAGCTGCTATTACCTGCATGACTATCGGGTTTGTTTGTATTGTGGCGATTGGGATCTTTTGCCTTTCATTTTGAACATGTAGATCTAGGATGAGTTCTCAAGCCAGCACTCAGTGCGAAAGTCCACTGGATTTGGATACAGGGACCATAGAGGCAATACGTGCCTTTTCATTCAGGTTCACCTCTCTAGTAGTGTCATTATTTTTTTACTATAATACATTTGACAGAATTTATACATTGATTTAAGTCCATTGTAATCTTTGAAACAGGCCTCTTTTTGTCCTAAATTTCATTTTTGTACCTGTAGGCTCCAGACCTTTTGAAAAATTAAGAGACCATTACGGCTTACCTCTATGTGTGGCTTTTATTGCATGTGTCTATTGGTCCAGTTTGGTACAATTTAAGTATTACTGTATATCTCATACCTGTGGGGCTGCTGGGTAAGCTGAAAATCACTGTAGTAGTTGGTGCTACTATGGGGATAGCCACAATATTCCACGTCCTACCATTCTCCACAGGGACGCGTCCTCCTGAGCTCCACTGCATGTTCTCTATGCAAACTCACTGAATTGACCAGTAGGAACCTTCAGGTTGCCAAGATGGTCCTTAAACTCCCACAGAATCTACTACTGGTATGCGAGCACCCATTCTGTGGTGATGTGCCTTTCAGGTATTGGCTTTCTAATTAACTAATCTTCTCCACAGGGCTGCATCCTTTTTTCTCAGCTTCACTACACACTCCCCGAGCAAACTCACCCATCTGATTGGTGTAAAACCTCAGGTTGCCAAGATAGTCCTTCAAACTCCCACAGAATCTACTGCTGTTATGTTACACCCCCCCCCCCCATCAGGTATTGGCTTGCTGATTAACCACCCTTCTCCACAGGGACGCATCCTTCTGAGCTCCACTGCATGTTCTCTAGGCAAACTCGCTCAATTGACTAGTAGGAACCTTCAGTTTGCCAAGATGGTCCTTAAACTCCCACAGAATCTACTGCTGGTATGTGAGCACCCATCCTATGGTGATGTGCCTTTCAGGTATTGGCTTTCTAATTAACTAATCTTCTCCACAGGGCTGCATCCTTTTTTCTCAGCTTCACTTCACGCTCCCTGAGCAAACTCACCCATCTCATTGGTGTAAAACCTCAGTTTGCCAAGATAGTCCTTCAAACTCCTACAACTACAACTTCTACTGCTGTTATGTGAGCCCCACCCATCAGGTATTGGCTTACTGATTAACCACCCTTCTTCTCTACAGGGACACATCCTTCTGAGCCCCACTGCTTGCTCCCTTGTGTGAACCCGTCCAATTGACCAGTGTGAAACTTCAGGTTGCCAAGACAGTCCTTGAACTCCCACAGAATCTACTGCTGGTATGTGAGCACCCATCCTGTGGTGATGTGCCTTTCAGGTATTGGCTTTCTAATTAACTAATCTTCTCTAGAGGGCAGCTTCCTTTTTGCTCAGCTTCACTACACGCTCACTGAGCAAACTCACCCATCTGATTGATGTTACATAGTTACATAGTTAGTAAGGTTGAATAAAGACACCAGTCCATCCAGTTCAACCTAAGTGAGTGTGGGTGCATGTCTACAATTGTCCCTATCCCTGTACAATGTGTCTCTTAAAGATACTCCTCTATCTTATATGATTTATTTAAGGTACCCATATAGCGCCGTCAACTTACACAGCACTCCACACATACATCGCACACTCACATCGGTCACTACCCTCAAGGAGCCCACAATCCACGGTCCCCAACCTACATTCATATACTAGGCAAATTTTGGACAGAAGCCAACTAACCTACCAGCATGTCTTGATGTAAAACCTCAGGTTGCCAAGATAGTCTTTCAAACTCCCACAGAATCTACTGCTGTTATGTGAGCCCCCCCATCAGGTATTGGCTTACTGATTAACCACCCTTCTTCTCTACAGGGACACATCCTTCTGAGCCCCACTGCATATTCCCTGTGTGAACCCATCCAATTGACCAGTGTGACCCTTCGGGTTGCCAAGACAGTCCTTGAACTCCCACAGAATCTACTGCTGGTATGTGACCCCCCATCAAGCGCTGCTTTGCTTATCAGGTAATTGTGTTTTTAACTGACTTGCTGATTACCCACTCCTCTTCTCTACAGAAGTTTCTTAAGTTGGTTACACTGAGTTACACTGAGTACAAGACTATGGGGTTGACTAACTAAAACTGGAGAGTGCAACATTTTTCTGCAGCTGTGCACGGTAGCCAATCAGCTTCTAACTTCAGCTTGTTTAATTAGGCTTTGAGAAGAAAACCTGGAAGCTGATTGGTTTCTGTGCAGAGATGCACCAGATTTTGCACGCTCCGGTTTTAGTAAATCAACCTATGTTTGGTCTTCCATGGACCCAACATCAAGCATGTGAGTGCCTATAAGGTTTCATAGTGTTTGTGAGTGTAAATTCTCTACTTGTTTAGTCTGGACCTGAACAATAACTGTTTCTATGGTGGGAGTTATGCCGTGTACACACGGTCGGACTTTTCGACCGGACTGGTCCGACGGACGCCGATGGATCAAATCCGGCAGACACTCTGATCGTGTGTGGGCTTCACCGGACCTTCAACGGACTTTTCCAGTTGCAAATCTGACGGACTTTAGATTTGGAACAATCTTTACATCGTAACTCCGCCGGACCCAGAAATCCACTCGTCTGTATGCTAGTCCGACGGACAAAACCGGTGCTCAGTCGGAAGTCCGTCGAAAGTCCCCTGGAAAGTCTGTCGGAGCAGTCCGGTCGAAAAGTCCGACCGTGGGTACGCGGCATTATTGTTTTTTTTCATGGGAATGCATCACTCATTGTGGAAACTTTGTAAGGAATTCTCCATTTCGTCATCTCTTTTCACACTGAAACTATTAAACAATTCTTAGTCTGCCATTACCACATCTTTGTCTTTCTCACAAACGTAATCTCGGAAACAACACGGAAACGGAAATGTGTGTTAAATGAATCCATTCTTACGGAATTTCACTTTCTAAGCAAAGGCAAAAAGGAAACAAATGCTTTTTGTGCTATGAGTCAGGTATCATTTACAGTAGCTAATGATGGTAGGACATGTGCCACAAAACCCACAGGGAGGAGATTTACAAAAACTGGTGCCCACAGAATCTGGTGCAGCTGTGCATAGTAGACTATCCGGTTCCATGTTTTATTGTCAAAGCTTATTTGAACAAGTTGAAGTTAGAAGCTGATTGGTTGCTTTGCACAAGTGTACCAGATTCTGTGTGCACCAGTTTTAGCAATTCTCCCCCATAGCCTCCAAGAGACACTAAAATGGCATGCAATGCATGGACAAAGTACCAATCAGAAAGTGGATTCAAAGTTTAACTTAAAAAAAATATATATATTTTTTAATTTAGCCTTGCAAGTATATATAATATGACATCCTCTATTTTGCTTGTGCATTACATTTAAAGTGACCTGTGCAAATATGACGTGGCATAACAATCCATGTCCACTTAGTGAACCATTATTATTAAAAACTCTCCCTGTGGTTCTTCTCCCCCTGCCCGAATGCCGTGTTGGGAATAATTCACCCAATAGGATGAGCACTCGCCAGATCATGGGAACCTTTAGTTCAGTAAGTGTCAGTAGTGCTTAGTCACTATTTATATGAATTCCCTAATTAGAGACAGGAGAAGACAAAAACGTCCTATAGTCTCAAACCATTTTTTTTTAAAGTTAATCCATAAAATGTATGGGCACACTCAATACTTGGTGGCTGATCCCAGCCCTAAGATAAAAGAATGTATCCTGTGTTTAAGTACCAGCTCCACCCGATTTTCCTGCCTGGTTCAAGTGGGTATTCTGTCCGGAGTGTCGTCTGCATGCCTAGACCTAGGGTGGGTGATAGCTATTATAAGTTATTAATTGACTATCACCCACCCCAGGTTGGGTCACTTGAACTGACTTATTAATAATATCAGTCAGTTCAAGTGACCCAACTATTTAATAGCGTTATCACTGTGTAGCATTGTATATAATACTTTCTATTTGTACGAGAAATGATTAGGGTGGTAAGTTTTTGGGGTCTTTTGATTTTAGGGTTTGATTTTTGGTTTGGTTGATGTAAGCGAGCATGGGCATCAAATATAAAGTTTTGCAGGAATATACATTTCCATTTCATGCTGTAAAACATGATCATAGTTTAGGTTTCTATGAACTGTAGTTCTACTTTAGTTAGAATGTTTTTTTTTAAAAGGAATTTAGTTGTTTTCAAGCAAAATGTGAAGCCATGATTTTGAATGTTCTAGCATGATGGGCAATAGAGGAGCCACAGGCAGTTATTGCTAAACCTTCTTTTGTAACTCTTCCAATAGATGCATCCAACCTTCCAAATCAGAAATAATCTCCTGTTCCTGCCAGATATGTAGTTGTAAGCAGCCAAGGGAGCAGATGTAAGGTTTTAGTAAAAACCAAACTAGCTGATTTTTTGGAAATTGAGAGTGAAACCTGAGATATTTTTTTCATCTTAAAACACTTAAAGGTATAAGAGATTTTAATTTAGACAAAAACGTTTTTGGACTTTTAGCTGATCACAAAAATACAAATGTTGGTGGATTGAAAACAAAGGGTACCAATAATGTTATCTCTAAAGACAAAGAAGGGATGTGCAGCTCACATTTTGCGCAATTGTGCTTAAATAGCAGTTTGCATGATTTCTGTAGACCAGAGTTTCTCAACCAGAGTTCCATGGAGCCCTAGGGTTCCTCCAAAGGTTGCTAGGGGTTCCTTGAGCAATGAGCAATTTCTGGCTCTCCGATAAGTTCCTATTAACACTTTTAGCGATCTGTAAGGGGGTAATTCTTCCCAATGACCATCACACTAATGTATCATAAGTTGTAGATCTGGTCATTTTTAGCAGGGGTTCCCCGAGACCAGAAAATTATTTTAATGGTTCATCTGTTTTGAAAAAGTTGAGAAAGGCTGGTATAGACATTCATGGAATTGCCAGAAAGGTGTTTGGGTATTTTAATATTTAGTCAGTCAGGGTTGAATGACTCAAATGCCGCATACACACAATCGGACATTCCGACAACTAAATCCTGTGATTTATTTCCAACGGATGTTGGCTCAAACTTGTCTTGCATACACACGGTCGCACAAATGTTGTCGGAAATTCAGATCGTCAAGAACGCGCTGACGTACAACACGTACAACGAGCAGAGTAAATTGAAGTTCAATAGCCAGTGCAGCTCTTCTGCTTGTTTCCGAGCATGCGTGGAATTTTGTTTGTTGGAATTGTGTACACACGATCGGAATTTCCGACAATGGATTTTGTTGTCGGAAAATTTGAGAACCAGCTCTCAAATTTTTGTTGTCGGAAATTCCGACGAAAAAATGTCCGATAGAGCCTACACACGGTTGGAATTTTCGGCAATAAGCTCCCATCAAACATTCGTTGTTGGAATGTCCGATCGTGTGTACGCTGCAAAAGAGTTTTGTGACTTTGTAAGATACTAATGGAGCCAATGAGCTTCAACAATGTAAGATGGCTTTCTCTGTTGCTAGCATAAGAATGTATTATCGAGCTGTTTCCAGCAGTAAAGTCCTTTTTTCTTTCAAAAAACTGTTCTTATCATGAAAAATGTCTTTCTGGCCCATGTACTTTGTTGTGTTTGCAATTTGCATGTTTCACTCTTCCTTAGTTTCAAGATACAATAAAGAATGGAAACAACGGAAGAGTTTCCTGTAGAGTCTTCTATTGCAGTTAGGAAAATTGACAGCTGGGAAAGATAACAATTTCATCCCTTCAGCTGTTAAAAAAGGTTCTTCTACTTCTAAAAGAAGAAGGATTATGCATGAGAATTTTCTTGATGAGCATTTCACTGGAGTTTTACTCTACTGCTATTCATTAACTGACTGCTTGGTGTGACCTGCTCATACCTGTAGCGCCCCTCTAAGCAAAAAAGGAAGATCTATATTATTCCGCTGGTGCTCAGGAAATGGGTGCCAGCATGAAATAATACTGTCTAATAGTGTGTAGTATGCTTAGAAAAATCACACCGCTTGCCCAGTCCAGTATGTTGACATGTGTGAGATGGTCTCAACCTTACACCACTCCACAAGTCATGCCTTCTGACATGTTTTGTCCCACCCACTGGGGCTTAGTCATAGAGGTCCTCTTTGACTAAGCCTCAGTGGGTGGGGCGAAACATGTCAGAGGGCATGACTTGTGGAGTGGTGTAAGGCTGAGACCATCTCACACATGTCAACATACTTGACTGGGAGAGCGTCGATTTTTCTAAGGTGACCGCTTGGTGTGTTCACGATGAAAGCCTCAGACCAATGGTGTGTATTCTATTGAATCACAAACCTACGAGGGGTGAGTGTTGAGAGGCGCTCAGTATAAAAGTTCATGACACTTCAAGAGTTTTAGTCCATATTATTTATCTGACAAAGATTATAAAGAGAAGTCAATAGGGTTGATTTACTAAAACCGGAGAGTGCAAAATCTTATGCAGCATAAGAAACCAATCAGCTTCCAGGTTTATTTGTCAAAGCTTAATCGAACAAGCCAAAGTTAGAAGCTGATTGGCTACCATGTACAGCTGCACCAGATTTTGCACTCTCCAGTTTTAGTAAATCAACCCCAAAATGTGTTTTGGGGAAAATGCCTCCAAACTTTATCAGGTTTCCAACCAAAATTATAGGCAGCACAGTGGCTAAGTGGCTAGCACTTCAGCCTGGCAGCATTAGAGTCATTGGTTCAAATCCCAACCATGACACCACCTGGCTGAAGCTTGCATGTTCTCCCTGTGCCTTTGTGGGTTTCCTCTGAGTACTCCGGTTTCCTCCCACACTCCAAAAGACATGCCGGTAGGTTAATTGGCTCCTGTCTAAATTGGCCCTAGTATGTGTATGTATGAATGTGAGTTAGGGACCTTAGATTGTAAGCTCTTTGAGGGCAGGGACTGATGTGAATGTACAATATGGTCCACCCTATAAGGAACTTTTTGAACAGGCGATGTCTTTTGTTTGTGAAAGGATCCAGTGTCATAGATCTAAGAGCCCTTTCACACTGGAGCGGGGGCGGCGTCGGCGGTAAAACGCCGCTATTATTAGCGGCGTTTTACCGTCGGTATGCGGCCGCTAGCGGGGCAGTTATATCTGATAGACCCCTGATGTCTCCAAACAGAGTACCTGTCACTTGCCCAAAGCTATCACAAAGGGGCTTGTTCGCTGACAATATAATTACATAAAAATAAATAAAAAGTGTAAAAATAAATAAATAAAGGAAAATAATAAAAAAAAGTGCTAAGAAATAAATGTATATGAAATAAATAAAAATAATTCAAAATGTAAAAGTCCCCCCCCCCCCCAACCACCATTGCATGCACGCAAATACAAATGATTACGTAGGTACAACACGCATGTGTGAACAGTGATTGCACCACACATGTGAACCAACATTGTTGACATGAGAGCAATAAATATTTGTCCATAATTCACAATTAAAGGAGAAGTACGGCCAAAGCCCATTTCTCTGCTGAAAATGAGTCACAGGAGTGCAGAACAAACAAACGTCACAGAGCCGGTCCAGGCTCAAGCAAGATCACGACAATGGCGTCGGGGTCCGCCCACATGACTGAACCGACAACCAGCTCAGACTCTCAGTGAGAGCCTGAGCTGCCCGCTCCGCCCCCCCCCCCCCCCATCCACAGCTCAGCGCTCCAGTGAGCGAGGTGGGGCAGAGCAGAGAGCGGTGAATGACAGTCACCAGCTCTCTGCTTGGGGAGCTCTGAGAACCAAGTGATCTGCGGTATTAGATCGCTCCGTTCTCAGTGTTAGAGATGGCGGGGGACCAGTGCTGCATCGACCTAGGGAGGTATGAATCTAAAATAAAAAGCTAGTCCATACCTCTCTTTTAACTCTCAACTGGTAACCTGTAAAGGAGGGGTCTTCAAACTATGGCCCACCAGTGGTTCAGGGACTACAATTCCCACCATGCCTAATCATGTCTGTGAATATCAGAGTTTTACAATGCCTCATGGGATGTGTAGTTCCACAACGGCTGGAGGGCCATAGTTTGAAGATCCCTGCTGTAAAGGATTTTAAAGTGTCACCTATGGGAAATTTTAGGTACCACGGTTTGTCACCATTTCACGGGCGTGAGCAATTTTAAGTCTTGACATGTCTGATATCTATGTATTTGGCACAGCATTTTTTTATATTTTACCAAGAAATTGGGCATTATATCCTGTTTGATTGCACTAAAATTATTTTAAAATGATTTTTTTCCTGAACATTTGCGTTTGATAAATGCCTGTACCAATACTGTGTGACATAAAAAAAATGCAACAGGCAATATTTTATTCTCCAGGGCATCTGCTTTCAGAAAATATAAAATGTTTGGGGGATTATAAGAAATTTTTTTTTTTAGCAAAAAATGCTGATTATTACATTGATTTAATAAAGTTACATCGGACAGCAAGCTGTTAAAATGAAGTTGGCACATGTTCTTCCCTAGGCAATGATTTTCGTTGGCATTCCCTTAAACTCAAACCCAGGGCTCATGGACTGGCATTGCTCCAGAACAAACAAATTATGCTCACATGCATACCTCGTCGCTTCTTTATTTGTTCGTTTTTTTCTTTAGAACTTGAATGTTTGCTTCTCGATCCAAAATTCTGTAAGCCACTGTTTAAGAATGTCTTTAAAAGGACCGTGATTTTTTGGGTGTGGCAAAGGAAGGTGCAAGAATTTGTGGTTTAAAAATGGCGGTGGTCAGTAGAGTGTACCCAGATTTGGAATTTGAAAATCTGGCAACCTTACTGTAGTAATGGTAACGGCAACAGTGATTGTCTGCTTCCCCGTCAGGTAGGAGAGACTTACAATGTACCAAAATGAAGATCATGCCTGGAGCTGAGATTTAAGCTTTCATTTTCGCATACATAGTAAACAGGTTTAGCATGACCTAAAACCCTGAATACTGAAAGCAGAGAAATTGTGCTAGGAATTTTGTCTGTGCTGTGTCATAGTCACGTGCGGCACACCCCTCGGGGGCTTGTAGGGCTTCACCTCCGGATGTTGTTACAGTTTCCGAGTGTGGCAGCTGGGAAATCCATTTCAGATGTGTCTACAACGTGCAGGGAAGTCTCTGGGATTCCAGAGCTTCGTCATCATGGAAAGAACAAGCTCTGTGTAGCTACAGGAGTTTGGTCACGTAGTACTAACATATACGAGGGGAGGTGGATTGGAAGGAGATCAGCCAACATCCAGGGTGTGTTGGGTGCACCTACGTATGAAGGCAGAGGACAGGGAGAGGATAGGGTGAGGAAAAGAAGAGAAGGGGGAAGAGAGGAGGAGAAAGGAGTTGAGAGGAGAGGAGAGGACACTGATTTTCCCTGTTTTGCTCTTTTGAAAATCAAAATACAAGGTGACGTTAGAAATACGAGGGGAGGCCAATAAGTTCTTACCCTCACCATGATCTAGATGATCTGAAATTATGCAGGTTTATAGGTGAATATCTTAGTAATATGCATGCCAATTTTTTTTTATAGGTCGTGGTGAATTATAG